>CM055116.1:1300896082-1301376110 GCA_029206835.1 Rana muscosa | reverse complement strand
AGAGGATGGACGGGGAATGAAGAGAATGGATGGGGAATGAAGCGGATGGACGGGGAATAAAGAGAATGGACTGGGAATAAAGAGGATGGACGGGGAATGAAGAGGATGGACGGGGAATGAAAAGGATGGACGGGGAATGAAGAGGATGGACAGGGAATGAAAACGATGGATGGGGAATGAAGAGGATGGACAGGGAATGAAAAGGGTGGATTGGGAATGAAGAGGATGGACGGGGAATGAAGAGGATGGACGGAGAATGAAGAGGATGGACGGAGAATGAAGAGGATGGTTGGGGAATAAAGAGGATGGACGGGGAATGAAGAGGATGGACGGGGAATGAAAAGGATGGACGGGGAATGAAGAGGATGGACGGGGAATGAAAAGGATGGGCGGGGAATGAAAAGGATGGATGGGGAATGAAGAGGATGGACGGGGAATGAAGAGGATGGACGTGGATTCAAGAGGATGGACGGGGAATGAAAAGGATGAACGGGGAATGAAAAGGATGGACGGGGAATGAAGAGGATGGACGGGAATGAAGAGGATGGACGGGAATGAAGAGGATGGACGGGGAATGAAAAGGATGAACGGGGAATGAAAAGGATGGACGGGGAATGAAAATGATGGTCGGGGAATGAAGAGGATGGGCTGGGAATGAAGAGGATGGACGGGGAATGAAGAGGATGAACAGGGAATGTGGGATGAAGAGGATGGACGGGGAATGAAGAGGATGGACGGGGAATGAAAAGGATAAACAGGGAATGAAAAGGATGAACAGGGAATAAAAAGGATGGACGGGGAATGAAGAGGATAGACGGGGAATGAAGAGGATGGACGGGGAATGAAGAGGATGGACGGGGAATGAAAAGGATGAACAGGGAATGTGGGATGAAGAGGATGGATGGGGGATGGGGGAGGCAAGGGATGGACAGGGGATGAAGGAATGGATGAGGAATGTTCAGTTTACTTTGCATTCCTAGGAGTCTGACCTCCAACTTCTGTTATATCTCACTGATAGGAAGGGAACCTACCTCACAGAGGGGCAGATGATGAGGAGTGAGGTCACTGAGGGGCAGATGATGAGGAGTGAGGTCACTGAGGGGCAGATGAGGAGTGAGGTCACAGAGGGGCAGATGATGAGGAGTGAGGTCACAGTGGGGCAGATAATGAGGAGTGAGGTCACAGAGGGGCAGATGATGAGGAGTGAGGTCACTGAGGGGCAGATGAGGAGTGAGGTCACAGAGGGGCAGATGATGAGGAGTGAGGTCACTGAGGGGCAGATGATGAGGAGTGAGGTCACTGAGGGGCAGATGAGGAGTGAGGTCACAGAGGGGCAGATGATGAGGAGTGAGGTCACAGTGGGGCAGATAATGAGGAGTGAGGTCACAGAGGGGCAGATGATGAGGAGTGAGGTCACTGAGGGGCAGATGAGGAGTGAGGTCACAGAGGGGCAGATGATGAGGAGTGAGGTCACAGTGGGGCAGATAATGAGGAGTGAGGTCACAGAGGGGCAGATGATGAGGAGTGAGGTCACAGTGGGGCAGATAATGAGGAGTGAGGTCACAGAGGGGCAGATGATGAGGAGTGAGGTCACAGTGGGGAAGATGAGGAGTGAGGTCACAGAGGGGCAGATGATGAGGAGTGAGGTCACAGTGGGGCAGATAATGAGGAGTGAGGTCACAGAGGGGCAGATGATGAGGAGTGAGGTCACAGTGGGGCAGATAATGAGGAGTGAGGTCACAGAGGGGCAGATGATGAGGAGTGAGGTCACAGTGGGGCAGATAATGAGGAGTGAGGTCACAGAGGGGCAGATGATGAGGAGTGAGGTCACAGTGGGGCAGATAATGAAGAGTGAGGTCACAGAGGGCAGATGAGGAGTGAGGTCCCAGAGGGGCAGATAATGAGGAGTGAGGTCACTGAGGGGCAGATGATGAGGATTGAGGTCACTGAGGGACAGATGATGAGGAGTGAGGTCACAGAGGGGCAGATGAGGAGGAGTGAGGTCACAGAGGGGCAGATGAGGAGTGAGGTCACAGAGGGGCAGATAATGAGGAGTGAGGTCACAGAGGGGCAGATAATGAGGAGTGAGGTCACAGAGGGGCAGATAATGAGGAGTGAGGTCGCAGAGGGACAGATGATGAGGAGTGAGGTCACAGAGGGGCAGATAATGAGGAGTGAGGTCACAGAGGGGCAGATAATGAGGAGTGAGGTCACAGAGGGGCAGATGATGAGGAGTGAGGTCACAGAGGGGCAGATGATGAGGAGTGAGGTCACAGAGGGGCAGATAATGAGGAGTGAGGTCACAGAGGGGCAGATGATGAGGAGTGAGGTCACAGAGGGGCAGATGATGAGGAGTGAAGTCACAGAGGGGCAGATGATGAGGAGTGAGGTCACAGAGGGGCAGATGAGGAGTGAGGTCACAGAGGGGCAGATGATGCGGAGTGAGGTCACAGAGGGGCAGATGATGAGGAGTGAGGTCACAGAGGGGCAGATGATGAGGAGTGAGGTCACAGAGAGGCAGATGAGGAGTGAGGTCACAGAGGGGCAGATGATGAGGAGTGAGGTCACAGAGGGGCAGATGAGGAGTGAGGTCACAGAGGGGCAGATGATGCGGAGTGAGGTCACAGAGGGGCAGATGATGAGGAGTGAGGTCACAGAGGGGCAGATGATGAGGAGTGAGGTCACAGAGGGGCAGATGATGAGGAGTGAGGTCACAGAGGGGCAGATGAGGAGTGAGGTCACAGAGGGGCAGATGATGAGTGATGTCAGAGAGTGGCAGAAGAGGAGTGAGGTCACTGAGGGGCAGATGATGAGGAGTGAGGTCACAGAGGGGCAGATGATGAGGAGTGAGGTCACAGAGTAGCGGATAATGAGGAGTGAGGTTGCAAAGGGGCAGATAATGAGGAGTGAGGTCACATAGGGGCAGATAAGGAGTGAGGTCACAGAGGGGCAAATGATGAGGAGTGAGGTCACAGAGGGGCATATGATGAGGAGTGAGGTCACATAGGGGCAGATGATGAGGAGTGAGGTGACAGAGGGGCAGATGATGAGGAGTGAGATCACAGAGGGGCAGATGATGAGGAGTGAGGTGACAGAGGGGCAGATGATGAGGAGTGAGATCACAGAGGGGCAGATGATGAGGTGTGAGGTCACAGAGGGGCAGATGAGGAGGAGTGAGGTCACAGAGGGGCAGATAAGGAGGAGTGAGGTCACAGAGGGGCAGATGATGAGGAGTGAGGTCACTGAGGGGCAGATGATGAGGAGTGAGGTCACAGAAGGGCAGATGATGAGGAGTGAGGTGACAGAGGGGCAGATGATGAGGAGTGAGATCACAGAGGGGCAGATGATGAGGAGTGAGGTCACAGAGGGGCAGATGAGGAGGAGTGAGGTCACAGAGGGGCAGATGAGGAGGAGTGAGGTCACAGAGGGGCAGATGATGAGGAGTGAGGTCACTGAGGGGCAGATGATGAGGAGTGAGGTCACAGAAGGGCAGATGATGAGGAGTGAGGTCAGAGAGGGGCAGATGATGAGGAGTGAGGTCACAGAGGGGCAGATGATGAGGAGTGAGGTCACTGAGGGGCAGATGATGAGTGAGGTCACAAAGGGGCAGATGATGAGGAGTGATGTCACAGAGGGGCAGATGATGAGGAGTGAGGTCACAGAGGGGCAGATGATGAGGAGTGAGGTCACAGAGGGGCAGATGATGAGGAATGAGGTCACAGAGGGGCAGATAATGTGGAATGAGGTCACTGAGGGGCAGATGATGAGGAGTGAGGTCACAGAGGGGCAGATGATGAGGAGTGAGGTCACAGAGGGACAGATGATGAGGATTGAGGTCACAGAGGGGCAGATGATGAGTGAGGTCACAGAGGGGCAGATGAGGAGTGAGGTCACAGAGGGGCAGATGATGAGGAGTGAGGTCACAGAGGGGCAGATGATGAGGAGTGAGGTCACAGGAGGGCAGATGATGAGGAGTGAGGTCACAGAGGGGCAGATGATGCGGAGTGAGGTCACAGAGGGGCAGATGAGGAGTGAGGTCACAGAGGGGCAGATGATGAGGAGTGAGGTCACAGAGGGGCAGATGATGAGGAGTGAGGTCACAGAAGGGCAGATGATGAGGAGTGAGGTCACAGAGGGGCAGATGATGAGGAGAGAGATCACAGAGGGGCAGATAATGAGGAGTGAGGTCACAGAAGGGCAGATGATGAGGAGTGAGGTCACAGAGGGGCAGATGATGAGGAGTGAGGTCACAGAAGGGCAGATGATGAGGAGTGAGGTCACAGAGGGGCAGATGATGAGGAGTGAGATCACAGAGGGGCAGATGATGAGGAGTGAGGTCACAGAGGGGCAGATGAGGAGTGAGGTCACAGAGGGGCAGATGATGAGGAGTGAGGTCACAGAGGGGCAGATGATGAGGAGTGAGGTCACTGAGGGGCAGATGATGAGGAGTGAGGTCACAGAAGGGCAGATGATGAGGAGTGAGGTCACAGAGGGGCAGATGATGAGGAGTGAGGTCACTGAGGGGCAGATGATGAGTGAGGTCACAAAGGGGCAGATGATGAGGAGTGAGGTCACAGAGGGGCAGATGATGAGGAGTGAGGTCACAGAGGGGCAGATGATGAGGAGTGAGGTCACAGAGGGGCAGATGACGAGGAGTGAGATCACAAAAGGGCAGATGATGAGGAGTGAGGTCACAGAGAGACAGATGATGAGGAGTGAGGTCACAGAGGGGCAGATGATGAGGAGTGAGGTCACAGAGGGGCAGATGATGAGGAGTGAGGTCACAGAGGGGCAGATGACGAGGAGTGAGATCACAAAAGGGCAGATAATGAGGAGTGAGGTCACAGAGGGACAGATGATGAGGAGTGAGATCACAGAGTAGCAGATAATGAGGAGTGAGGTCGCAAAGGGGAAGATAATGAGGAGTGAGGTCACAGAGGGGCAGATGATGAGGAGTGAGGTCACAGAGGGGCAGATGATGAGGAGTGAGGTCGCAGAGGGACAGATGATGAGGAGTGAGGTCACAGAGGGGCAGATAATTAGGAGTGAGGTCACAGAGGGGCAGATGATGCGGAGTGAGGTCACAGAGGGGCAGATAATGAGGAGTGAGGTCGCAGAGGGACAGATGGTGAGGAGTGAGGTCACAGAGGGGCAGATGATGAGGAGTGAGGTCACAGAGGGGCAGATAATGAGGAGTGAGGTCGCAGAGGGACAGATGGTGAGGAGTGAGGTCACAGAGGGGCAGATGATGAGGAGTGAGGTCACAGAGGGGCAGATGATGAGGAGTGAGATCACAGAGGGGCAGATGATGAGGAGTGAGGTCACAGAGGGGCAGATGATGAGGAGTGAGGTCACATAGGGGCAGATGAGGAGTGAGGTCACAGAGGGGCAGATGAGGAGTGAGGTCACAGAGGGGCAGATGATGAGGAGTGAGGTCACAGAGGGGCAGATGATGCGGAGTGAGGTCACAGAGGGGCAGATAATGAGGAGTGAGGTCACAGAGGGGCAGATGATGAGGAGTGAGATCACAGAGGGGCAGATGATGAGGAGTGAGGTCACAGAGGGGCAGATGATGAGGAGTGAGGTCACAGAGGGGCAGATAATGAGGAGTGAGGTCACAGAGGGGCAGATGATGAGGAGTGAGATCACAGAGGGGCAGATGATGAGGAGTGAGGTCACAGAGGGGCAGATGATGAGGAGTGAGGTCACATAGGGGCAGATGAGGAGTGAGGTCACAGAGGGGCAGATGAGGAGTGAGGTCACAGAGGGGCAGATGATGAGGAGTGAGATCACAGGAGGGGCAGATAATGAGGAGTGAGGTCGCAAAGGGGAAGATAATGAGGAGTGAAGGTCACAGAGGGGCAGATGATGAGGAGTGAGGTCACAGAGGGACAGATGATGAGGAGTGAGGTCGCAGAGGGACAGATGATGAGGAGTGAGGTCACAGAGGGGCAGATAATTAGGAGTGAGGTCACAGAGGGGCAGATGATGAGGAGTGAGGTCACAGAGGGGCAGATGATGAGGAGTGAGGTCACAGAGGGGCAGATGATGAGGAGTGAGGTCACAGAGGGGAAGATGATGAGGAGTGAGGTCACAGAGGGGATGATGAGGAGTGAGGTCACAGAGGGGCAGATGAGGAGGAGTGAGGTCACAGAGGAGCAGATGATGAGGAGTGAGGTCACAGAGGGGCAGATGATGAGGAGTGAGATCACAGAGGGGCAGATGATGAGGAGTGAGGTCACAGAGGGGCAGATGAGGAGGAGAGAGGTCACTGAGGGGCAGATGATGAGGAGTGAGGTCACATAGGGGCAGATGATGAGGAGTGAGGTCACAGAGGGGCAGATGAGGAGTGAGGTCACAGAGGGGCAGATGATGAGGAGTGAGGTCACTGAGGGGCAGATGATGAGGAGTGAGGTCACAGAGGGGCAGATGAGGAGTGAGGTCACAGAGGGGCAGATGGTGAGGAGTGAGGTCACAGAGGGGCAGATGAGGAGTGAGGTCACAGAGGGGCAGATGATGAGGAGTGAGGTCACTGAGGGGCAGATGATGAGGAGTGAGGTCACTGAGGGGCAGATGATGAGGAGTGAGATCACAGAGGGGCAGATAATGAGGAGTGAGATCACAGAGGGGCAGATAATTAGGAGTGAGGTCACAGAGGGGCAGATGATAAGGAGTGAGGTCACAGTGGGGCAGATAATGAAGAGTGAGGTCACAGAGGGGCAGATAATGAGGAGTGAGATCACAGAGTAGCAGATAATGAGGAGTGAGGTCCCAGAGGGGCAGATGATGAGGAGTGAGGTCACAGAGGGGCAGATGAGGAGGAGTGAGATCACAGAGGGGCAGATAATGAGGAGTGAGATCACAGAGGGGCAGATAATTAGGAGTGAGGTCACAGAGGGGCAGATGATAAGGAGTGAGGTCACAGTGGGGCAGATAATGAAGAGTGAGGTCACAGAGGGGCAGATAATGAGGAGTGAGATCACAGAGTAGCAGATAATGAGGAGTGAGGTCCCAGAGGGGCAGATGATGAGAAGTGAGGTCACAGAGGGGCAGATGAGGAGGAGTGAGGTCACAGAGGGGCAGATAATGAGGAGTGAGGTCCCAGAGGGGCAGATGATGAGGAGTGAGGTCACAGAGGGGCAGATGAGGAGGAGTGAGGTCACAGAGGGGCAGATAATGAGGAGTGAGGTCACAGAGGGGCAGATGAGGAGGAGTGAGGTCACAGAGGGGCAGATAATGAGGAGTGAGGTCACAGAGGGGCAGATGATGAGGAGTGAGATCACAGAGGGGCAGATGATGAGGAGTGAGGTCACAGAGGGGCAGATAATTAGGAGTGAGGTCACAGAGGGGCAGATGATAAGGAGTGAGGTCACAGTGGGGCAGATAATGAAGAGTGAGGTCACAGAGGGGCAGATAATGAGGAGTAATATCACAGAGTAGCAGATAATGAGGAGTGAGGTCCCAGAGGGGCAGATGATGAGGAGTGAGGTCACAGAGGGGCAGATGAGGAGGAGTGAGATCACAGAGGGGCAGATAATGAAGAGTGAGGTCACAGAGGGGCAGATAATGAGGAGTGAGATCACAGAGTAGCAGATAATGAGGAGTGAGGTCCCAGAGGGGCAGATGATGAGGAGTGAGGTCACAGATGGGCAGATGAGGAGGAGTGAGGTCACAGAGGGGCAGATAATGAGGAGTGAGGTCCCAGAGGGGCAGATGATGAGGAGTGAGGTCACAGAGGGGCAGATGAGGAGGAGTGAGGTCACAGAGGGGCAGATAATGAGGAGTGAGGTCACAGAGGGGCAGATGAGGAGGAGTGAGGTCACAGAGGGGCAGATAATGAGGAGTGAGGTCACAGAGGGGCAGATGATGAGGAGTGAGATTACAGAGGGGCAGATGATGAGGAGTGAGGTCACAGAGGGGCAAATAATTAGGAGTGAGGTCACAGAGGGGCAGATGATAAGGAGTGAGGTCACAGTGGGGCAGATAATGAAGAGTGAGGTCACAGAGGGGCAGATAATGAGGAGTGAGATCACAGAGTACCAGATAATGAGGAGTGAGGTCCCAGAGGGGCAGATGATGAGGAGTGAGGTCACAGAGGGGCAGATGAGGAGGAGTGAGGTCACAGAGGGGCAGATAATGAGGAGTGAGGTCACAGAGGGACAGATGATGAGGAGTGAGGTCACAGAGGGGCAGATGAGGAGTGAGGTCACAGAGGGGAAGATGAGGAGTGAGGTCACAGAGGGGCAGATAATGAGGAGTGAGGTCACTGAGGGGCAGATGATGAGGAGTGAGGTCACAGAGGGACAGATGATGAGGAGTGAGGTCACAGAGGGGCAGATGATGAGGAGTGAGGTCACAGAGGGGCAGATGATGAGGAGGGAGATCACAGAGGGGCAGATAATGAGGAGTGAGGTCACAGAAGGGCAGATGATGAGGAGTGAGATCACAGAGGGGCAGATGATGAGGAGTGAGGTCACAGAGGGGCAGATGAGGAGGAGTGAGGTCACAGGGGGGCAGATGAGGAGGAGTGAGGTCACAGAGGGGCAAATGATGAGGAGTGAGGTCACTGAGGGGCAGATGATGAGGAGTGAGGTCACAGAAGGGCAGATGATGAGGAGTGAGGTCACAGAGGGGCAGATGATGAGGAGTGAGGTCACTGAGGGGCAGATGATGAGTGAGGTCACAGAGGGGCAGATGATGAGGAGTGAGGTCACAGAGGGGCAGATGAGGAGGAGTGAGGTCACAGAGGGGCAGATGATGAGGAGTGAGGTCACAGAGGGGCAGATGATGAGGAGTGAGGTCACAGAGGGGCAGATGACGAGGAGTGAGATCACAAAAGGGCAGATGATGAGGAGTGAGGTCACAGAGGGACAGATGATGAGGAGTGAGGTCACAGAGGGGCAGATGATGAGGAGTGAGGTCACAGAGGGGCAGATGATGAGGAGTGAGGTCACAGAGGGGCAGATGACGAGGAGTGAGATCACAAAAGGGCAGATAATGAGGAGTGAGATCACAGAGTAGCAGATAATGAGGAGTGAGGTCGCAAAGGGGAAGATAATGAGGAGTGAGGTCACAGAGGGGCAGATGATGAGGAGTGAGGTCACAGAGGGGCAGATGATGAGGAGTGAGGTCGCAGAGGGACAGATGATGAGGAGTGAGGTCACAGAGGGGCAGATAATTAGGAGTGAGGTCACAGAGGGGCAGATGATGCAGAGTGAGGTCACAGAGGGGCAGATAATGAGGAGTGAGGTCGCAGAGGGACAGATGGTGAGGAGTGAGGTCACAGAGGGGCAGATGATGAGGAGTGAGGTCACAGAGGGGCAGATAATGAGGAGTGAGGTCGCAGAGGGACAGATGGTGAGGAGTGAGGTCACAGAGGGGCAGATGATGAGGAGTGAGGTCACAGAGGGGCAGATGATGAGGAGTGAGATCACAGAGGGGCAGATGATGAGGAGTGAGGTCACAGAGGGGCAGATGATGAGGAGTGAGGTCACATAGGGGCAGATGAGGAGTGAGGTCACAGAGGGGCAGATGAGGAGTGAGGTCACAGAGGGGCAGATGATGAGGAGTGAGGTCACAGAGGGGCAGATGATGCGGAGTGAGGTCACAGAGGGACAGATAATGAGGAGTGAGGTCACAGAGGGGCAGATGATGAGGAGTGAGATCACAGAGGGGCAGATGATGAGGAGTGAGGTCACAGAGGGGCAGATGATGAGGAGTGAGGTCACAGAGGGGCAGATAATGAGGAGTGAGGTCACAGAGGGGCAGATGATGAGGAGTGAGATCACAGAGGGGCAGATGATGAGGAGTGAGGTCACAGAGGGGCAGATGATGAGGAGTGAGGTCACATAGGGGCAGATGAGGAGTGAGGTCACAGAGGGGCAGATGAGGAGTGAGGTCACAGAGGGGCAGATGATGAGGAGTGAGATCACAGGAGGGGCAGACGATGAGGAGTGAGGTCGCAAAGGGGAAGATAATGAGGAGTGAAGGTCACAGAGGGGCAGATGATGAGGAGTGAGGTCACAGAGGGACAGATGATGAGGAGTGAGGTCGCAGAGGGACAGATAATGAGGAGTGAGGTCACAGAGGGGCAGATAATTAGGAGTGAGGTCACAGAGGGGCAGATGATGAGGAGTGAGGTCACAGAGGGGCAGATGATGAGGAGTGAGGTCACAGAGGGGCAGATGATGAGGAGTGAGGTCACAGAGGGGAAGATGATGAGGAGTGAGGTCACAGAGGGGATGATGAGGAGTGAGGTCACAGAGGGGCAGATGAGGAGGAGTGAGGTCACAGAGGAGCAGATGATGAGGAGTGAGGTCACAGCGGGGCAGATGATGAGGAGTGAGATCACAGAGGGGCAGATGATGAGGAGTGAGGTCACAGAGGGGCAGATGAGGAGGAGAGAGGTCACTGAGGGGCAGATGATGAGGAGTGAGGTCACATAGGGGCAGATGATGAGGAGTCAGGTCACAGAGGGGCAGATGAGGAGTGAGGTCACAGAGGGGCAGATGATGAGGAGTGAGGTCACTGAGGGGCAGATGATGAGGAGTGAGGTCACAGAGGGGCAGATGAGGAGTGAGGTCACAGAGGGGCAGATGGTGAGGAGTGAGGTCACAGAGGGGCAGATGAGGAGTGAGGTCACAGAGGGGCAGATGATGAGGAGTGAGGTCACTGAGGGGCAGATGATGAGGAGTGAGGTCACTGAGGGGCAGATGATGAGGAGTGAGATCACAGAGGGGCAGATAATGAGGAGTGAGATCACAGAGGGGCAGATAATTAGGAGTGAGGTCACAGAGGGGCAGATGATAAGGAGTGAGGTCACAGTGGGGCAGATAATGAAGAGTGAGGTCACAGAGGGGCAGATAATGAGGAGTGAGATCACAGAGTAGCAGATAATGAGGAGTGAGGTCCCAGAGGGGCAGATGATGAGGAGTGAGGTCACAGAGGGGCAGATGAGGAGGAGTGAGATCACAGAGGGGCAGATAATGAGGAGTGAGATCACAGAGGGGCAGATAATTAGGAGTGAGGTCACAGAGGGGCAGATGATAAGGAGTGAGGTCACAGTGGGGAAGATAATGAAGAGTGAGGTCACAGAGGGGCAGATAATGAGGAGTGAGATCACAGAGTAGCAGATAATGAGGAGTGAGGTCCCAGAGGGGCAGATGATGAGAAGTGAGGTCACAGAGGGGCAGATGAGGAGGAGTGAGGTCACAGAGGGGCAGATAATGAGGAGTGAGGTCCCAGAGGGGCAGATGATGAGGAGTGAGGTCACAGAGGGGCAGATGAGGAGGAGTGAGGTCACAGAGGGGCAGATAATGAGGAGTGAGGTCACAGAGGGGCAGATGAGGAGGAGTGAGGTCACAGAGGGGCAGATGATGAGGAGTGAGATCACAGAGGGGCAGATGATGAGGAGTGAGGTCACAGAGGGGCAGATAATTAGGAGTGAGGTCACAGAGGGGCAGATGATAAGGAGTGAGGTCACAGTGGGGCAGATAATGAAAAGTGAGGTCACAGAGGGGCAGATAATGAGGAGTAATATCACAGAGTAGCAGATAATGAGGAGTGAGGTCCCAGAGGGGCAGATGATGAGGAGTGAGGTCACAGAGGGGCAGATGAGGAGGAGTGAGATCACAGAGGGCAGATAATGAGGAGTGAGATCACAGAGGGGCAGATAATTAGGAGTGAGGTCACAGAGGGGCAGATGATAAGGAGTGAGGTCACAGTGGGGCAGATAATCAAGAGTGAGGTCACAGAGGGGCAGATAATGAGGAGTGAGATCACAGAGTAGCAGATAATGAGGAGTGAGGTCCCAGAGGGGCAGATGATGAGGAGTGAGGTCACAGATGGGCAGATGAGGAGGAGTGAGGTCACAGAGGGGCAGATAATGAGGAGTGAGGTCCCAGAGGGGCAGATGATGAGGAGTGAGGTCACAGAGGGGCAGATGAGGAGGAGTGAGGTCACAGAGGGGCAGATAATGAGGAGTGAGGTCACAGAGGGGCAGATGAGGAGGAGTGAGGTCACAGAGGGGCAGATAATGAGGAGTGAGGTCACAGAGGGGCAGATGATGAGGAGTGAGATCACAGAGGGGCAGATGATGAGGAGTGAGGTCACAGAGGGGCAAATAATTAGGAGTGAGGTCACAGAGGGGCAGATGATAAGGAGTGAGGTCACAGTGGGGCAGATAATGAAGAGTGAGGTCACAGAGGGGCAGATAATGAGGAGTGAGATCACAGAGTAGCAGATAATGAGGAGTGAGGTCCCAGAGGGGCAGATGATGAGGAGTGAGGTCACAGAGGGGCAGATGAGGAGGAGTGAGGTCACAGAGGGGCAGATAATGAGGAGTGAGGTCACAGAGGGACAGATGATGAGGAGTGAGGTCACAGAGGGGCAGATGAGGAGTGAGGTCACAGAGGGGAAGATGAGGAGTGAGGTCACAGAGGGGCAGATAATGAGGAGTGAGGTCACTGAGGGGCAGATGATGAGGAGTGAGGTCACAGAGGGACAGATGATGAGGAGTGAGGTCACAGAGGGGCAGATGAGGAGTGAGGTCACAGAGGGGCAGATGAGGAGTGAGGTCACAGTGGGGCAGATAATGAGGAGTGAGGTCACAGAGGGGCAGATAATGAGGAGTGAGGTCACAGAGGGGCAGATGAGGAGTGAGGTCACAGAGGGGCAGATGATGAGGAGTGAGGTCACAGAAGGGCAGATGATGAGGAGTGAGGTCACAGAGGGGCAGATGATGAGGAGTGAGGTCACAGAAGGGCAGATGATGAGGAGTGAGGTGACAGAGGGGCAGATGATGAGGAGTGAGATCACAGAGGGGCAGATGATGAGGAGTGAGGTCACAGAAGGGCAGATGATGAGGAGTGAGGTCACAGAGGGGCAGATGATGAGGAGTGAGGTCACAGAGGGACAGATGATGAGGAGTGAGGTCGCAGAGGGACAGATGATGAGGAGTGAGGTCACAGAGGGGCAGATGAGGAGGAGTGAGGTCACAGAGGGGCAGATGATGAGGAGTGAGGTCACAGAGGGGCAGATAATGAGGAGTGAGGTCGCAGAGGGACAGATGATGAGGAGTGAGGTCACAGAGGGGCAGATGAGGAGCAGTGAGGTCACAGAGGGGCAGATGATGAGGAGTGAGGTCACAGAGGAGCAGATAATGAGGAGTGAGGTCACAGAGGGGCAGATGAGGAGGAGTGAGGTCACAGAGGGGCAGATGATGAGGAGTGAGGTCACTGAGGGGCAGATGATGAGGAGTGAGGTCACAGAGGGGCAAATGATGAGGAGTGAGGTCGCAGATGGGCAGATGATGAGGAGTGAGGTCACAGAGGGGCAGATGATGAGGAGTGAGGTCACAGAGGGGCAGATGAGGAGTGAGGTCACAGAGGGACAGATGATGAGGAGTGAGGTCACAGAGGGGCAGTTGGTGAGGAGTGAGGTCACAGAGGGACAGATGATGAGGAGTGAGGTCACAGAGGGGCAGATAATTAGAAGTGAGGTCACAGAGGGGCAGATGATGAGGAGTGAGGTCACAGAGGGGCAGATGAGGAGGAGTGAGGTCACAGAGGGGCAGATGATGAGGAGTGAGGTCACAGAGGGGCAGATGATGAGGAGTGAGATCACAGAGGGGCAGATGAGGAGTGAGGTCACAGAGGGGCAGATGAGGAGTGAGGTCACAGAGGGGCAGACGATGAGGAGTGAGGTCACAGAGGGGCAGATAATGAGAAGTGAGATCACAGGAGGGGCAGACGATGAGGAGTGAGGTCACAGAGGGGCAGATAATGAGGAGTGAGGTCACAGAGAAGCAGATAATGAGGAGTGAGGTCGCAAAGGGGAAGATAATGAGGAGTGAGGTCACAGAGGGGCAGATGATGAGGAGTGAGGTCACAGAGGGACAGATGATGAGGAGTGAGGTCACAGAGGGGCAGATAATTAGGAGTGAGGTCACCGAGGGGCAGATGATGAGGAGTG
Source organism: Rana muscosa (assembly GCA_029206835.1). Classification (NCBI taxonomy): domain Eukaryota; kingdom Metazoa; phylum Chordata; class Amphibia; order Anura; family Ranidae; genus Rana; species Rana muscosa. Next base: position 1,301,362,139 of record CM055116.1, on the reverse strand, counting down.
AGGTCACAGAGGGGCAGATGAGGAGTGAGGTCACAGAGGGGCAGATGAGGAGGAGTGAGGTCACAGAGGGGCAGATGATGAGGAGTGAGGTCACAGAGGGGCAGATGATGAGGAGTGAGGTCACAGAGGGGCAGATGATGAGGATTGAGGTCACTGAGGGGCAGATGATGAGGAGTGAGGTCACAGAGGGGCAGATGATGAGGAGTGAGGTCACAGAGGGGCAGATGATGAGGAGTGAGGTCACTGAGGGGCAGATGATGAGGAGTGAGGTCACAGAGGGGCATATGATGAGGAGTGAGGTCACAGAGGGGCAGATGATGAGGAGTGAGGTCACTGAGGGGCAGATGATGAGGATTGAGGTCACTGAGGGGCAGATGATGAGGAGTGAGGTCACAGAGGGGCAGATGATGAGGAGTGAGGTCACAGAGGGGCAGATGATGAGGAGTGAGATCACAGAGGGGCAGATGATGAGGAGTGAGGTCGCAGAGGGGCAGATGATGAGTGAGATCACAGAGGGGCAGATGATGAGGAGTGAGGTCGCAGAGGGACAGATGATGAGGAGTGAGGTCACAGAGGGGCAGATGATGAGGAGTGAGATCACAGAGGGACAGATGATGAGGAGTGAGGTCACAGAGGGGCAGATAATGAGGAGTGAGGTCACAGAGGGGCAGATGATGAGGAGTGAGATCACAGAGGGGCAGATGATGAGGAGTGAGGTCACAGAGGGGCAGATAATGAGGAGTGAGGTCGCAGAGGGACAGATGATGAGGAATGAGGTCACAGAGGGGCAGATGATGAGGAGTGAGGTCACAGAGGGGCAGATGATGAGGAGTGAGGTCACAGAGGGGCAGATGATGAGGAGTGAGGTCACAGATGGGCAGATGATGAGGAGTGAGGTCACAGAGGGGCATATGACGAGGAGTGAGATCACAGAGGGGCAGATAATGAGGAGTGAGGTCACAGAGGGGCAGATGATGAGGAGTGAGGTCACAGAGGGGCATATGACGAGGAGTGAGATCACAGAGGGGCAGATATTGTGGAGTGAGGTCACAGAAGGGCAGATGATGAGGAGTGAGGTCACAGAGGGGCAGATGATGAGGAGTGAGGTCACAGAGGGGCAGATGATGAGGAGTGAGGTCAGAGAGGGACAGATGATGAGGAGTGAGGTCACAGAGGGGCAGATAATGAGGAGTGAGGTCACAGAGGGGCAGATAATGAGAAGTGAGGTCACAGAGGGACAGATGATGAGGAGTGAGGTCACAGAAGGGCAGATGATGAGGAGTGAGGTCACAGAAGGGCAGATGATGAGGAGTGAGGTCACAGAGGGACAGATGATGAGGAGTGAGGTCGCAAAGGGGAAGATAATGAGGAGTGAGGTCACAGAGGGGCAGATGATGAGTGAGGTCACAGAGGGGCAGATGATGAGTGAGGTCACAGAGGGGCAGATGATGAGGAGTGAGGTCACAGAGGGGCAGATAATGAGGAGTGAGGTCGCAGAGGGACAGATGATGAGGATTGAGGTCACAGAGGGGCAGATGATGAGGAGTGAGATCACAGAGGGGCAGATAATGAGGAGTGAGATCACAGGAGGGGCAGACGATGAGGAGTGAGGTCACAGAGGGGCAGATGATGAGGAGTGAGGTCACAGAGGGGAAGATGATGAGGAGTGAGGTCACAGAGGGACAGATGATGAGGAGTGAGGTCACAGAGGGGCAGATGAGGAGTGAGGTCACAGAGGGGCAGATGAGGAGTGAGGTCACAGAGGGGCAGATAATGAGGAGTGAGGTCACAGAGGGGCAGATAATGAGGAGTGAGGTCACAGAGGGGCAGATGAGGAGTGAGGTCACAGAGGGGCAGATGATGAGGACTGAGGTCACAGAAGGGCAGATGATGAGGAGTGAGGTCACAGAGGGGCAGATGATGAGGAGTGAGGTCACAGAAGGGCAGATGATGAGGAGTGAGGTGACAGAGGGGCAGATGATGAGGAGTGAGATCACAGAGGGGCAGATGATGAGGAGTGAGGTCACAGAAGGGCAGATGATGAGGAGTGAGGTCACAGAGGGGCAGATGATGAGGAGTGAGGTCACAGAGGGACAGATGATGAGGAGTGAGGTCGCAGAGGGACAGATGATGAGGAGTGAGGTCACAGAGGGGCAGATGAGGAGGAGTGAGGTCACAGAGGGGCAGATGATGAGGAGTGAGGTCACAGAGGGGCAGATAATGAGGAGTGAGGTCGCAGAGGGACAGATGATGAGGAGTGAGGTCACAGAGGGGCAGATGAGGAGCAGTGAGGTCACAGAGGGGCAGATGATGAGGAGTGAGGTCACAGAGGAGCAGATAATGAGGAGTGAGGTCACAGAGGGGCAGATGAGGAGGAGTGAGGTCACAGAGGGGCAGATGATGAGGAGTGAGGTCACTGAGGGGCAGATGATGAGGAGTGAGGTCACAGAGGGGCAAATGATGAGGAGTGAGGTCGCAGACGGGCAGATGATGAGGAGTGAGGTCACAGAGGGGCAGATGATGAGGAGTGAGGTCACAGAGGGGCAGATGAGGAGTGAGGTCACAGAGGGACAGATGATGAGGAGTGAGGTCACAGAGGGGCAGTTGGTGAGGAGTGAGGTCACAGAGGGACAGATGATGAGGAGTGAGGTCACAGAGGGGCAGATAATTAGAAGTGAGGTCACAGAGGGGCAGATGATGAGGAGTGAGGTCACAGAGGGGCAGATGAGGAGGAGTGAGGTCACAGAGGGGCAGATGATGAGGAGTGAGGTCACAGAGGGGCAGATGATGAGGAGTGAGATCACAGAGGGGCAGATGAGGAGTGAGGTCACAGAGGGGCAGATGAGGAGTGAGGTCACAGAGGGGCAGACGATGAGGAGTGAGGTCACAGAGGGGCAGATAATGAGGAGTGAGATCACAGGAGGGGCAGACGATGAGGAGTGAGGTCACAGAGGGGCAGATAATGAGGAGTGAGGTCACAGAGAAGCAGATAATGAGGAGTGAGGTCGCAAAGGGGAAGATAATGAGGAGTGAGGTCACAGAGGGGCAGATGATGAGGAGTGAGGTCACAGAGGGACAGATGATGAGGAGTGAGGTCACAGAGGGGCAGATAATTAGGAGTGAGGTCACCGAGGGGCAGATGATGAGGAGTGAGGTCACAGAGGGGCAGATGAGGAGTGAGGTCACAGAGGGGCAGATGAGGAGGAGTGAGGTCACAGAGGGGCAGATGATGAGGAGTGAGGTCACAGAGGGGCAGATGATGAGGAGTGAGGTCACAGAGGGGCAGATGATGAGGATTGAGGTCACTGAGGGGCAGATGATGAGGAGTGAGGTCACAGAGGGGCAGATGATGAGGAGTGAGGTCACAGAGGGGCAGATGATGAGGAGTGAGGTCACTGAGGGGCAGATGATGAGGAGTGAGGTCACAGAGGGGCATATGATGAGGAGTGAGGTCACAGAGGGGCAGATGATGAGGAGTGAGGTCACTGAGGGGCAGATGATGAGGATTGAGGTCACTGAGAGGCAGATGATGAGGAGTGAGGTCACAGAGGGGCAGATGATGAGGAGTGAGGTCACAGAGGGGCAGATGATGAGGAGTGAGATCACAGAGGGGCAGATGATGAGGAGTGAGGTCGCAGAGGGGCAGATGATGAGTGAGATCACAGAGGGGCAGATGATGAGGAGTGAGGTCGCAGAGGGACAGATGATGAGGAGTGAGGTCACAGAGGGGCAGATGATGAGGAGTGAGATCACAGAGGGGCAGATGATGAGGAGTGAGGTCACAGAGGGGCAGATAATGAGGAGTGAGGTCGCAGAGGGACAGATGATGAGGAATGAGGTCACAGAGGGGCAGATGATGAGGAGTGAGGTCACAGAGGGGCAGATGATGAGGAGTGAGGTCACAGAGGGGCAGATGATGAGGAGTGAGGTCACAGAAGGGCAGATGATGAGGAGTGAGGTCACAGAGGGGCATATGACGAGGAGTGAGATCACAGAGGGGCAGATAATGAGGAGTGAGGTCACAGAGGGGCAGATGATGAGGAGTGAGGTCACAGAGGGGCATATGACGAGGAGTGAGATCACAGAGGGGCAGATATTGTGGAGTGAGGTCACAGAAGGGCAGATGATGAGGAGTGAGGTCACAGAGGGGCAGATGATGAGGAGTGAGGTCACAGAGGGGCAGATGATGAGGAGTGAGGTCAGAGAGGGACAGATGATGAGGAGTGAGGTCACAGAGGGGCAGATAATGAGGAGTGAGGTCACAGAGGGGCAGATAATGAGAAGTGAGGTCACAGAGGGACAGATGATGAGGAGTGAGGTCACAGAAGGGCAGATGATGAGGAGTGAGGTCACAGAAGGGCAGATGATGAGGAGTGAGGTCACAGAGGGACAGATGATGAGGAGTGAGGTCGCAAAGGGGAAGATAATGAGGAGTGAGGTCACAGAGGGGCAGATGATGAGTGAGGTCACAGAGGGGCAGATGATGAGTGAGGTCACAGAGGGGCAGATGATGAGGAGTGAGGTCACAGAGGGGCAGATAATGAGGAGTGAGGTCGCAGAGGGACAGATGATGAGGATTGAGGTCACAGAGGGGCAGATGATGAGGAGTGAGATCACAGAGGGGCAGATAATGAGGAGTGAGATCACAGGAGGGGCAGACGATGAGGAGTGAGGTCACAGAGGGGCAGATGATGAGGAGTGAGGTCACAGAGGGGCAGATGATGAGGAGTGAGGTCACAGAGGGGCAGATGATGAGGAGTGAGTTTACAGAGGGGCAGATGATGAGGAGTGAGATCACAGAGGGGCAGATGATGAGGAGTGAGGTCACAGAGGGGCAGATGATGAGGAGTGAGGTCACAGAGGGGCAGATAATGAGGAGTGAGATCACAGGAGGGGCAGACGATGAGGAGTGAGGTCACAGAGGGGCAGATGATGAGGAGTGAGGTCACAGAGGGGCAGATGATGAGGAGTGAGGTCACAGAGGGGCAGATGATGAGGAGTGAGTTTACAGAGGGGCAGATACCGAGGGGTGAAACCATCTCTGGGGGGCAGATGAGGGGTGAAGCCGTCTCTGGGGCAGATAACAAGAGGTGAAGCAATCACTGGGGGTCTTTATGGGGGACACATGGAAATCTCTCCGGGCATCTGATATTCGGGAAATATTTGGGATTGGGGTCGGGAAGTTATAGAGGGGAATATTTGGGATTGGGGTCGGGATGTTGTAGAGGGGAATATTTGGGATTGGGGTCGGGACGTTATAGAGGGGAATATTTGGGATTGGGGTCGGGAAGTTATAGAGGGGAATATTTGGGATTGGGGTCGGGAAGTTATAGAGGGGAATATTTGGGATTGGGGTCGGGAAGTTATAGAAGGGAATATTTGGGATTGGGGTCGGGAAGTTATAGAGGGGAATATTTGGGATTGGGGTCGGGAAGTTATAGAGGGGAATATTTGGGATTGGGGTCGGGAAGTTATAGAGGGGAATATTTGGGATTGGGGTCGGGAAGTTATAGAGGGGAATATTTGGGATTGGGGTCGGGAAGTTATAGAGGGGAATATTTGGGATTGGGGTCGGGATGTTCTAGAGGGGAATATTTAGGATTGGGGTCGGGAAGTTGTAGAGGGGAATATTTGGGATTAGGGTCGGGATGTTGTAGAGGGGAAAATTTGGGATTGGGGTCGGGAAGTTATAGAGGGGAATATTAGGGATTAGGGTCGGGATGTTATAGAGGGGAATATTAGGGATTGGGGTCGGGATGTTGTAGAGGGGAATATTTGGGATTGGGGTCGGGAAGTTATAGAGGGGAATATTTGGGATTGGGGTTGGGAAGTTATAGAGGGGAATATTTGGGATTGGGGTCGGGAAGTTATAGAGGGGAATATTTGGGATTGGGGTCGGGAAGTTATAGAGAGGAATATTTGGGATTGGGGCCGGGAAGTTATAGAGGGGAATATTTGGGATTGGGGTCGGGATGTTGTAGAGGGGAATATTTGGGATTGGGGTCGGGAAGTTATAGAGGGGAATATTTGGGATTGGGGTCGGGAAGTTATAGAGAGGAATATTTGGGATTGGGGTCGGGAAGTTATAGAGGGGAATATTTGGGATTGGGGTCGGGATGTTGTAGAGGGGAATATTTGGGATTGGGGTCGGGAAGTTATAGAGGGGAATATTTGGGATTGGGGTCGGGAAGTTATAGAGGGGAATATTTGGGATTGGGGTCGGGAAGTTATAGAAGGGAATATTTGGGATTGGGGTCGGGAAGTTATAGAGGGGAATATTAGGGATTAGGGTCGGGATGTTATAGAGGGGAATATTAGGGATTGGGGTCGGGAAGTTGTAGAGGGGAATATTTGGGATTAGGGTCGGGATGTTGTAGAGGGGAATATTTGGGATTGGGGTCGGGAAGTTATAGAGGGGAATATTAGGGATTAGGGTTGGGAAGTTATAGAGGGGAATATTAGGGATTGGAGTCGGGAAGTTATAGAGGGGAATATTTGGGATTGGGGTCGGGAAGTTGTAGAGGGGAATATTTGGGATTGGGGTCGGGAAGTTATAGAGGGGAATATTAGGGATTAGGGTCGGGATGTTGTAGAGGGGAATATTTGGGATTGGGGTCGGGAAGTTATAGAGGGGAATATTTGGGATTGGGGTCGGGATGTTCTAGAGGGGAATATTTAGGATTGGGGTCGGGAAGTTGTAGAGGGGAATATTTGGGATTAGGGTCGGGATGTTGTAGAGGGGAATATTTGGGATTGGGGTCGGGAAGTTATAGAGGGGAATATTAGGGATTAGGGTCGGGATGTTATAGAGGGGAATATTAGGGATTGGGGTTGGGAAGTTATAGAGGGGAATATTTGGGATTGGGGTCGGGAAGTTGTAGAGGGGAATATTTGGGATTGGGGTCGGGAAGTTATAGAGGGGAATATTAGGGATTAGGGTTGGGATGTTGTAGAGGGGAATATTTGGGATTGGGGTCGGGAAGTTATAGAGGGGAATATTTGGGATTGGGGTCGGGAAGTTGTAGAGGGGAATATTTGGGATTGGGGTCGGGATGTTGTAGAGGGGAATATTTGGGATTGGGGTCGGGAAGTTATAGAGGGGAATATTTGGGATTGGGGTCGGGAAGTTATAGAGAGGAATATTTGGGATTGGGGTCGGGAAGTTATAGAGGGGAATATTTGGGATTGGGGTCGGGATGTTGTAGAGGGGAATATTTGGGATTGGGGTCGGGAAGTTATAGAGGGGAATATTTGGGATTGGGGTCGGGAAGTTATAGAGGGGAATATTTGGGATTGGGGTCGGGAAGTTATAGAAGGGAATATTTGGGATTGGGGTCGGGAAGTTATAGAGGGGAATATTAGGGATTAGGGTCGGGATGTTATAGAGGGGAATATTAGGGATTGGGGTCGGGAAGTTGTAGAGGGGAATATTTGGGATTAGGGTCGGGATGTTGTAGAGGGGAATATTTGGGATTGGGGTCGGGAAGTTATAGAGGGGAATATTAGGGATTAGGGTTGGGAAGTTATAGAGGGGAATATTAGGGATTGGAGTCGGGAAGTTATAGAGGGGAATATTTGGGATTGGGGTCGGGAAGTTGTAGAGGGGAATATTTGGGATTGGGGTCGGGAAGTTATAGAGGGGAATATTAGGGATTAGGGTCGGGATGTTGTAGAGGGGAATATTTGGGATTGGGGTCGGGAAGTTATAGAGGGGAATATTTGGGATTGGGGTCGGGATGTTCTAGAGGGGAATATTTAGGATTGGGGTCGGGAAGTTGTAGAGGGGAATATTTGGAATTAGGGTCGGGATGTTGTAGAGGGGAATATTTGGGATTGGGGTCGGGAAGTTATAGAGGGGAATATTAGGGATTAGGGTCGGGATGTTATAGAGGGGAATATTAGGGATTGGGGTCGGGAAGTTATAGAGGGGAATATTTGGGATTGGGGTCGGGAAGTTGTAGAGGGGAATATTTGGGATTGGGGTCGGGAAGTTATAGAGGGGAATATTAGGGATTAGGGTCGGGATGTTGTAGAGGGGAATATTTGGGATTGGGGTCGGGAAGTTATAGAGGGGAATATTTGGGATTGGGGTCGGGAAGTTGTAGAGGGGAATATTTGGGATTGGGGTCGGGATGTTGTAGAGGGGAATATTTGGGATTGGGGTCGGGAAGTTGTCTGCAGAGATTTGAGGTGTAGAAAGGAATAGGAAGGATTTGGGGGACATACCTGGTGGGTGGTCTTTATGGAGGTGATCTTCGGGGTCATCACAGGTGACCAGGGGCCCCAGGAATGTACCTATCAGCAGTAGGAGCCGGAGATTGCGGAGCCCCATCTCCAGGCAGCCGTCTCTAGGAAAACTTTCCTTGGAATGAATTCCTGCTGCTGATCCCTCTAATCTCTGCAGAAAGTCCTCTAATCTCTCTGTCTCCTTTCACTCATTTCCAGCAGAGGACGGCGAGGAGGTTCACCTCTGTGACAGAACACCTACTTTATATACACAGGGAGGTCCTCCCCGGGGACAGCCCCACACCCACTTCTGTGTCACAGTTCAATCATCACCCAGTGCACAGGGGACCCTTCCACAGCATAGGGGTCCTACTGAGGGGATGGAGGAGACCCTTCCACAGCATAGGGGTCCTACTGAGGGGATGGAGGAGACCCTTCCACAGCATAGGGGTCCTACTGAGGGGATGGAGGAGACCCTTCCACAGCATAGGGGTCCTACTGAGGGGATGGAGGAGACCCTTCCACAGCATAGGGGTCCTACTGAGGGGATGGAGGGGACCCTTCCACAGCATAGGGGTCCTACTGAGGGGATGGAGGGGTCTCATTCACAGCATAGGGGTCCTACTGAGGGGATGGAGGGGTCTCATTCACAGCATAGGGGTCCTACTGAGGGGATGAAGGGGTCTCATTCACAGCATAGGGGTCCTACTGAGGGGATGAAGGGGACCCTTCCACAGCATAGGGGTCCTACTGAGGGGATGGAGGAGACCCTTCCACAGCATAGGGGTCCTACTGAGGGGATTGAGGAGACCCTTCCACAGCATAGGGGTACTACTGAGGGGATGAAGGGGACCCTTCCACAGCATAGGGGTCCTACTGAGGGGATGGAGGAGACCCTTCCACAGCATAGGGGTCCTACTGAGGGGATGAAGGGGACCCTTCCACAGCATAGGGGTCCTACTGAGGGGATGGAGGAGACCCTTCCACAGCATAGGGGTCCTACTGAGGGGATGAAGGGGACCCTTCCACAGCATAGGGGTCCTACTGAGGGGATGAAGGGGACCCTTCCACAGCATAGGGGTCCTACTGAGGGGATGAAGGGGACCCTTCCACAGCATAGGGGTCCTACTGAGGGGATGAAGGGGACCCTTCCACAGCATAGGGGTCCTACTGAGGGGATGAAGGGGACCCTTCCACAGCATAGGGGTCCTACTGAGGGGATGAAGGGGTCCCTTCCACAGCATAGGGGTCCTACTGAGGGGATGGAGGAGACCCTTCCACAGCATAGGGGTCCTACTGAGGGGATGAAGGGGACCCTTCCACAGCATAGGGGTCCTACTGAGGGGATGGAGGAGACCCTTACACAGCATAGGGGTCCTACTGAGGGGATGAAGGGGACCCTTCCACAGCATAAGGGTCCTACTGAGGGGATGGAGGAGACCCTTCCACAGCATAGGGGTCCTACTGAGGGGATGAAGGGGACCCTTCCACAGCATAGGGGTCCTACTGAGGGGATGAAGGGGACCCTTCCACAGCATAGGGGTCCTACTGAGGGGATGAAGGGGACCCTTCCACAGCATAGGGGTCCTACTGAGGGGATGGAGGAGACCCTTCCACAGCATAGGGGTCCTACTGAGGGGATGAAGGGGACCCTTCCACAGCATAGGGGTCCTACTGAGGGGATGAAGGGGTCCCTTCCACAGCATAGGGGTCCTACTGAGGGGATGGAGGAGACCCTTCCACAGCATAGGGGTCCTACTGAGGGGATGAAGGGGACCCTTCCACAGCATAGGGGTCCTACTGAGGGGATGAAGGGGACCCTTCCACAGCATAGGGGTCCTACTGAGGGGATGAAGGGGACCCTTCCACAGCATAGGGGTCCTACTGAGGGGATGGAGGAGACCCTTCCACAGCAAAGGGGTCCTACTGAAGGGATGGAGGGGACCCTTCCACAGCATAGGGGTCCTACTGAGGGGATGGAGGAGACCCTTCCACAGCATAGAGGTCCTACTGAGGGGATGGAGGAGACCCTTCCACAGCATAGGGGTCCTACTGAGGGGATGGAGGAGACCCTTCCACAGCATAGGGGTCCTACTGAGGGGATGGAAGGGACCCTTCCACAGCATAGGGGTCCTACTGAGGGGATGGAGGAGACCCTTCCACAGCATAGGGGTCCTACTGAGGGGATGAAGGGGACCCTTCCACAGCATAGGGGTCCTACTGAGGGGATGAAGGGGACCCTTCCAAAGCATAGGGGACTACTGAGGGGATGAAGGGGACCCTTCCACAGCATAGGGGTCCTACTGAGGGGATGAAGGGGACCCTTCCACAGCATAGGGGTCCTACTGAGGGGATGAAGGGGTCTCATTCACAGCATAGGGGTCCTACTGAGGGGATGAAAGGGACCCTTCCACAGCATAGGGGTCCTACTGAGGGGATGAAGGGGACCCTTCCACAGCATAGGGGTCCTACTGAGGGGATGGAGGAGACCCTTCCACAGCATAGGGGTCCTACTGAGGGGATGAAGGGGACCCTTCCACAGCATAGGGGTCCTACTGAGGGGATGAAGGGGACCCTTCCACAGCATAGGGGTCCTACTGAGGGGATGAAGGGGACCCTTCCACAGCATAGGGGTCCTACTGAGGGGATGAAGGGGACCCTTCCACAGCATAGGGGTCCTACTGAGGGGATGAAGGGGACCCTTCCACAGCATAGGGGTCCTACTGAGGGGATGAAGGGGACCCTTCCACAGCATAGGGGTCCTACTGAGGGGATGAAGGGGACCCTTCCACAGCATAGGGGTCCTACTGAGGGGATGGAGGAGACCCTTCCACAGCATAGGGGTCCTACTGAGGGGATGGAGGAGACCCTTCCACAGCATAGGGGTCCTACTGAGGGGACGGAAGGGACCCTTCCACAGCATAGGGGTCCTACTGAGGGGATGGAGGAGACCCTTCCACAGCATAGGGGTCCTACTGAGGGGATGAAGGGGACCCTTCCACAGATAGGGGTCCTACTGAGGGGATGGAGGAGACCCTTCCACAGCATAGGGGTCCTACTGAGGGGATGAAGGGGACCCTTCCACAGCATAGGGGTCCTACTGAGGGGATGAAGGGGTCCCTTCCACAGCATAGGGGTCCTACTGAGGGGATGGAGGAGACCCTTCCACAGCATAGGGGTCCTACTGAGGGGATGAAGGGGACCCTTCCACAGCATAGGGGTCCTACTGAGGGGATGAAGGGGACCCTTCCACAGCATAGGGGTCCTACTGAGGGGATGAAGGGGACCCTTCCACAGCATAGGGGTCCTACTGAGGGGATGGGGGAGACCCTTCCACAGCATAGGGGTCCTACTGAGGGGATGGAGGGGACCCTTCCACAGCATAGGGGTCCTACTGAGGGGATGGAGGAGACCCTTCCACAGCATAGGGGTCCTACTGAGGGGATGAAGGGGACCCTTCCACAGCATAGGGGTCCTACTGAGGGGATGAAGGGGACCCTTCCAAAGCATAGGGGACTACTGAGGGGATGAAGGGGACCCTTCCACAGCATAGGGGTCCTACTGAGGGGATGAAGGGGACCCTTCCACAGCATAGGGGTCCTACTGAGGGGATGAAGGGGTCTCATTCACAGCATAGGGGTCCTACTGAGGGGATGGAGGGGACCCTTCCACAGCATAGGGGTCCTACTGAGGATATGAAGGGGTCTCATTCACAGCATAGGGGTCCTACTGAGGGGATGAAGGGGACCCTTCCACAGCATAGGGGTCCTACTGAGGGGATGAAGGGGACCCTTCCACAGCATAGGGGTCCTACTGAGGGGATGAAGGGGACCCTTCCACAGCATAGGGGTCCTACTGAGGGGATGAAGGGGACCCTTCCACAGCATAGGGGTCCTACAGAGGGGATGGAGGAGACCCTTCCACAGCATAGGGGTCCTACTGAGGGGATGGAGGGGACCCTTCCACAGCATAGGGGTCCTACTGAGGGGATGGGGGAGACCCTTCCACAGCATAGGGGTCCTACTGAGGGGATGGAGGAGACCCTTCCACAGCATAGGGGTCCTACTGAGGGGATGGAGGAGACCCTTCCACAGCATAGGGGTCCTACTGAGGGGATGGAAGGGACCCTTCCACAGCATAGGGGTCCTACTGAGGGGATGGAGGAGACCCTTCCACAGCATAGGGGTCCTACTGAGGGGATGAAGGGGACCCTTCCACAGCATAGGGGTCCTACTGAGGGGATGAAGGGGACCCTTCCAAAGCATAGGGGACTACTGAGGGGATGAAGGGGACCCTTCCACAGCATAGGGGTCCTACTGAGGGGATGAAGGGGACCCTTCCACAGCATAGGGGTCCTACTGAGGGGATGAAGGGGTCTCATTCACAGCATAGGGGTCCTACTGAGGGGATGGAGGGGACCCTTCCACAGCATAGGGGTCCTACTGAGGATATGAAGGGGTCTCATTCACAGCATAGGGGTCCTACTGAGGGGATGAAGGGGACCCTTCCACAGCATAGGGGTCCTACTGAGGGGATGAAGGGGACCCTTCCACAGCATAGGGGTCCTACTGAGGGGATGAAGGGGACCCTTCCACAGCATAGGGGTCCTACTGAGGGGATGAAGGGGACCCTTCCACAGCATAGGGGTCCTACTGAGGGGATGAAGGGGACCCTTCCACAGAATAGGGGTCCTACTGAGGGGATAAAGGGGACCCTACCACAGCATAGGGGTCCTACTGAGGGGATGAAGGGGTCTCATTCACAACATAGGGGTCCAACTGAGGGGATATAGGGGACCCTTCCACAGCATAGGGGTCCTACTGAGGGGATATAGGGGACCCTTCCACAGCATAGGGGTACTACTGAGGGGATGAAGGGGACCCTTCCACAGCATAGGGGTCCTACTGAGGGGATGGAGGGGACCCTTCCACAACATAGGGGTCCTACTGAGGGGATGGAGGAGACCCTTCCACAGCATAGGGGTCCTACTGAGGGGATGGAGGAGACCCTTCCACAGCATAGGGGTCCTACTGAGGGGATGAAGGGGTCTCATTCACAGATTAGGGGTCCTACTGAGGGGATGAAGGGGTCTCATTCACAGATTAGGGGTCCTACTGAGGGGATGAAGGGGTCTAATCCATAGAACGGGGGTCCCGTCCAGGGTATGGTGGTAAGATCCAGGCAATAAAGGTCTTTCCAAGTGAGTGGAGGTCTCCTCCAGGACATGGAAGTTTCATCTATATGGTGGAAATCTCATGCAGGGGTGGAGGTGTCACTTAATGGTTGGAGATGTTATCCAGGAGGTGGGGGTCTCATCCAGGAGGTGGAGGTCTCATCCAGGAGGTGGGGGTCTCATCCAGGAGGTGGGGGTCTCATCCAGGAGGTGGAGGTCTCATCCAGGAGGTGGAGGTCTCATCCAGGACGTGGAGGTCTCATCCAGGAGGTGGAGGTCTCATCCAGAAGGTGGGGGTCTCATCCAGAAGGTGGGGGTCTCATCCAGGAGGTGGGGGTCTCATCCAAGAGGTGGAGGTCTCATCCATGAGGTGGAGGTCTCATCCAGGAGGTGGGTGTCTCATCCAGGAGGTGGAGGTCTCATCCAGGAGGTGGGGGTCTCATCCAGGAGGTGGAGGTCTCATCCAGGAGGCGGGGGTCTCATCCAGGAGGTGGAGGTCTCATCCAGGAGGTGGAGGTCTCATCCAGGAGGTGGGGGTCTCATCCAGAAGGTGGGGGTCTCATCCAGGAGGTGAGGGTCTCATCCCAGAGGTGGAGGTCTCATCCAGGAGGTGGGGGTCTCATCCAGGGGGTGGGGGTCTCATCCCGGAGGTGGGGGTCTCATCCAGGAGGTGGAGGTCTCATCCAGGAGGTGGGGGTCTCATCCAGGAGGTGGAGGTCTCATCCAGGAGGTGGAGATTTCATTCAGGAGGTGGGGGTCTCATCCAGGAGGTGGGGGTCTCATCCAGGAGGTGGGGTCTCATCCAGGAGGTGGAGGTCTCATCCAGGAGGTGGGGGTCTCATCCAGGAGGTGGGGATCTCATCCCAGAGGTGGAGGTCTCATCCAGGAGGTGGAGGTCTCATCCAGGAGGTGGAGGTCTCATTCAGGAGGTGGGGGTGTCATCCAGCAGGTGGGGGTCTCATCCAGGAGGTGGAGGTCTCATCCAGGAGGTGGGGGTCTCATCCCAGAGGTGGAAGTCTCATCCAGGAGGTGGGGGTCTCATCCAGGAGGTGGAGGTCTCATCCAGGAGGTGGGGGTCTCAACCCGGAGGTGGGGGTCTCACCCAGTAGGTGGGGGTCTCATCCAGGAGGTGGAGGTCTCATCCAGGAGGTGGGGGTCTCATCCAGGAGGTGGAGGTCTCATCCAGGAGGTGGGGGTCTCATCCAGGGGGTGGAGGTCTCATCCAGGAGGTGGGGGTCTCATCCAGGAGGTGGAGGTCTCATCCAGGAGGTGGGGGTCTCATCCAGGAGGTGGGGGTCTCATCCAGGAGGTGGAGGTCTCATCCCTTCATTACCTTGTATGATTTCCAGCTCCATCTAGAGGCTGTAATTCAGTATTGTTCTGAAATACGACAGTAAAAATAAATAAATGCTACATTATGGCCACTAGATGGCGCTGACAACCATAGGAGATAATCCTAGTACAAACAATGCAAATAACAAAACAAATAATTTGCTTGGCCTGTGCTGAGGACACCCACGTGGTGATTTTTCATATATGGACTCCTCGTGTCCTGGAATATATTAATCTGGATGAAGTCACAATACCTTGAAAACTAAATTACAATGGGGGGGGAACTCATTCATATGGAACTCATTCATTTTCTCACAGCAGTTGTTCAGCAAGGATGCAGACTGTGCGCCTGATACACCGAGGTCCTACAAGGCAGGATTGGTCATGGAAACACAGAACGGTATTCTTCTGGAAGATATAAATCCTACGTAGGTGAGGGAGGCGGAGCTTATTAATGAAATTAGTTCCTCGCCGACTTCAGAAAAATAACTATTTTTAAATTGAGATTTTGTGTCTCAATTAGGAAAAAATGTCAAAAGGTCAAATATGAGAAAATTCCAAACACTGCCGCAGAATGTCGCTCAGGACAGAGGACACGAGCAACACGGAGAAAACTCCCGCCATCTCTATAAAGACCAAAGTAATTATTCCAGACTCCGCCCTTCACCTCAATTCCAGAGGAACTCCTCGCCTCCTCCTCAAATCCAGAGGAACTCCTCGCCTCCTCCTCAAATCCAGAGGAACTCCTCGCCTCCTCCTCAATTCCAGAGGAACTCCTTGCCTCCTCCTCAAATCCAGAGGAACTCCTCGCCTCCTCCTCAAATCCAGAGGAACTCCTCGCCTCCTCCTCAATTCCAGAGGAACTCCTCGCCTCCTCCTCAAATCCAGAGGAACTCCTCACCTCCTTCTCAAATCCAGAGGAACTCCTCGCCTCCTCCACAATTCCAGAGGAACTCCTCGCCTCCTCCTCAAATCCAGAGGAACTCCTCGCCTCCTTCTCAAATCCAGAGGAACTCCTCGCCTCCTCCTCAATTCCAGAGGAACTCCTCGCCTCCTCCTCAAATCCAGAGGAACTCCTCGCCTCCTTCTCAAATCCAGAGGAACTCCTTGCCTCCTCCGCAATTCCAGACGAACTCCTCGCCTCCTCCTCAATTCCAGACGAACTCCTCGCCTCCTCCTCAAATCCAGAGGAACTCCTCGCCTCCTCCTCAATTCCAGGGAACTCCTCGCCTCCTCCTCAAATCCAGAGGAACTCCTCGCCTCCTTCTCAAATCCAGAGGAACTCCTCGCCTCCTCCTCAATTCCACAGGAACTCCTCGCCTCCTCCTCAAATCCAGAGGAACTCCTCGCCTCCTCCGCAATTCCAGACGAACTCCTCGCCTCCTCCTCAATTCCAGACGAACTCCTCGCCTCCTCCTCAAATCCAGAGGAACTCCTCGCCTCCTCCTCAATTCCAGAGGAACTCCTCGCCTCCTCCTCAAATCCAGAGGAACTCCTCGCCTCCTTCTCAAATCCAGAGGAACTCCTCGCCTCCTCCTCAATTCCAGAGGAACTCCTCGCCTCCTCCTCAAATCCAGAGGAACTCCTCGCCTCCTTCTCAAATCCAGAGGAACTCCTTGCCTCCTCCGCAATTCCAGATGAACTCCTCGCCTCCTCCTCAATTCCAGAGGAACTCCGCCCTTCACCTCAATTCCAGAGGAACTCCTCGCCTCCTCCTTAAATCCAGAGGAACTCCTCGCCTCCTCCCCAATTCCCGAGGAACTCCTCGCCTCCTCCTCAATTCCAGAGGAACTCCTCACCTCCTCCTCAAATCCAGAGGAACTCCTCGCCTCCTCCTCAATTCCAGAGGAACTCCTCCCCTCCTCCTCAATTCCAGAGGAACTCCACGCCTCTTCCTCAAATCCAGAGGAACTCCTCGCCTCCTTCTCAAATCCAGAGGAACTCCTCGCCTCCTCCTCAATTCCAGATGAACTCCTCGCCTCCTCCTCAATTCCAGAGGAACTCCTTGCCTCCTCCTCAAATCCAGAGGAACTCCTCGCCTCCTTTTCAAATCCAGAGGAACTCCACGCCTCTTCCTCAAATCCAGAGGAACTCCTCGCCTCCTCCTCAATTCCAGAGGAACTCCTCGCCTCCTCCTCAATTCCAGAGGAACTCCTCGCCTCCTCCTCAAATCCAGAGGAACTCCTCGCCTCCTCCTCAATTCCAGAGGAACTCCTCGCCTCCTCCTTAATTCCAGAGGAACTCCTCGCATCCTCCTCAATTCCAGAGGAACTCCTCGCCTCCTCCTCAATTTCAGAGGAACTCCTCGCCTCCTCCTCAATTCCAGAGGAACTCCTCGCCTCCTCCTCAATTCCAGAGGAACTCCTCGCCTCCTCCTCAAATCCAGAGGAACTCCTCACCTCCTCCTCAATTGCAGAGGAACTCTGAGCCTCCTCCTCAATTCCAGAGGAACTCTGAGCCTCCTCAATTCCAGAGGAACTCTGAGCCTCCTCCTCAATTCCAGAGGGCCTTAGGTGTTCTACACCTCTCTACCACCATCTCTTCAGATTCATGCCTCCCCCCATGCTCCCTCGTTCCTGCAGGGCATTGTGCCTCCATTCCCTTCTCTGCTCCTAAATTCCTGCACAGCTCAGGGCCTTCATCTCCATCTCTGGTCCTTGATAACTTCAGGGCTCTAGGCATCTACCTCCTTCTCTACTTCCCTGGAGAAGGTGGGGTCTGGAGAGAGAGGGGAGGGGCCTAGAGCATGTGTATTCCTGGAGAGAGTGAGGGTGGCTCCTGGAGAGTGTGCTTCCATGAAGAGAGGATGGGGCCTGGAGAGTGTGTTCCCATGAAGAGAGGGTGGGGCCTAGAGAGTGTGCTTCCCTGGAGAGAGGGTGAGTCCTGGAGAGTGTGCTCCCATGAAGAGAGGGTGGGGCCTAGAGAGTGTGCTCCCATGAAGAGAGGGTGGGTCCTGGAGAGTGTGCTCCCATGAAGAGAGGGTGGGTCCTGGAGAGTGTGCTCCCATAAAGAGAGGGTGGGTCCTGGAGAGTGTGCTCCCCTGGAGACAGGGTGGGTCCTGGAGAGTGTGCTCCCCTGGAGAGAGGATGGGTCCTGGAGAGTGTGCTCCCATGAAGAGAGGGTGGGGCCTGGAGAGTGTGCTCCCATGAAGAGAGGGTGGGGCCTAGAGAGTGTGCTCCCATGAAGAGAGGGTGGGGCCTGGAGAGTGTGCTCCCATGAAGAGAGGGTGGGGCTTGGAGAGTGTGCTCCCATGAAGAGAGGGTGGGTCCTGGAGAGTGTGCTCCCATGAAGAGAGGGTGGGTCCTGGAGAGTGTTCTCCCCTGGAGAGGGGGTGGGTCCTGGAGAGTGTGCTCCCATGAAGAGAGGGTGGGGCCTGGAGAGTGTGCTCCCATGAAGAGAGGGTGGGGCCTGGAGTGTGTGCTCCCATGAAGAGAGGGTAGGGCCTGGAGAGTGTGCTCCCTTGAAGAGAGGGTGGGTCCTGGAGAGTGTGCTCCCATGAAGAGAGGGTGGGTCCTGGAGAGTGGGCTCCCATGAAGAGAGACTGTGGGGTCTGAAGAGGTCACTACACTGGGAAGGTAGAACATAGAGGGAGTGTAGCCTGGAGAGTGTGCTCTCCCGGAGACAGGGTGTGGCCTGGAAAGCAGGTGGGGCCTGGAGAAGTCAGTCACATGTGCATTTTGTGTCTTTGTGGTTGGACGCCACATCACAGCGGCTCTCATGTAATCTGGATTAGTAGAGATGTCCACACACTCAGCACACTCGTGGCCTATGTTGTCACGGGGGTCCACTCTTAGTAGACTTGTGCTCTATGCTTTCACCGGGGTCCACACTCAGCAGACTCGTGGTCTATGTTGTCACCGGAGCCCACACTCAGCAGACTCGTGGTCTATGTTGTCACCGGGGTCCACACTCAGCAGACTCGTGGTCTATGTTGTCACCGGAGCCCACACTCAGCAGACTCGTGGTCTATGTTGTCACCGGGGTCCACACTCAGCAGACTCGTGGTCTATGCTTTCACCGGGGTCCACTGTCATGGAAATTAGGCTGTACGCAGAGCACACAGCCAGATATCGTGTCTCTAATAGTAACACATTTATTCTCAATGATATAATGCATCTTAAGCTAAAATTCACTCACCTTCCATTCGATTCCCATTCATTCAAATCAAGAAGCATCACCACACTGCTAGGTTCTCATCATCTCTGCATCACAGCAAACACTGCCCGCCGACGCTCTCACAGCGTCCTTTTATTATCACAGCCGCAATCACAGCAGCCAATCACCTCCTCCGTGGGTGGGGACATCACAGGATGTCCCCTCCACACAGGAAATGTCCATTTAAGGAGTTGACATCACAAGAAATACAGCTAAAGGATACAATACAATAACAACACAATTTAATACAATAATAATAGGATTTTTATAACAGCTTACCTGTAAAATCCTTTTCTTGGAGTACATCACGGGACACAGAGCGACATAGTCATTACTAATGGGTTATATAGATACCTTCAGGTGCTGGCACTGGCAACTTCCAAAACCGGAAGTACCCTCCCCTATATAAGCCCCTCCCATCCGGGAGCACCTCAGTTTTGTAGCAAAGCAATAAGTGTCCCTAAAGAGGGGTGGGAGCTCTGTGTCCCGTGATGTACTCCAAGAAAAGGATTTTACAGGTAAGCTGTTATAAAAATCCTATTTTCTTTCTCGTACATCACGGGACACAGAGCGACATAGTCATTACTAATGGGATGTCCTAAAGCAATGCCCAACGAGGGGGGGGATACACCATACATAAGCTGAGCGCTATCAGACATGAGGATCTTTTGCGGCCTGCAACACACTGCGCCCAAAGGCGACATCCTCCTGACTTCTAACGTCCACCTGGTAGAACCTAATAAACGTGTGTACTGAAGACCATGTTGCGGCCTTACAGATTTGAGCCAGGGAGGCCTGGTGATGCACTGCCCATGAAGTTCCAACTGCTCTCGTGGAGTGCGCCCTAACTTTGAACGGAGGCGGTCTACTTCTCAAGCCATAGGCTTGCATTATGACCTGTCGAATCCACTTGGCTAAAGTAGATTTTGACGCTGCCTGACCCCTTCTGGGGCCTTCCGGCAGAATAAACAAAGTATCCGTTCTGCGAATCTGAGCAGTGGCTTTTAGATAAGCTTTAACTGCTCTTACTACATCCAAAGAATGTAATAACTTTTCCTCTACCGAGCTAGGTTTGGGGAAAAAAGAAGGAAGAACCACATCCTGGTTCAAATGAAACCTCGATACCACCTTAGGAAGAAAGGCTGGATGAGGACGTAACACTACTCTGTCCTTATGGATAACCAGATATGGCTCCTTACAGGACATAGCTGCTAATTCCGACACTCTTTTAGCCGAATAAATGGCTACTAAGAAAAATCAATTTCCTGGTGAGAAGCACCAAAGAAATATGCTGTAATGGTTCAAATGGTTGTTTCTGTAGAACTGACAGAACCAAGTTTAGATCCCATGGACATATGGGAATATTAACCGGAGGACTAATACGCATCACTCCTTGTATAAAGGCTTTGACTAGTGAATGCGAAGCCAAGGGCCTTTGAAAAAATATTGACAAGGCCGAAATCTGACCCTTGATAGTACTCAAGGCAAGCTTCCTATCTACAGCCCATTGTATGAAGTCCAGAATCCTACCTATTACGTATTTACGTGGATGCCATTTCTTGGCCTCACACCAGGCGATGTACGCCTTCCAGATTCTATAGTAGATCTGCCTGGATACCGGCTTCCTGGCATTGATCATGGTAGATACCACAGAATTAGAGAGCCCTCTCTTTTTTAGAATGTGGGCTTCAATAGCCAGGCCGTCAAACCTAGGGCTGGTAAGGAAGGGTGGTATATCGGTCCTTGCGAAAGCAGGTCCGGACGGCGTGGGAGAGTCCTAGGACTCCCCACTGACATTTTACAATCTCCGCGTACCACGCTCTTCGGGGCCACGCTGGAGCCACCAGAATCACTGGTTTCTTTTCTACCCTGATTCTGCGGAATAATCGAGGTAACCATTGTGGCGGTGTGAATGCATATATCAGCTTGAACTGATCCCAAGGGAACACTAGGGCATCCGAGCCGCAAGCTAGGGGATCCCTTGTCCGAGAGACAAACCTGTCCACCTTTGCGTTGAATCTGGATGCTAGAAGATCTACATCCGATGTTCCCCACCGCTGACATATTGTCCAGAAAACCTCGGGGAGAAGGGACCCTTCCTCTGGGCATAATTGCTGGCGACTTAGAAAGTCCGCCTTCCAATTCTCCACTCCTGGAATGAATACCGCAGATATGGCTGAGACATATCTTTCTGCCCATTTCAGGATGTAATTTACTTCCCTCTGGGCTGCACGACTCCTGGTGCCCCCCTGATGATTGATATATGCCACTGCTGTGGCATTGTCTGATTGAATTCTGACAGGGGACCCTTGGAGTTTGGATGTCCATGCTACTAGGGCATACCGGGCTGCTCGTATCTCTAAGAGATTGATGGGCAGGGCCTTTTCTGCATCCGACCATCTGCCCTGGAGAGACTATTGCTCCAGTACTGCTCCCCAGCCTATAAGGCTGGCATCTGTAGTGACCACCTTCCAAGAAATCAGACTGAAGGATTTCCCTTTTTCCAGATTCTGGGGAACCAACCACTAACGGAGGCTCTTGCGAACGGAAGGGGACAAGGACATTGTAAGTCTAGGGCCTGAACTTTTTTGTTCCAGGCTGACAGTATGGCCCCTTGCAAATTCCTTGAATGGAATTGACCGTAGGGTACTGCTTCGAATGATGCCACCATTTTTCCCAGCAGCCTTATGCACAGGCGTATGGACGGCTGTCTTTTTTGTACCCACTAAGTGGATCAAATCTTTCAAAGACAACACCTTTCCTCGAGGCAAGAATATTTTTCTCTGGCCTGAATCCAACCTTAGCCCCAAGTATTCCAGACTTTTGACTGGTTTTTAGGGCTGACTTGTCTCGGTTGATAATCCAACCGTGAGATTCCAGATACTTGATTGTCTTGTGAACGACCACATCTAGTTTTTTCACTGAGTGGTCTATCAGCAACAAGTCATCTAGATATGCCATTATCATTACACCTTGTGTTCTTAGATTGGCTAATAAAGGGCCAGGATTTTTGTAAACACTCGTGGTGCTGTGGCCAAACCGAAGGGTAAGGCTCTGAACTGAAAATGGCGCCCTTCTACTGCAAAGCGTAGAAATTTTTGGTGGACTGGAAAGATGGGAATGTGCAAATAAGCATCTTTGATGTCGATCGCGGCTAACCAATCCTCCCCTTGTAGGGCAGTGGCCACCGATCGGATCGACTTCATCGGAAAGTCCTGATATACAGGAATTTGTATAGCCCTTTTAGAATTAATATGGGCCTCCCGTCCACGTTTGCTTCGGGACTGTAAAGAGGTTTGAGTAAAACCCAAACCCTCATTCTTACAGGGGAACCTCCATAATTACTCCTTGGAGCAATAGTTGTTCTAGTGCCAACAGGAGGGACTCTCTCTTCCGGGGATCCCTTGGCACGTTTGACCTCAAAAATGGGAAGGAGGAGAGTCTTTTAACTCCAATCTGTATCCCAAACATACTGCGGAGAGCACCTATCTGTCTTGATTGTGTCCCACCAGGTCTCTTGCGAACAACTGGAGTCCTCCCCCCACCCGACTGAGTGGGGGCAACCCTTCAATGAATTTAACTTTGGGGGAGGTTTTGTACCTCCCCTGACCCAGGGTTTCTCATTACCCTGCTATTGTCCCTGTTTTTTACCCCCGGGAATTGACCGAGGAGGCCGTCGGAACTGTTACACAGCCGATGCCCCAGGGACTGGAGAAGCAGGCCTCTTAAAGAGGGACCTCTAACTCTGTTTTTAACCGGAAAGAGCGTATTTTTACCGCTGGAAATTTTCTGGATATATTTGTCCAGGTTTTCCCTGAATAAGCGTTCACCATGAAATGGGACGCTAACCAGCCATTCCTTACAGGGAGCTTCAGCAGACCAGTTTTTTAGCCATAGAAGCCTACGCATATGTACTACAGACAGCGCAAGGCGGGAGGCCTGATGGACTGAATCCTTTATGGCGTCAACCGCAAAGCCTAAGGCTCTAGGTAGATCAGCTAGGGCAAGGCCTGCTGATCTGTCAAATCCCTCAAGACCTGTTTTAACTGATCCTTCACTGCTTAGCAGACCCCAATAGCTGCTACTGCTGGTTGTGTCACCAAGCTTGCTGTAGAAAGAAGCAGACTTTCATAAGGACTCCAATCTTTTATCTATTGGGTTCTTGAACATTTGGACATTATCCACAGGACATGTCAGTGATTTATACATACAAGAGATGGCTGCGTCCACTGTAGGGACCTTCCATTTTTATTTTTATTTTTTTTTGATGAACTTATCCTCCATGGGATAGACCACCGGAAATCTCTTGGGGGGAATAAATATTTTCTCAGGACGTTCCCAATCCTGGTAAATGAGCCCTTTCAGTAAAGGGTGAAGTGGAAAAGAACAGACAGTCTGGGGGCTTCTAGCGACCCCAACGAGGATACAGTAGTGGTTGATGGTTCCGCAAGGTGCATTTTTAAATGCCGATCGGACCATGTTAGTCAGAGACTGAACCCATAATCTTTCAGCTTGAGATGCTGAGAAAAGGTTCCTCCACTGTTGATTCCTCTATAACAGAATCAACCTCGTCCTGATCCCCTTCAGGCAGGTCGATCCCTGTATGGGACTGTTGCTCTGCTAACAAAACAAAGAATTCGCCCTTTGGGACTTTAAATGAAGTGTGTGACGTTTCCGCCAGTAAATATAAACAGTAGTAAATACAGTATATAGTTTATTCAAATAAAATTGTTTACATGCATGGATAACACCAACAGTTGCCAATTAAAATAAAATGAACAGGGAATATTGGTACATGGATGTAGTAACAGTCAGAGTACACGGGCATCATACTACCCAACTAGTTTCGCGAGATCCAGCTCGCTCTTCAGGGGTGGATGTGTGTAACAATGTACCTAAGATGAAAAAATATATATGTGACAATATGGCACAGTATTGGTTATAAAGGCACATGGTGGGAGGGGGTGTGTAGATCCCCATACTCACCACTGAGCTTGACCATGGCTACAGATGTGCGGCCCCAAGACCGCGGCAGCAAGTGCCTCACCAGGGAGCTGAGGGGGCGGAGTACAGATGGGACCCCACCAGGAGCCAAACGGAG
Organism: Rana muscosa; assembly: GCA_029206835.1. Classification (NCBI taxonomy): domain Eukaryota; kingdom Metazoa; phylum Chordata; class Amphibia; order Anura; family Ranidae; genus Rana; species Rana muscosa. The sequence continues at coordinate 1,301,338,152 of CM055116.1, read as the reverse complement.
AGCAGGCATGGATGGATGTAGTGATGTGTCCATAAAGACCTCGTTAGTCCATAAAAAGTATAGGCTGTGAACATAAGTATGTTTGTCAGGCATCTAAAGTAGAGTAAATAAGTATTGGCATAAGAATATATATGCATGAATGAAAAGCCTGGGCCAAAGGTGGTGGGGACCACCTTTGGCCCAGGCTTTTCATTCATGCATATATATTCTTATGCCAATACTTATTTACTCTACTTTAGATGCCTGACAAACATACTTATGTTCACAGCCTATACTTTTTATGGACTAACGAGGTCTTTATGGACACATCACTACATCCATCCATGCCTGCTCTCCGTTTGGCTCCTGGTGGGGTCCCATCTGTACTCCGCCCCCTCAGCTCCCTGGTGAGGCACTTGCTGCCGCGGTCTTGGGGCCGCACATCTGTAGCCATGGTCAAGCTCAGTGGTGAGTATGGGGATCTACACACCCCCTCCCACCATGTGCCTTTATAACCAATACTGTGCCATATTGTCACATATATATTTTTTCATCTTAGGTACATTGTTACACACATCCACCCCTGAAGAGCGAGCTGGATCTCGCGAAACTAGTTGGGTAGTATGATGCCCGTGTACTCTGACTGTTACTACATCCATGTACCAATATTCCCTGTTCATTTTATTTTAATTGGCAACTGTTGGTGTTATCCATGCATGTAAACAATTTTATTTGAATAAACTATATACTGTATTTACTACTGTTTATATTTACTGGCGGAAACGTCACACACTTCATTTAAAGTCCCAAAGGGCGAATTCTTTGTTTTATTACATGTTACAGGGATGGAAGTGTGTCACTGGGGACACCAGACCCTTCTCCTTCTTTTTTCTATGTTGCTCTGCTAACAGGCACTCTGAAGGAGGAGACGGAGATCGGGCGTGCTTTCCCTGACAGGGAGGCAGCGATCAATGTTGACAATCTCTCTCTAATCCTCCCAGAGCTGAGTAAAAAACCTCCTCTGTTACATACACAGGAGCAGGTGAACTGAGGACAGCCACAGTACCAAGTACCCCTGCGGGGTCTCTACGGTCACTTACCTCTGAACTTCAGGGGAGACTGGTGCAGCAGAAGCATGCCCAAGATCCTCAGAGCCCGATGAGACCCCCTTCGCTTCCTGGAAGATTCAGTTCCGGAGCTTCTGGACGGCATATTCCTAAGCCTAAAGCTGAGGTATTCCAGCCGTAATACACCACTTTTACTGAGAATAGTCTAGCACAATTGCTGCTATATCACAGTTGGTGTCTACTAAAGTGCCTTTCTAGGGGATGCCTGCATCAACCGCCTCTGTGTGCCTTTATACTGTTGCTAGCTCTGTCTGTGCATTCAATAGCCAGCTATAATGTGCTTTAAAACACGCTGGACGCCCGCACATGCGCAGTAGCGCCGCGGCGCACACCTGAGCGTCATCCACCCGCTCCGCCCCTTTTTTCAGATCGCCTCTATGAATAGAGGCGCGTGCACATGCACGCGCGCGGGCACGTGCGCCTTCGGCGCCTTTTTTAAAAACAATAAGGAGCTAGATGGGAGCCAGGGCCCCCTTTGCCGCAGGGCCCGGGGATGGATGAGCGCAGCAACAGGGCAGAGGAGACAGCTTCTCAGCAGAGAACATACCAACTGCCTGGATTTGATTCTGGAAGAAAAAAATCCACATTACAAGAAAAAGAACCATAGCGGCCTCTAGTGTCTAACACAGGTACCGCGGTCTTACATTTTTTTTTTTTTTTCTTGCCTACTATTAAAATTTTTACATTTTCTCAGTAGTAACAGGCATACACAGAATATTAGCGGGAATACCTTAGGTAACAGGCAGAAAGACAAAATAGGCTTGGGGGTCCCTCAATAGAACCAAGTTCCCGAGGGCCCCCACTTACCTTTTCCCCGCCGCAGGACTTTGTTTGGTCCACAGAAGCCCAAACTTCACCTATCACGGCAGGCATTGTAATCAAACCTTCAGGGACCGGGTTCCCAAGGATTCCACTCCCCTGGACCTGTATAGCACCCTGCACAGAAAACATCTTGGTCGTGGGTATGACCAGAGCTCTGGATCCCAGGGTCCAGCTCTCCTAAGAGAAGCATTACAGGCAGAACCTTGCTCTTCTCTGCAAGGCCCGGGTACCGACCGTTTAGCTATGAAGCTTTTTTGGTCGGATCCGGAATAGCTTACTGAGGCCCAAAAGAACCTGTACGCAAGCTCAGTGAAAAACACATGTTTCTTCTTGGCCAACACCTTAGACACTGGCAAAAAACTGAGGTGCTCCCGGATGGGAGGGGCTTATATAGGGGAGGGTACTTCCGGTTTTGGAAGTTGCCAGTGCCAGCACCTGACGGTAACTATATAACCCATTAGTAATGACTATGTCGCTCTGTGTCCCGTGATGTACGAGAAAGAAAACACAATATTAATACAATAACCAATGAGCACAGTTCCTGATGAGGGGAGTTTATCTGCAGGTGTGCGCTCATGTCACCACCTCAATGCTGATCAGACACAGAGGCGACAAGAGCACACATCCGCTAATCCGATAATGCGTTTGCAGAGAGGCCTCACTCCGCAAACACCCTTCTCCAAATCAGGAAGTTTATCTCAACCAGCGTCAGTCCACCCCAGTCAGCTCTTTAGAGCGGGTTGCGGGAGAACTAACCCTGGGTGACACTATGACAAAACATATTAAATACATCTTCATAAAAATTTCCACAACACCACACTCAGCAGACTCACGGTCTATGTTGTCACCGGGGTCCACACTCAGCAGACTCACGGTCTATGTTGTCACCGGGGTCCACACTCAGCAGACTCGTGGTCTATGTTTTCACCGGGGTCCACACTCAGCACACTCATGGTCTATGTTGTCACTGGTGTCCACACTCAGCAGACTCGTGGTCTATGTTGTCACCGGGGTCCACACTCAGCAGACTCGTGGTCTATGTTTTCACCGGGGTCCACACTCAGCAGACTCGTGATCTATGTCGTCACCGGTGTCCACACTCAGCAGACTCGTGGTCTATGTTGTCACCGGGGCCCACACTCAGCAGACTCGTGGTCTATGTTGTCACCGGGGTCCACACTCAGCAGACTCGTGGTCTATGCTTTCACCGGGGCCCACACTCAGCAGACTCGTGGTCTATGTTGTCACCGGGGCCCACACTCAGCAGACTCGTGGTCTATGCTTTCACCGGGGTCCACACTCAGCAGACTCGTGGTCTATGCTTTCACCGGGGTCCACACTCAGCAGACTCGTGGTCTATGCTTTCACCGGGGTCCACACTCAGCAGACTCGTGGTCTATGCTTTCACCGGGGTCCACACTCAGCAGACTTGTGGTCTATGTTGTCACCGGGGCCCACACTCAGCAGACTCGTGGTCTATGCTTTCACCGGGGTCCACACTCAGCAGACTCGTGGTCTATGCTTTCACCGGGGTCCACACTCAGCAGACTTGTGGTCTATGTTGTCACCGGGGCCCACACTCAGCAGACTCGTAGTCTATGTTGCCACCGGGGCCCACACTCAGCAGACTCGTAGTCTATGTTGTCACCGGGGCCCACACTCAGCAGACTCGTGGTCTATGTTGTCACCGGTGTCCACACTCAGCAGACTCGTGGTCTATGTTGTCACCGGGGCCCACACTCAGCAGACTCGTGGTCTATGCTTTCACCGGGGTCCACACTCAGCAGACTCGTGGTCTATGTTTTCACCGGGGCCCACACTCAGCAGACTCGTAGTCTATGTTGTCACCGGTGTCCACACTCAGCAGACTCGTGGTCTATGTTGTCACCGGGGCCCACACTCAGCAGACTCGTGGTCTATGCTTTCACCGGGGTCCACACTCAGCAGACTCGTGGTCTATGCTTTCACCGGGGTCCACACTCAGCAGACTCGTGGTCTATGCTTTCACCGGGGTCCACACTCAGCAGACTTGTGGTCTATGTTGTCACCGGGGCCCACACTTAGCAGACTCGTAGTCTATGTTGCCACCGGGGCCCACACTCAGCAGACTCGTAGTCTATGTTGTCACCGGGGCCCACACTCAGCAGACTCGTGGTCTATGTTGTCACCGGGGCCCACACTCAGCAGACTCATGGTCTATGTTGTCACCGGGGTCCACACCCAGCACACTCATGGTCTATGTTGTCACCGGTGTCCACACTCAGCAGACTCGTAGTCTATGTTGTCACCGGGGTCCACACTCAGCAGACTCGTGGTCTATGTTGTCACCGGTGTCCACACTCAGCAGACTCGTAGTCTATGTTGTCACCGGGGCCCACACTCAGCAGACTCGTGGTCTATGTTGTCACCGGGGTCCACACTCAGCAGACTCGTGGTCTATGTTGTCACCGGTGTCCACACTCAGCAGACTCGTGGTCTATGTTGTCACCGGGGTCCACACTCAGCAGACTCGTGGTCTATGTTGTCACCGGGGTCCACACTCAGCAGACTCGTGGTCTATGTTGTCACCGGGGTCCACACTCAGCAGACTCGTGGTCTATGCTTTCACCGGGGTCCACACTCAGCAGACTCGTAGTCTATGTTGTCACCAGGGTCCACACTCAGCATGACAAGTTAAGGACCGATCCTTCGCTTTGACTTACCCTCTATCCAACTTACCCACCCCCTTGTACAATTCTAATAAATAACGACTGACAAGGTTGTGGAGTAAAATTGGCCTTCCGGCCTATTTATTTTAACAACTTTTATATGAAATAAATAACCACTTAAATAACTGTTTAAATAACATTTTTCTTAACACTTAAAATACCCCTGGTGGTCTTATAGACCACCAACTCCAACTTGGGCACTGGGACTAACATATCCCTTAGGCCTCCAGTCGCAAGACACCGACTCGGAGACAGTACACCTGGCCGCAGTGCCCTACCATTTACCCCCCTTCCTGGTTAACCCTTGTTGACCAGAAGGTACTCAATAACCCCATACCACCTATGGGTACCACCTTTTTCTCCAGACTTCCCCTTTTACCTCCTCTTCCAGGAACCAACCCCACCGTTTAACAACTTTATTTGAAATAAATAACCACTTAAATAACCGTTGAAATAACATTTTGTTTTTAACACTTAAAATACCCCCGGTGATCTTATAGACCACCAACTCCCAACTTGGGCACTGGGACTAACATATCCCTTAGGCCTCCAGTCGCAAGACACCGACTCGGAGACGGTACACCTGGCCGCAGTGCCCTACCATTTACCCCCCTTCCTGGTTAACCCTTGTTGACCAGAAGGTACTCAAGAACCCCATACCACCTATGGGTACCACCTTTTTCTCCAGACTTCCCCTTTTACCTCCTCTTCCAGGAACCAACCCCACCGTTTAACAACTTTATTTGAAATAAATAACCACTTAAATAACCGTTGAAATAACATTTTGTTTTTAACACTTAAAATACCCCCGGTGATCTTATAGACCACCAACTCCCAACTTGGGCACTGGGACTAACATATCCCTTAGGCCTCCAGTCGCAAGACACCGACTCGGAGGCGGTACACCTGGCCGCAGTGCCCTACCATTTACCCCCCTTCCTGGTTAACCCTTGTTGACCAGAAGGTACTCAATAACCCCATACCACCTATGGGTACCATCTTTTTCTCCAGACTTCCCATTTTACCTCCTCTTCCAGGAACCAAACCCCGCCACTTCCAACTAAACACCGCCCATAACCCTCACCCTTGTCTTACCCCTCACACAGGGAGGGTGGGTGGGAAGCTTTCTACCTCGTGAGTGAAATGGAGGAAGTGAGAAAACGTCACTTCCTCCCTAACTGACTGCACTCCCCCTCCCCTTCTTCCCCACAGCCACCCCCCTTTTCTTAAAGGGAACCACAGCCCCTGCTAGGCTACTGCCTGTCCCACATGTCATGCCGTCCCTCCGCTCATTTCTCTCTTTGTCATTGCTCCAGGACTCTCTTGACATGTTAAGGTCCGATCCTTCGCTTTGACTTACCCTCTATCCAACTTACCCACCCCCTTGTACAATTCTAATAAATAACGACTGACAAGGTTGTGGAGTAAAATTGGCCTTCCGGCCTATTTATTTTAACAACTTTTATATGAAATAAATAACCACTTAAATAACCGTTTAAATAACATTTTTCTTAACACTTAAAATACCCCTGGTGGTCTTATAGACCACCAACTCCAACTTGGGCACTGGGACTAACATATCCCTTAGGCCTCCAGTCGCAAGACACCGACTCGGAGACAGTACACCTGGCCGCAGTGCCCTACCATTTACCCCCCTTCCTGGTTAACCCTTGTTGACCAGAAGGTACTCAATAACCCCATACCACCTATGGGTACCACCTTTTTCTCCAGACTTCCCCTTTTACCTCCTCTTCCAGGAACCAAACCCCGCCACAGCTCGCAAGGGGTAACGCCTTACTCTTGCGAGCAACCCCACACCCTCAGGGCCTGCTGAATTCCCTCCTGCAAACCCAGTTCCACAGGTCAATGCCCACTGCATTCAGGTGGACCCCATCTCCCCTTAGGTACCTCCACGTATCGACGTCCAACTCACGGTGGCGCACCACCAGGCCACCATTCCTCACAAAAATTCTCCCCACTTCCTTATTGACTTTTATCCGGGCCTTATTAACTTTTTCCACCGACCATGCCCACCGCCAGGATGTCCTGCCTACCATGTCCGACCAAATAACCCCAATACCCGGGAATGTAGTGCACAACCTTAAAATCATATTTAATGTCCCGTATCAGTTGGTGCATTGATCTGGCCCCCATGTCGTTACCTCCCGCATGCAGCACCAATACCTCCGGTGCCCTTTCCCGACCTGCGAACCTCTGTATCTCCGGCATAACCCCACTCCACGTCATACCCGGCACCCTGATCCAACGGACCCGGGCCTCTTGTAAGGGAATTCCTAACTGCCTTCCATTGGGCCGAACATCGGCCCGACTTGCCCCCCAGAACACGTACGAGTGACCCAAAAATCCAAACTAGTCTGGGTTCACCACCGACCGTTTTTATCCACTGCGCTGCGCTGTCAAGGCAATGTCCCACATCCAGTCGGGCAGGTAACCCTGCGTTGATCCGCTGCTGGTGCCAACTCCCGGAACCTGTCCCACTGAAAACGAGACAAAGCGTCAGCCAGGGTGTTATCCACCCCAGGAAGATGCACTGCGTACACAAATACCTTGAACTGCAAGCAGCGCAAACCAAATGTCTCAACAAACGCACCACTGGCTGTGACGTGGCTGACAACCTATTCACTACCTGAACCACTCCCATGTTATCACCGTTTAGGCGCACCTTGCTATTCCGGAATGAATCCCCCCATAGTTCAAACGCCCCACAATTGGGAAAAGCCCAATAGTACCAGGTTCTTCAAGAACCCCCGCTTCCTCCCACTCCTTTGGCCATGGAGCCGCACTCCATTTTCCCTGACAGAACGCCCCATACCCCGTGGAGCCAGCCTCATCCGTAAACAAGTCCAGATCGAAATTGCCAACGGGCCCGGCCATCCACAACGCCCGCCCGTTGAAAGATTCCAGAAAACCGTGCCACACTTCCAAATCCTCACGAAGCTCTCTGGTTAGGCATACAAAATGAGTAGGAACCTGCACCCCGGCTGTCGCAGCCGACAACCTGCGGCTAAATACCCTGCCCATGGGCATTATCCTGCAAGCGAAACACAACTTACCCAATAGTGACTGCATCTGTCGCAGCTGAATCTTACGACGGCCGATAACACCGCGCACTTCCTCCTTCAACTCTTCCAGCTTATCCTCTGGCAGTCGGCATTCCATCTTCTCAGAATCCAGCTCTATGTCCAGAAAAACTAAAGACGACGTGGGGCCCACCGTCTTCTCGGGGGCCAAAGGGACCCCAAAACGATCGGCCACGAATTGCAGCGTCCCCAGCAGGACCCTGCAAACGTTAGACCCCGGAGGGCCCACGCACAGAAAGTCATCCAGATAATGGATGATCGAACTGATCCTCGACACGTCCCGGACCACCCATTCTAGGAACGAACTAAAAGTCTCAAAGAGCGCGCAAGAGATGGAGCAACCCATGGGCAAACAACGGTCCACGTAGCAAGCCCCCTCCCACATGCAACCCAAGAAACGAAAGCTGTTCGGGTGTACTGGTAGCAACCGAAAAGCCGATTGAACATCGGCTTTTGCCAACAACGCTCCCCGTCCACACCTGCGCACCCATGCCACAGCCGCATCGAAGGAGGTGTACGATACCGTGCAGTCCTCCGGCGCAAGAGCATCATTCACCGACCCACCCCTGGGAAAGGACAGGTGATGAATCAATCGAAATTTTTGAGGTTCCCTCTTGGGGACCACCCCAAGGGAGAAACCACTAACTCAGGTATGGGCGCATCCGTGAACGGTCCGGCCATACGCCCCAACTGTACCTCCCTATCTAGCTTCACCGAAACCACCAAGGGATGGAGAGAGGCAGACCGGATGTTCTTGGCTGCCGGGGGGACTGCAAAAGGCGCGCAAGGAATTCTGAAACCACCGGCGAAACCCTCCTCTAACAACTTGGCTGCACGCCTGTCGGGATACCTATTGAGAAAGGGAAGCATCCTTTCCACCCGGATTGGCGTCGTTCCCTTTTCCCCCAGAATCCCCAGGGCGACCCCTGCCTCGCGTAAAGCATTTGGACAAGGCATGACTGCCCCCACATCCTGAACACACATGCTTGAAGCGACAGCTTGCTCCGGACTTGCACGTGCCCTCGTTGAACTGCCAGCAGTAGCCCCACCGTTTCTCGGTCGGTTGTCCCGAGGCTGCAGCACCTCTGACCCCCCCCTGAAACTGATTGGTGGCCCGCGACGCTGTCATCAGCCGCATCCACAAGTTGATGTCCTTGTGATCCCATCGCAGTCCTGGTCTCATGGCCATCCTCTGCCGGAACTGTTTGTCGTACCTCAACCATGCTACGCCACCATACGTCCTGAACGCTTCGCTAACCGCCTCCAAATAAATGAACAGCCCAGAACAATGTTCTGGGGCCTTCTGCCCTATCACACAAGCCATGATCGCAAACGCTTGCAACCAATTTGTGAAAGTACGGGGTATAAGACGATAACGCCTCTTTTCCTCATCCTCCTTCCTGCTCTCTTCCGGCTTCACCCTATCCAGGTTGAATTTGTCCAAGGGGAGCAACGTGAAGATCTCCACATACTCACCTTTTCACAGCTTTTCTCTGACCTCCGGCTTGAGGTGAGTTCCTAACGGTGCCTCAAAACAAATGTACATCTCATTCTTAGCGGCATCCGCCAGCCTGATCACCTCCTTGTTTTTCTCTCCCGCAGCAACTTGCCCACCTGCCGTGGCCGCCCCCCCTTCCAATGGGGCCTGCCCCTCCTCTGACACCTCTACCGCTTGCACGCCTGGGGCCACGGGTACATCCGAAGGCCCCGCCACCTGCGATGAACCCCCTGTTTTCCCCCAAGCCGCCGCGGGCGACACCATGTCGCCCCCGCCCGGCTTAAAACGCCTGACCAAATCCTCCAACCCAGACCACAAGTCCTGCGTCCCCCCTGCCACTTCCCCGGTGGGGAAGAACGCGACCCAGGTGTCGCGCCTAAGCCCCCCCCAACACCCCCTTGACCCAATAAATCTTGTAATAAGGAACAAATAACCACATAAGAGTGGGACTTACCGGGCTGCCTGAAACTGGGTCCACCAGCCGCCGAACTGTTCTCCAGCGAAGCCAGTTGTCCCGAGTCCTCGCCACCGTCTGACCCGGACAGCTCCCCCCCAGACCTGTTGTCATCCGATTCTGCCGACACAAGCGCTGGCTGCACCCCGTGCGGACGCGACCCACGTGGCAAGGGCTGTCGTGGCTGAGCATCACGCCCTCTCGATCCTGGCACACCCGACCCACTCGCCACCTCCACCGACGGATTCCGGGTCCGCCCCCTGGCACGGGTGTCATCCGCTCTACTCCCATCCGTCAGTCTTGGCGCCAAACCCCTCACCGCTCGTCCTGCTGGCTCCGCCGGACCCCTGACCGCCACCGCCTCCAGGCCACTGGCCCGCGAACTGGATTCTCCACGCTGGGCCGCACGGCTGTTCCGGGCATCACCCGCAGCCTCGACCGCGATGTCACCGCATCTCCGACGTGCGGGAGGGGGAGGGGCAAGAGGGCCACTCGTCTCCCCCACCGCCGAACTCCGTCCACGGCGCGGATTCCTCCCGGCCCCCCCCGCCGACACCGGCTGCGTGCGGTCAGGGGATGCGGCCGGAGGGCCCCCAACGGGTCTCCGGAAGGAAGTAGATCCACTCGGGGATGCCTCCGGACTGTACCGCTCAGGCGGCCTGAACCGCCTAGCGCGCCCCGTAGCGACCCCCCCCCCCCCGGCGGGCGCTGCCGCCCGCTCATCTAACACTGCAGACACCTGTTCCTGCAGCCCCCTGCGCGGCCACCGCGGCCCGCAATTGCGCTAATAGCTCAGCCACATCAGCCATAGCACCGGCTGTGAAGCTTTCTACCTCGTGAGTGAAATGGAGGAAGTGAGAAAACGTCACTTCCTCCCTGACTAACTGCACTCCCCCTCCCCTTCTTCCCCACAGCCACCCCCCTTTTCTTAAAGGGAACCACAGCCCCTGCTAGGCTACTGCCTGTCCCACATGTCATGCCGTCCCTCCGCTCATTTCTCTCTTTGTCATTGCTCCAGGACTCTCTGACTCGTGGTCTATGTTGTCACCGGGGTCCACACTCAGCAGACTCGTGGTTTATGCTTTCACCGGGGTCCACACTCAGCAGACTCGTAGTCTATGTTGTCACCGGGGCCCACACTCAGCAGACTCGTGGTCTATGCTTTCACCGGGGTCCACACTCAGCAGACTCGTAGTCTATGTTGTCACCGGGGCCCACACTCAGCAGACTCGTGGTCTATGTTGTCACCGGGGCCCACACTCAGCAGACTCGTAGTCTATGTTGTCACCGGGGTCCACACTCAGCAGACTCGTAGTCTATGTTGTCACCGGGGTCCACACTCAGCAGACTCGTGGTCTATGTTGTCACCGGAACCCACACTCAGCAGACTCGTGGTCTATGTTGTCACCGGGGCCCACACTCAGCAGACTCGTAGTCTATGTTGTCACCGGGGCCCACACTCAGCAGACTCGTGGTCTATGTTGTCACCGGGGCCCACACTCAGCAGACTCGTAGTCTATGTTGTCACCGGGGTCCACACTCAGCAGACTCGTGGTCTATGTTTTCACCGGGGCCCACACTCAGCAGACTCGTGGTCTATGTTGTCACCGGAACCCACACTCAGCAGACTCGTGGTCTATGTTGTCACCGGAACCCACACTCAGCAGACTCGTGGTCTATGTTGTCACCGGGGTCCACACTCAGCAGACTCGTGGTCTATGTTGTCACTGGGGCCCACACTCAGCAGACTCGTGGTCTATGTTGTTATCGGGGTGATAGGCCAATCACAGGACACGATCCCTGGGGGGTGCAGTTTGTGGCCGATGGTCAGTGCACACTTCTATGGTGATATTTTATTAATTCGAGGTGATAATTCTGGAACAATACGACTCCCACAATCCTCCTCTCCGGGAGGGAATTCTCCAGTCGATGAGTTTATTGCTGATAACTGACAACAGATAAGAGGGTTAGAAAACTCTACAAAAGGTTAATGATTAATTCTCCGTATCACCGAGTCTCTGATGAAGGTCAATGTGACGGCAGATTTTCACTCCTGTCATTTCTCAGATGAATTTCACTAAAATATTTCACTCGGCACACAAAAATAACCACAAAACAAATATTTCTTTTCACTGATCCCCCCTCCCCCGCTCGCTGTTTATGTAGCGCGGCCTGAACATTCTATTCTTCTTATCATGACTTAACCCCTGTACACACGGCCGAGATTCCCGTCAGGAAAAAAAACGTCGTTTTTCCTGACGAGAATCTTGACAAGAAACTTGTCCCGGTCGAGTGTACACACGTACGATTCAAAAGAACCACCGTTCTTTTGAATGCCACGAACGCGGTGACGTCATCGGCTACGACGAGCGTGCGCTCGTCACATTCGATGCCGTCGCCGCCATCTTGCTACACCCTATGCCTATGCCTAGGAAGCTACCGCGCATGCGTCAAAGTCATTTTGAGCATGCGCGAGTTTCCACGGCGACAGGTAAGTGTACACACGCTCGGGTTTCCACGGCGACAGGTAAGTGTACACACGCTCGGGTTTCTCGTCGAGAAACAGGCCGACGAGATTCTCGACGGGAAAAAAGACCGCAGGTCGTCTTTTTTCTCGTCGGGGAATCACAGCCAGTTTTCTCAGCAGGAAAGCTCTCCTGGCAGTTTTCTTGTCGTTTTTTGCAGAGAAAACCGGTCATGTGTACGCGGCCTTAGTAATGGAAGGGGAATCAGGGACCATCATGGCTTCCAATTGGCCCAACGCCAACCTGAGGACACACATATTTACTATGAGCCATGATACACTGAATGAGAACCCGTCACTTCCGCCATTCATGATGGACAGTCCGGGGACTCTGGAGACAGAGGCAACCTCAGTGATAACTGCAGCAAATAGTCATTGGGCAGTATGTATAGGAGAGGAGTGTGAAGGGTGTGACGGAACCGTCCCAGGACCCCCCTTGGGTTTTCCATTAGTATACCGCTTCCTCCAGTCTAGACATAGATATCAGATATTATAGCCACATAGCATAGGAGACTAGCCAACAAATAGCTTGTATGAGATCTGGTATCTATGTCCAGACTGGAGGAAGCATTATACTGACGCACTTAAGTAGGGGGGGGGGGACGGTTCCTGCAGTCTGGGACATCCAAACCTCCACCTGGATCCAAGGTCCGGATATCAGGAGAGGAGAGGAGAGGTACAGATACCACCCGCCATGGAGGAGGAATTCAGAAGGAGGTTGTGAGAGATACAGATACAGCACAGAGGACCAGTATCAGGGGAGGTCCTCCTGGGATGGTCTGATTCTGTCTGCCGGTGTTCTGCCGAGAAATGACCCCCGTCGAATAATGCCCGCCCTGTACTGCGCGGGCGAAGCGCTTGCGCAGTACGGAGCACTACGGAGCTGCCGAAAGACTCCGAACATGAACAGCTGTACACGGCGCCTGCGCAAAGAAGACGACATTCTGCCACACGCTCCCGATGCTCGTGCAACTCTTCAAGGGGCGTAGTTTATTTATTCACCCCCAACTTATCAGCTCTGCCCATCATTCTAAAATACTGCCTCTTCTGTAGGCATCCGCCCCTTACAGAGTTCAATCAATAATACATCCGCCCCTTCGAGAAATCCACCCCCATCGTATCAGCTCTGCCCATCATGATACAATATGGCCTCTTCTGTAGGCATCCGCCCCTTGCAGAGTTCAATCAATAATACACCCGCCCCTTGCAGAGTTCAATCAATAATACACCCGCCCCTTGCAGAGTTCAATCAATAATACACCCGCCCCTTGCAGAGTTCAATCAATAATACACCCGCCCCTTGCAGAGTTCAATCAATAATACACCCGTCCCTTCGAGAAATCCATCCCCATCGTATCAGCTCTGCCCATCATGATACAATATGGCCTCTTCTGTAGGCATCCGCCCCTTACACGCTTCAATCAATAATACACCCGCCCCTTGCAGAGTTCAATCAATATTACACCCGCCCCTTGCAGAGTTCAATCAATAATACACCCGCCCCTTGCAGAGTTCAATCAATAATACACCCGCCCCTTCGAGAAATCCATCCCCATCGTATCAGCTCTGCCCATCATGATACAATATGGCCTCTTCTGTAGGCATCCGCCCCTTACACGCTTCAATCAATAATACACCCGCCCCTTGCAGAGTTCAATCAATATTACACCCGCCCCTTGCAGAGTTCAATCAATAATACACCCGCCCCTTGCAGACTTCAATCAATAATACACCCGCCCCTTGCAGAGTTCAATCAATATTACACCCGCCTCTTGCAGACTTCAATCAATAATACACCCGCCTCTTGCAGAGTTCAATCAATATTACACCCGCCCCTTGCAGAGTTCAATCAATAATACACCCGCCCCTTGCAGAGTTCAATCAATAATACACCCGCCCCTTGCAGAGTTCAATCAATATTACACCCGCCCCTTGCAGAGTTCAATCAATAATACACCCGCCCCTTGCAGAGTTCAATCAATATTACACCCGCCCCTTGCAGAGTTCAATCAATAATACACCCGCCCCTTGCAGAGTTCAATCAATAATACACCCGCCCCTTGCAGAGTTCAATCAATAATACACCCGTCCCTTGCAGAGTTCAATCAATAATACACCCGCCCCTTGCAGAGTTCAATCAATAATACACCCGCCCCTTGCAGAGTTCAATCAATATTACACCCGCCCCTTGCAGAGTTCAATCAATCATACACCCGCCCCTTGCAGAGTTCAATCAATATTACACCCGCCCCTTGCAGAGTTCAATCAATATTACACCCGCCCCTTCCAGAGTTCAATCAATAATACACCCGCCCCTTGCAGAGTTCAATCAATAATACACCCACCCCTTGCAGAGTTCAATCAATAATACACCCGCCCCTTGCAGAGTTCAATCAATAATACACCCGCCCCTTGCAGAGTTCAATCAATAATACACCCGTCCCTTGCAGAGTTCAATCAATAATACACCCGCCCCTTGCAGAGTTCAATCAATAATACACCCGCCCCTTGCAGAGTTCAATCAATATTACACCCGCCCCTTGCAGAGTTCAATCAATCATACACCCGCCCCTTGCAGAGTTCAATCAATATTACACCCGCCCCTTGCAGAGTTCAATCAATAATACACCCGCCCCTTGCAGAGTTCAATCAATAATACACCCGCCCCTTGCAGAGTTCAATCAATAATACACCCGTCCCTTGCAGAGTTCAATCAATAATACACCCGCCCCTTGCAGAGTTCAATCAATAATACACCCGCCCCTTGCAGAGTTCAATCAATATTACACCCGCCCCTTGCAGAGTTCAATCAATCATACACCCGCCCCTTGCAGAGTTCAATCAATATTACACCCGCCCCTTGCAGAGTTCAATCAATATTACACCCGCCCCTTGCAGAGTTCAATCAATAATACACCCGCCCCTTGCAGAGTTCAATCAATAATACACCCACCCCTTGCAGAGTTCAATCAATAATACACCCGCCCCTTGCAGAGTTCAATCAATATTACACCCGCCCCTTGCAGAGTTCAATCAATATTACACCCGCCCCTTGCAGAGTTCAATCAATAATACACCCACCTCTTGCAGAGTTCAATCAATATTACACCCGCCTCTTGCAGAGTTCAATCAATATTACACCCGCCCCTTCGAGAAATCCACCCCCATCGTATCAGCTCTGCCCATCATAATACAATACGGCCTCTTCTGTAGGCATCCGCCCCTTACACGCTTCAATCAATAATACACCCGCCCCTTGCAGAGTTCAATCAATATTACACCCGCCTCTTGCAGACTTCAATCAATAATACACCCGCCCCTTGCAGAGTTCAATCAATATTACACCCGCCCCTTGCAGAGTTCAATCAATAATACACCCGCCCCTTGCAGAGTTCAATCAATAATACACCCGCCCCTTGCAGAGTTCAATCAATAATACACCCGCCTCTTGCAGAGTTCAATCAATATTACACCCGCCCCTTGCAGAGTTCAATCAATCATACACCCGCCCCTTGCAGAGTTCAATCAATAATACACCCGCCCCTTGCAGAGTTCAATCAATATTACACCTGCCCCTTGCAGAGTTCAATCAATAATACACCCGCCCCTTGCAGAGTTCAATCAATAATACACCCGTCCCTTGCAGAGTTCAATCAATAATACACCCGCCCCTTGCAGAGTTCAATCAATAATACACCCGTCCCTTGCAGAGTTCAATCAATAATACACCCGCCCCTTGCAGAGTTCAATCAATATTACACCCGCCCCCTGCAGAGTTCAATCAATATTACACCCGCCCCTTGCAGAGTTCAATCAATAATACACCCGCCCCTTGCAGAGTTCAATCAATAATACACCCACCCCTTGCAGAGTTCAATCAATATTACACCCGCCCCTTGCAGAGTTCAATCAATAATACACCCGCCCCTTGCAGAGTTCAATCAATAATACACCCGCCCCTTGCAGAGTTCAATCAATATTACACCCGCCCCTTGCAGAGTTCAATCAATAATACACCCGCCCCTTGCAGAGTTCAATCAATATTACACCCGCCCCCTGCAGAGTTCAATCAATATTACACCCGCCCCTTGCAGAGTTCAATCAATAATACACCCGCCCCTTGCAGAGTTCAATCAATAATACACCCACCCCTTGCAGAGTTCAATCAATAATACACCCGCCCCTTGCAGAGTTCAATCAATATTACACCCGCCCCTTGCAGAGTTCAATCAATATTACACCCGCCCCTTGCAGAGTTCAATCAATAATACACCCACCCCTTGCAGAGTTCAATCAATAATACACCCGCCCCTTGCAGAGTTCAATCAATATTACACCCGCCTCTTGCAGAGTTCAATCAATATTACACCCGCCCCTTCGAGAAATCCACCCCCATCGTATCAGCTCTGCCCATCATAATACAATACGGCCTCTTCTGTAGGCATCCGCCCCTTACACGCTTCAATCAATAATACACCCGCCCCTTGCAGAGTCCAATCAATATTACACCCGCCTCTTGCAGACTTCAATCAATAATACACCCGCCCCTTGCAGAGTTCAATCAATATTACACCCGCCCCTTGCAGAGTTCAATCAATAATACACCCGCCCCTTGCAGAGTTCAATCAATAATACACCCGTCCTTTGCAGAGTTCAATCAATAATACACCCGCCCCTTGCAGAGTTCAATCAATAATACACCCGCCCCTTGCAGAGTTCAATCAATATTACACCCGCCCCTTGCAGAGTTCAATCAATAATACACCCGCCCCTTGCAGAGTTCAATCAATAATACACCCGCCCCTTGCAGAGTTCAATCAATATTACACCCGCCCCTTGCAGAGTTCAATCAATAATACACCCGCCCCTTGCAGAGTTCAATCAATATTACACCCGCCCCTTGCAGAGTTCAATCAATAATACACCCGCCCCTTGCAGAGTTCAATCAATAATACACCCGCCCCTTGCAGAGTTCAATCAATAATACACCCGTCCCTTGCAGAGTTCAATCAATAATACACCCGCCCCTTGCAGAGTTCAATCAATAATACACCCGCCCCTTGCAGAGTTCAATCAATAATACACCCGCCCCTTGCAGAGTTCAATCAATATTACACCCGCCCCTTGCAGAGTTCAATCAATAATACACCCGCCCCTTGCAGAGTTCAATCAATATTACACCCGCCCCTTGCAGAGTTCAATCAATATTACACCCGCCCCTTGCAGAGTTCAATCAATAATACACCCGCCCCTTGCAGAGTTCAATCAATAATACACCCACCCCTTGCAGAGTTCAATCAATAATACACCCGCCCCTTGCAGAGTTCAATCAATAATACACCCGCCCCTTGCAGAGTTCAATCAATATTACACCCGCCCCTTGCAGAGTTCAATCAATAATACCCCCGACCCTTGCAGAGTTCAATCAATAATACACCCGCCCCTTGCAGAGTTCAATCAATATTACACCCGTCCCTTGCAGAGTTCAATCAATAATACACCCGCCCCTTGCAGAGTTCAATCAATATTACACCCGTCCCTTGCAGAGTTCAATCAATATTACACCCGCCCCTTGCAGAGTTCAATCAATATTACACCCGCCCCTTGCAGAGTTCAATCAATAATACACCCGCCCCTTGCAGAGTTCAATCAATAATACACCCACCCCTTGCAGAGTTCAATCAATAATACACCCGCCCCTTGCAGAGTTCAATCAATAATACACCCGCCCCTTGCAGAGTTCAATCAATATTACACCCGCCCCTTGCAGAGTTCAATCAATAATACACCCGACCCTTGCAGAGTTCAATCAATAATACACCCGCCCCTTGCAGAGTTCAATCAATATTACACCCGCCCCTTGCAGAGTTCAATCAATAATACACCCGACCCTTGCAGAGTTCAATCAATAATACACCCGCCCCTTGCAGAGTTCAATCAATAATACACCCGCCCCTTGCAGAGTTCAATCAAAATTACACCCGCCCCTTGCAGAGTTCAATCAATAATACACCCGCCCCTTGCAGAGTTCAATCAATAATACACCCGCCCCTTGCAGAGTTCAATCAATATTACACCCGCCCCTTGCAGAGTTCAATCAATAATACACCCATCCCTTGCAGAGTTCAATCAATAATACACCCGCCCCTTGCAGAGTTCAATCAATAATACACCCGCCCCTTGCAGAGTTCAATCAATAATACACCCGCCCCTTGCAGGTTTCAATCAATAATACACCCGCCCCTTGCAGAGTTCAATCAATAATACACCCGCCCCTTGCAGAGTTCAATCAATAATACACCCGTCCCTTGCAGAGTTCAATCAATAATACACCCGTCCCTTGCAGAGTTCAATCAATAATACACCCGCCCCTTGCAGAGTTCAATCAATAATACACCCGTCCCTTGCAGAGTTCAATCAATAATACACCCGCCCCTTGCAGAGTTCAATCAATAATACACCCGCCCCTTGCAGAGTTCAATCAATATTACACCCGCCCCTTGCAGAGTTCAATCAATATTACACCCGCCCCTTGCAGAGTTCAATCAATAATACACCCGTCCCTTGCAGAGTTCAATCAATAATACACCCGCCCCTTGCAGAGTTCAATCAATAATACACCCGCCCCTTGCAGAGTTCAATCAATATTACACCCGTCCCTTGCAGAGTTCAATCAATAATACACCCGTCCCTTGCAGAGTTCAATCAATAATGCACCCGCCTCTTGCAGAGTTCAATCAATAATACACCCGTCCCTTGCAGAGTTCAATCAATAATACACCCGCCTCTTGCAGAGTTCAATCAATAATACACCCGCCTCTTGCAGAGTTCAATCAATAATACACCCGCCCCTTGCAGAGTTCAATCAATAATACACCCGCCCCTTGCAGAGTTCAATCAATAATACACCCGTCCCTTGCAGAGTTCAATCAATAATACACCCGCCCCTTCCAGAGTTCAATCAATAATACACCCGCCTCTTGCAGAGTTCAATCAATAATACACCCGCCTCTTGCAGAGTTCAATCAATAATACACCCGCCTCTTGCAGAGTTCAATCAATAATACACCCGCCCCTTGCAGAGTTCAATCAATAATACACCCGCCCCTTGCAGAGTTCAATCAATAATACACCCGTCCCTTGCAGAGTTCAATCAATAATACACCCGCCTCTTGCAGAGTTCAATCAATAATACACCCGCCCCTTGCAGAGTTCAATCAATAATACACCCGTCCCTTGCAGAGTTCAATCAATAATACACCCGTCCCTTGCAGAGTTCAATCAATAATACACCCGCCCCTTGCAGAGTTCAATCAATAATACACCCGTCCCTTGCAGAGTTCAATCAATAATACACCCGCCTCTTGCAGAGTTCAATCAATAATACACCTGCCCCTTGCAGAGTTCAATCAATAATACACCCGCCCCTTGCAGAGTTCAATCAATAATACACCCGCCCCTTGCAGAGTTCAATCAATATTACACCCGCCCCTTGCAGACTTCAATCAATAATACACCCGCCTCTTGCAGAGTTCAATCAATAATACACCCGCCTCTTGCAGAGTTCAATCAATAATACACCCGCCTCTTGAAGAGTTCAATCAATAATACACCCGTCCCTTGCAGAGTTCAATCAATAATACACCCGCCCCTTGCAGAGTTCAATCAATAATACACCCGTCCCTTGCAGAGTTCAATCAATAATACACCCGCCCCTTGCAGAGTTCAATCAATAATACACCAGGCCCTTGCAGAGTTCAATCAATAATACACCCGCCCCTTGCAGAGTTCAATCAATAATACACCCGCCTCTTGCAGAGTTCAATCAATAATACACCCGCCCCTTGCAGAGTTCAATCAATATTACACCCGCCCCTTGCAGAGATCAATCAATAATACACCCGCCCCTTGCAGAGTTCAATCAATATTACACCCGCCCCTTGCAGAGTTCAATCAATAATACACCCGCCCCTTGCAGAGTTGCACGAGCTTCAGGAGCATGCGCGAGCGTGTGGCAGAACGTTGACTTTTGGCGGCTCTGTAGTGTTTCGTACTGCGCAAGCACTACGCCTCCGCAGCACAGGGGGGGGGCATTATTCGACGGGGGGGCATTTCTCATCAGAACACCGGCATCTCTGGAAGGAATCACTAGCCCGTGAGCAGCGACACCTGGGAAAAGTTCTCTCCTCCAGCGAGCGAGCGATCTGGAGTGGCGTTTATAGGAAATCTTGGAGTACAGAGACCAAATGCTGAATGTCTCGGAAGGGCACTGGGCACCCGAAGATTGGGAGTTTATAGGCATTCAGGAATGGGAGCTGGAGATCGCCTACAGACGGCTGCTAGACTCTGCTCAGCGCCAGGGCTGCCTGGGACCATCAGGAGGTACAAGCCAACAGCTCTGTAATCCCGGCTGAAGTGTCCTCAATGGGGCAGAGTAACAGTGTGCTTTTCTCACCTGCACCCTCAGCTATGGAAGCGGAGCCCTTATGGCGGATGCAGCAAGTGTTGACTGAAACGCGTGGAAACTGATTTTTTTTCCTTTTTTTCTTGCTTTCTATCAGAATTGTCACTTTTATTGATGAATGGACCTTTTTTATTGAACACTTCTATCTTTCACTTTTATTGATGCTTTGGGCGTTTTCTATTGATTATTATGCCTATTCTTTTCACATAATATTTGATCACATTACTTATGCAGCGCTGTCACATTCACTTTATTGTTCTTTTTTCTTTGTGGGAACACCAAGGTGACAGCAACATCTATTCAAAAACCATTTCTTTTCTCTCGTTTTTTAGTTCCTGTTTATTGATTAGCAGCGCACAACTACTTTCCCATTTCTATGATAAATATAAACACATCCCACAAGGGTAGCCAGACATACACCTCACAAAGACTATTGTTCCTTTAAATTCCCAGGCCCATAGTCAGTAGGCAAGAGTCCCCTCCAAAAGCCTCTGTCCCGGGTGAGTCAATCCATTCTGCCCCCACATAGAATCCATTATACCCCCACATAGAATCCATTATACCCCCTATAGAATCCATTCTGCCCCCACATAGAATCCATTATACCCCCTATAGAATCCATTCTGCCCCCACATAGAATCCATTATACCCCCACATAGAATCCATTCTGCCCCCACATAGAATCCATTATACCCCCTATAGAATCCATTCTGCCCCCACATAGAATCCATTATACCCCCACATAGAATCCATTCTGCCCCCACATAGAATCCATTATACCCCCTATAGAATCCATTCTGCCCCCACATAGAATCCATTCTGCCCCCACATAGAATCCATTATACCCCCTATAGAATCCATTCTGCCCCCACATAGAATCCATTCTGCCCCCACATAGAATCCATTATACCCCCTATAGAATCCATTCTGCCCTCACATAGAATCCATTATACCCCCACATAGAATCCATTATACCCCCACATATAATCCATTCTGCCCCCACATAGAATCCATTATACCCCCTATAGAATCCATTCTGCTGCCCCCACATAGAATCCATTATACCCCCCTATAGAATCCATTCTGCCCCCACATAGAATCCATTATACCCCCACATAGAATCCATTCTGCCCCCACATAGAATCCATTATACCCCCTATAGAATCCATTCTGCCCCCACATAGAATCCATTATACCCCCTATAGAATCCATTCTGCCCCCACATAGAATCCATTATACCCCCCTATAGAATCGATTCTGCTGCCCCCACATAGAATCCATTATACCCCCACATAGAATCCATTCTGCCCCCACATAGAATCCATTATACCCCCACATAGAATCCATTATACCCCCTATAGAATCCATTCTGCCCCCACATAGAATCCATTATACCCCCTATAGAATCCATTCTGCCCCCACATAGAATCCATTATACCCCCACATAGAATCCATTCTGCCCCCACATAGAATCCATTATACCCCCTATAGAATCCATTCTGCCCCCACATAGAATCCATTATACCCCCACATAGAATCCATTCTGCCCCCACATAGAATCCATTATACCCCCTATAGAATCCATTCTGCCCCCACATAGAATCCATTCTGCCCCCACATAGAATCCATTATACCCCCTATAGAATCCATTCTGCCCCCACATAGAATCCATTCTGCCCCCACATAGAATCCATTATACCCCCTATAGAATCCATTCTGCCCTCACATAGAATCCATTATACCCCCACATATAATCCATTCTGCCCCCACATAGAATCCATTATACCCCCTATAGAATCCATTCTGCTGCCCCCACATAGAATCCATTATACCCCCCTATAGAATCCATTCTGCCCCCACATAGAATCCATTATACCCCCACATAGAATCCATTCTGCCCCCACATAGAATCCATTATACCCCCTATAGAATCCATTCTGCCCCCACATAGAATCCATTATACCCCCACATAGAATCCATTCTGCCCCCACATAGAATCCATTATACCCCCTATAGAATCCATTCTGCTGCCCCCACATAGAATCCATTATACCCCCCTATAGAATCCATTCTGCCCCAACATAGAATCCATTATACCCCCTATAGAATCCATTCTGCCCCCACATAGAATCCATTATACCCCCACATAGAATCCATTCTGCCCCCACATAGAATCCATTATACCCCCTATAGAATCCATTCTGCTGCCCCCACATAGAATCCATTATACCCCCACATAGAATCCATTCTGCCCCCACATAGAATCCATTATACCCCCCTATAGAATCCATTCTGCCCCCACATAGAATCCATTATACCCCCTATAGAATCCATTCTGCCCTCACATAGAATCCATTATACCCCTATAGAATCCATTCTGCCCCCACATAGAATCCATTATACCCCCTATAGAATCCATTCTGCCCCCACATAGAATCCATTATACCCCCTATAGAATCCATTCTGCCCCCACATAGAATCCATTATACCCCCTATAGAATCCATTCTGCTGCCCCCACATAGAATCCATTATACCCCTATAGAATCCATTCTGCCCTCACATAGAATCCATTATACCCCCACATAGAATCCATTCTGCCCCCACATAGAATCCATTATACCCCCTATAGAATCCATTCTGCCCCCACATAGAATCCATTATACCCCCACATAGAATCCATTCTGCCCCCACATAGAATCCATTATACCCCCCTATAGAATCCATTCTGCCCCACATAGAATCCATTATACCCCCACATAGAATCCATTCTGCCCCCACATAGAATCCATTATACCCCCACATAGAATCCGTTATACCCCCCTATAGAATCCATTCTGCCCCCACATAGAATCCATTATACCCCCTGTGACAATCCCTCTGTTCTCAAACAGATCCAGGTCCGCCGTCAATGCTTCCTCTGTTCAGATCCAGCACTTATCCCAGACTCTCCGGTCCCCCAGTCATCAGACAACACCTCAGTGTAGGATAAAACAAACTGACTTTATTTTCACCCATGGACACACAGATATCTCTCCTCAAAAACACATCCCTACCACCCTTGGAAAACAGGGCGGGTCAAACTGTCCAATGACAATGGCCACACAGGTCAGGTGTGTTTAAACTTCTCAGTACACAGTCTTATCAGCAGGGGGGTTGGAGGAATCCCCCCTCCCTTTTTCCTCACAGCAAGACACTTACACATCCCATAATAGTTAAGACAGCCACAATAGACAATAGAATACAGTCCCACCCCTCCCCATCAGAGCAAATAGTCCAACAGCATGGCACAGCACACATTAGTCCCACAAACCCCCGACCCAAAGTCACCCCTGTCACACACCCATATAGAATCCATACGGCCCCCTATAGAATCCATACTGTCCCTATATAGAATTCCTCCTGATACATTCTGCCCCAGCATACAATCCATTCCACCCCTAAAGAATCCATTCTACCCCTCGTATACAATCCATACTGTCCCTGTAAAGAATCCACCCTAAACCATTCTGCCCCCACATAGAATCCATTCTGCCCCCTATACAATCCATTTTGCCCCAGTATACAATCCATTCTGCCCCCTATGCAATCCATTCCACACCCCTATAGAATCCATTCTGCCCCCTATGCAATCCATTCCACACCCCTATAGAATCCATTCTGCCCCCTATGCAATCCATTATTCCCCATATAGAATCCACCCTGATCCATTCTGCCTCATATGGAATCCATACTACCCCAGTATACAATCCATTCCACCCCCTAAAAAATCCATTCTACCCCTCGTATACAATCCATACTGTCCCTGTATAGAATCCACCCTGATCCATTCTGCCCCCACATAGAATCCATTCTGCCCCCTATACAATCCATTTTGCCCCAGTATACAATCCATTCTGCCCCCGTATACAATCCATCCAGATCCATTCTGCCCCATATAAAATCCATGCTGCCTCCTATAGAATCCATTCTGCCCCCCTATGCAATCCATTCCACCCCCCTATAGAATCCATTCTGCCCCCCGTATACAATCGTTCCGGATCCATTCTGCCCCATATAAAATCCATACTGTCCCTGTGACAGAGGAGCCAGGAAACCATGGACATTAAGAATATGGCTTGGATTGCTTGAAATTGAAATACTAATATTAGTCCACAATATGTACTGGTTGTTTTACCCTGAACTCAACAGGTTAATTGGGAGATGTGTTACCTGCCTGTGTGATGTAAATGAAGCTAGGATGGCGTCTAAGGATCTTTCATTGTGATAATTAAGTCTGTACTTGTGTGTATTGTAAAGTATCAGACAGTCTGGTGAATATAAGGGTCATGCATAGTTATTTAACCACTTCTCTACTGTGCACGAAAACCCCCTTCCTGCCCAGGCCATTTTTCAGCTTTCAGCGCTGTCACACTTTGAATGACAATTGCGCGGTCGTGCGACGTGGCTCCCAAACGAAATTTGCGTCCTTTTTTTCCCACAAATAGAGCTTTCTTTTGGTGGTATTTGATCACCTCTGCAGTGTTTATTTTTTGCGCTATAAACAAAAGAAGAGCGTCCAGTTTGGAAAAAAAACACAATATTTTTTACTTTTTGCTATAAAAAATACCCATTTTTTTTTTCAATTAAAATTTTACTCAGTTTAGGCCGATACGTATTCTTCTACATATTTTTGGTAAAAAAAAAAATCGCAATAAGCGCGTATTGATTGGTTTGCGCAAAAGTTATAGCGTCTACAAAATAGGGGATAGATTTTTAGCATTTTTTTTTATTTTATTTTTTTATTAGTAATGGCGGCGATCTGCGATTTTTATTGTGACTGCAATATTGCGGCGGACACATCGGACACTTTGACACATTTTTGGGACCATTCACATTTATACAGCGAACAGTGCTATAAAAATGCACTGATTACTGTATAAATGTGATTGGCAGGGAAGGGGTTAACCACTAGGGGGCGGGAAGGGGTTAAATATGTTCCCTCAATGTGTTCTAACTGTGGGGGGAGGGGACTGACTGGGGGAGGTGACCGATGGTTGTCCCTATGTACAAGGGACACACCATTGGTCCCCTCTCCCTCACAGGACGTGGATCTGTGTGTTTACACACACAGATCCACTTTCCTGCTCGGTTCCCGGGCAATCCCGGGCAATCGCAGCCGCCGGGCACGCGCATCGGGTACTTGGGAACGCGGCCAGCGCGCGCGCACTGCCGGGGGCGCGCACGCCCCCTAGCTCGTTTTAAAGGCAGGACGTCATATGACGTCCTGTCAGAACGAGAGTATCCTCCGCCCGCCGTCAATTAACGGTGGGCGGGGGACAAGTGGTTAAACATAAAGGGGATTAGAACCTGTTGTCTCCTAGCAGACGTCAAAATAATGTGTATTGGGTCTTGTTATGTTGTGGGTGGAGCTGGACCATTGTTCATTTTAGATTAATGCAGTATTGGATGTGTATAAAAGTTTCAATGTTTTTGGCAATAAAGACAGTCTATCCTTGGAAAGATACAGAGTGCGTCTCGTTCTTTGGAAGGATTGATTCCTATGGGAAGTGGTCGGCTGGCTGTGGAGTATCGACAGTGAATTTGTGTCCAGGAGAGGGAAGAGATCTAAACGGCGTTTAAACCCCCTTTCGTATTTGGGGGTGCCGTTACAGTCCCCATATAGAACACATTTTCCCCCAGTATAGAATTCATACTGCCCCCAGTACAGAAGCAATTCTCTCCCCAGTATAAAATCCATTCTATCCCTCGCATACAATCCATACTGTCCCTGTATAGAATCCATCCTGATCCATTCTGCCCTGTATAAAATCCATACTGCCCCCATATAGAATTCATACTGCCCCCATATACAATCCATTCCACCCCCTATCGATTCCATTCTGCCCCAGTATACAATTCAGTCTGCCCCTCTGCCCCCCCCCCCTGTATACAATCCATCCAGATCCATTCTACCCCATATAAAATCCATTATTCCCCCAGTATAGAACCCAATATTCCCCCAGTATAGAACAAAATATTCCCCCAGTATAGAACCAGGCCCGGACTGGCCATAGGGCATACCGGGCAAATGCGGCAGCCCACCGGACAGCATGTCACGACTTCCCCATCATCTCCAATGTCTCCGGAGGCAGCCGGAGTTGGTGGGTGGAGCTGGGGGTGTGGCTGCCCCCTCCACTCCACCCACAGACTTGTTCACTCTGGCTGATCCCACAGCTGAAGGAGAAAGAAAAGAGGACACAGCAGCCAGAGTGTCTTCATCTCCAGGCATGCTGTAAGTTACTGCACTGCTGCACATGTCACTACATAGAGTCCTAACCTGGCACCATGCCACCCTGCCCTATGCGTGCCACCCCAACCTGCCTTATGCCACCGCACCCTGCCCTATTCCACCGCAACCTGCCTTATGCCACCGGAACCTGCCCTATACCACCCCAGCCTGCCCTATGCCACCGCAACCTGCCTTATGCCACCGCAACCTGCCCTATACCACCCTAGCCTGCCCTATGCCACCGCAACCTGCCCTATGCCACCGCAAACTGCTCTATACCACCCCAACCTGCCCTATACCACCGCAACCTGCCCTATGCCACCGCAAACTGCCCTATGCCACCCCAACTTGCCCTATGTTACCGCAACCTGCCTTATGCCACCGCAACCTGCCCTATGCCGCCGCAACCTGCCTTATGCCACCCCAACCTGCCCTATGCCAACGCAAACTGCTCTATACCACCCCAATCTGCCCTATGCCACCGCAAACTGCTCTATACCACCCCAACTTGCCCTATGTCACCGCAACCTGCTTTATGCCACCACACCCTGCCCTATATCACCCCAATCTGCCCTATGCCACCGCAAACTGCTCTATACCACCCCAACTTGCCCTATGCCACCGCAACCTGCTCTATGCCACCACACCCTGCCCTATATCACCCCAACCTGCCCTATGCCACCGCAAACTGCCCTATACCACCCAAACCTGCTCTATACCACCCCAGCCTGCCCTATACAACCCCAACCTGCCCTATGCCACCCCAGCCTGGCCTATATCACCGCAACCTGCCCTATATTACCCCAACCTGCCCTATATCGCCTCAGACGGCCCAATACCACCCTATACTTTAATTTACAGGGGTCATTTGGGAGTGCGCATCGTGACCGTGCGCTGCCTGCAGGGCCCTGGGCAGGATAGACAGGAGGGGGGTGACACCATGTTTTGCCGCACCAGGTGACACCAACCCTAGTGACGCCACTGCCCCAGTGCACTCTCAGCTGCGAGTCGGAGCCGCACTCGAGTGACAGACACCCGTTGGCACATCAGGGGACCGGGACCCGCAACGATCCCCTTCTCTCTGGCATGGTGGCCGCGGCACTGATGATCTGATCAGTCTCGGCCCGGCTGTCTCACACAGCCAAGCAGAGTGAAGCCGCCTCCCCCTCCTCCTTTATGTCCACACAGGGGGAGGGGACCCAACATGCAGCCCCGCGCTGATCTGAGGTACATTATGGGTCTGAAGGGGGGGTCTGTATTGTAGGGGGGGTTTCTGTATTGTAAAGGGTGGTCTGAAATGTAGGGGGTCTGTAATGTAGGGGGGATTCTGTATTGTAGGGGGGTTCTATATTGTAGGGGGGCTTCTGTATTGTAGGGGGGTTCTGTATTGTAGGGGGGTTCCCGTATTTTAGGGGGGGTTTGAAATGTAGGGGGGGTTCTGTATTGTAGGGGGGTTCTGTATTGTAGGGGGGTCTGAAATGTAGGGGGGTTCTGTATTGTAGGGGGGTTCTATATTGTAGGAGGGTTCTGTATTGTAGGGGGGTTCTGTATTGTAGGGAATCTGTAATGTAGGGGGGTCTGAAATGTAGGGGGGTTCTGTATTGTAGGGGGGGTTTGTATTGTAGGGGGGTCTGTAATGTAGGGGGGTCTGTATTGTAGGGGGGTCTGTAATGTAGGGGGGGGGTCTGTATTGTAGGGGGGTTCTGTATTGTAAGGGGTCTGTAATGTAGGGGGGTTTTGTATTGAAGGGGATCTGATATGTAGGGGGGGTTCTGTATTGTAGGGGGGTCTGAAATGTAGGGGGTTCTGTATTGTAGGGGGGGTCTGAAATGTAGGGGGGTTCTGTATTGTAGGGGGGTCTGTAATGTAGGGGGGTTCTGAAATGTAGGGGGTTTCTGTATTGTAGGGGGGTTCTGTATTGTAGGGGGGGTTCTGTATTGTAGGGGGGTCTGTAATGTAGGGGGTCTGTATTGTAGGGGGGGTCTGTATTGTAGGGGGGTTCTGTATTGTAGGGGGTCTGTAATGTAGGGGGGTTCTGTATTGAAAGGGGTCTGAAATGTAGGGGGGGTTCTGTATTGTAGGGGGTCTAAAATGTAGGGGGTTCTGTATTGTAGGGGGGGTCTGAAATGTAGGGAGGGCTCTGTATTGTAGGGGGTCCTGTATTGTAGGGGGGTCTGTAATGTAAGGGGGTACTGAAATGTCGGGGGGTTCTGTATTGTGGGGGGTTCTGTATTGTAGGGGGGTTCTGTATTGTAGGGGGGTCTGTAATGTAGGGGGGTTCTGTATTGTAGGGGGGTCTGTATTGTAGGGGGTTCTGTATTGTAGGGGGTCTTTAATGTAGGAGGGTTCTGTATTGAAGGGGGTCTGAAATGTAGGGGGGTTCTGTATAGTAGGGGGGTCTGAAATGTAGGGGGGTTCTGTATTGTAGGGGGGTTCTGAATTGTAGGGGGGTCTGAAATGTAGGGGGTTCTGTATTTTAGGGGGGTCTGAAATGTAAGGGGGTCTGTATTGTAGGGGGTCTGTATTGTAGGGGGTCTGTAATGTAGGGGGGTTCTGTATTGTAGGGGGGGTTCTGTATTGTAGATGGGTTCTGTATTGTAGGGGGGTCTGTAATGTAGGAGGGGTCTGTACTGTAGGGAGGTCTGTGTAACATGCAGGGGGTCCAGAACTGTTAGGGGGTGTCTGTGTAACAAACTGTGGGGGTTGTGTAATGTAAAGGGGTCCAGAGGTGCAGGGTGCTGTGTAATGTAAAGGGTCCAGAGGTGCAGGGTGCTGTGTAATGTAAAGGGTCCAGAGGTGCAGGGTGCTGGAACCCCACGTCCCATCATTAACCGCCGCCGCCCCCCCCCTCTCCACGGGCTGCTCAGTCTAAAATGCACAGGCCTATTTTTTGTCCCAGTTCGGGCCAGTATAGAACCCATTCTTCCCCAGTATAGAACCCATTCTTCCCCCAGTATAGAACCCATTCTTCCCCCAGTATAGAACCCATTCTTCCTCCAGTATAGAACCCATTCTTCCCCCAGTATAGAACCCATTCTTCCCCCAGTATAGAACCCATTCTTCCCCCAGTATAGAACCCATTCTTCCTCCAGTATAGAACCCATTCTTCCCCCAGTAAAGAACCCATTCTTCCTCCAGTATAGAACACATTCTTCCCCCAGTAAAGAACCCATTCTTCTTCCAGTATAGAACCCATTCTTCCCCCAGTATAGAACCCATTCTTCCCCAGAAGAGAGTCCATTCTTCCCCCAGTATAGAATCCATTCTGCCCCCAGTATAGAACCCATTCTTCCTCCAGTATAGAATCCATTCTTTCCCTAGTATAGAATCCCTTCTGCCCCCAGTATAGAACACATTCTTCCCCCAGTATAGAGCCCATTCTTCCCCCAGTATAGAATCAATTCTGCCCCCAGTATAGAACACATTCTTCCCCCAGTATAGAACCCATTCTTCCCCCAATATAGAAACCATTCTTCCCCCAGTATAAACCCCATTCTTCCCCCAGTATAGAATCCCTTCTGCCCCCAGTATAGAACCCATTCTTTCCCCAGTATAGAAACCATTCTTCCCCCAGTATAGAACCCATTCTTCCCCCAGTATAGAATCCATTCTTCCCCCAGTATAGAATCCCTTCTGCCCCCAGTATAGAACCCATTCTTCCCCCAGTATAGAATCAATTCTTTCCCCAGTATAGAATCCCTTCTGTCCCCAGTATAGAACCAATTCTTCCCCCAGTATAGAATCAATTCTTCCCCCAGTATAGAATCCCTTCTGCCCCCAGTATAGAACCCATTCTTCCCCCCAGTATAGAATCAATTCTTCCCCCAGTATAGAATCCATTCTTCCCCCAGTATAGAAACCATTCTTACCCCAGTATAGAACCCATTCTTCCCCCAGTATAGAATCCATTCTTCCCCCAGTATAGAAACCATTCTTACCCCAGTATAGAATCCATTCTTCCCCCAGTATAGAACCCATTCTTCCCCCAGTATAGAATCCATTCTTCCCCCAGTATAGAATCCATTCTTCCCCCACTATAGAACCCATTCTTCCCCCAGTATAGAACCCATTCTTCCCCCAGTATAGAATCCATTCTCCCCCCAGTATAGAATCAATTCTTCCCCCAGTATAGAATCCATTCTTCCCCCAGTATAGAAACCATTCTTACCCCAGTATAGAACCCATTCTTCTCCCCAGTATAGAATCAATTCTTCCCCCAGTATAGAATCCATTCTTCCCCCAGTATAGAAACCATTCTTACCCCAGTATAGAACCCATTCTTCCCCCAGTATAGAATCCATTCTTCCCCCAGTATAGAAACCATTCTTACCCCAGTATAGAATCCATTCTTCCCCCAGTATAGAACCCATTCTTCCCCCAGTATAGAATCCATTCTTCCCCCAGTATAGAACCCATTCTTCCCCCAGTATAGAACCCATTCTTCCCCCAGTATAGAATCCATTCTTCCCCCAGTATAGAATCCATTCTTCCCCCACTATAGAACCCATTCTTCCCCCAGTATAGAACCCATTCTTCCCCCAGTATAGAATCCATTCTCCCCCCCAGTATAGAACCCATTCTTCCCCTAGAATAGAACCCATTCTTCCCCCAGTATTGAGTCCATTCTTCCCTTAGTATAGAACCCATTCTTCCCCCAGTATAGAACCCATTCTTCACCCAGTATAGAACCCATTCTTCCCCCAGTATAGAATCCATTATTCCCCCAGTATAGAACCCATTCTTCCCCCAGTATAGAACCCATTCTTCCCCCAGTATAGAATCCATTCTTCCCCCAGTATAGAATCCATTCTTCCCCCACTATAGAACCCATTCTTCCCCCAGTATAGAACCCATTCTTCCCCCAGTATAGAATCCATTCTTCCCCCAGTATAGAATCCATTCTTCCCCCAGTATAGAACCCATTCTTCCCCTAGTATAGAACCCATTCTTCCCCCAGTATTGAATCCATTCTTCCCCCAGTATAGAACCCATTCTTCCCCAGTATAGAACCCATTCTTCCCCTAGTATAAAACCCATTCTTCCCCCAGTATTGAATCCATTCTTCCCCCAGTATAGAATCCATTCTTCCCCCAGTATAGAACCCATTCTTCCCCCAGTATAGAACCCATTCTTCCCCCAGTATAGAACCCATTCTTCCCCCAGAATAGAATCCATTCTTCCCCCAGTATAGAACCCATTCTTCCCCAGAATAGAATCCATTCTTCCCTTAGTATAGAATCCATTCTGACCCCAGTATAGAATCCATTTTGCCCCCAGTATAGAACCCATTTGATCCTTGGCCTATAAAGAAAAGAGGAAGAATGAGGAGGTGGTGAGGAGAGTTTAGAGAAGTGACAAGGTTCGGGTGATAGCTCGGCGTGGTGACGTCAAATTATCGTAGTATGAGAGAAGAATTCCTGGAAGCCGCACAGAGTTCTCCAGGAATGAGTCATTGTGAATATCAATTGTGTTTACTCTGGAAGATAAGAGGTTAATCTACAGCGTGTGATCTCCTAGCCATACAATGTGTACAAAAAGGGTGGAGCTGGGAACACTCTAATTACCCACCACTGTCCGCATATCACTGTACCAACCAAAGAGATGTACGGAGGAGATACGGCCAACACCGGACGCAGTACAATGGATGTGTGACCAATCAGGTCCAAGATAACAAGGACTTTCATGATGACCAGTACGATCTATGATCATAAGGATCGACTATTAAATAATGTATTAATTCATCGACCTAATTACCAGTCCCAGTGAGGTCACTATGACTCGGCACCTGAGACAGCAATGAACAGAATGTAAAACCCGAAGGCCTCATTCCTTCATCTGGGATATGGATTTTGGTGCCTGTCGTACTCCAGTTCACATTGAGTGTGAGAGGTCGGGGGGTCACATTGAGTGTGAGAGGTCGGGGGGTCACATTGAGTGTGAGAGGTCGAGGGGTCACATTGAGTGTGAGAGGTTGGGGCATCACATTGATTGTGAGAGGCCGGGGGGTCACATTGAGTTTGAGAGGCCGGGGGGTCACATTGATTGTGAGAGGCCGGGGGGTCACATTGAGTTTGAGAGGCCGGGGGGTCACATTGAGTGTGAGGCCGGGAGGGTCACATTGAGTGTGAAAGGCCGGGAGGGTCACATTGAGTGTGAGGCCGGGAGGGTCACATTGAGTGTGAGAGGTAGGTTTGCACCCAGAACATGCGAATGGACCGAAAGTTCGCGTGAACTTTCGAACCCCGTTAAAGTCTGTGGGACTCGAACGGGAGAAATCAAAAGTGCGAATTTTAAAGGCAAATATGCAAGTTATTGTCCTAAAAATTTATACATGTCCTCGGGTCCTGCCCCAGGGGACATGTATCAATGCCAAAAAAAGTTTTAAAAACTGCAGTTTTTTCGGGAGCAGTGATTTTAATAATGCTTAAAGTGAAACAATAAAAGTGAAATATTCCTTTAAATATCGTACCTGGGGGGTGTCTATAGTATGCCTGTAAAGTGCCACGTGTTTCCCGTGTTTAGAACTGTCCCTGCACAAAATTACATTTCTAAAAGGAATAAAAGTCATTTAAAACTACTTGCGGCTTTGTCTGGTCCCGGCAATATGGATGAAAATCATTGAGAAAAATGGCAATGGTACCCCCCCTCCCCCCAGCCCATTACCAGGCCCTTTGGGTCTTGTATGGATATTAAGGGGAACCCCACACACAAAATAAAAAAAGGAAAGTCGTGGGGCCCCCAAGCCCTATACACTCTGAACAGCAGTATACAGGCGGTGCATACAAGACAGGGACTGTAGGTTTGTTCTTAAGTTGAATCTGTTTGTAATTTGGAACAGGTACATTTTTTAAGTGTAGCTCCAGCAAAAAAATCTATTTTTAAGCTTTTTGGAAAACATAGGGAAGGGTTATCACCCCTGTAACATTTGTTTTGCTGTCTGTGCCCCTGTTCAGAACATTTCACCTCACTCTCTGTCCCAATGACAATTGGATTTAGAAAATTTGGGGTTATTAGGGAAACAAGAATTGGTGATAAAGCATCAGTAGAGAGGAGACACCTTTTTCCCATATTAACTCTTACAGGAGAGAATTTCCCTTCCTAGGGGTAGATTTCCTCTCACTTCCTGTTGTCTCCCTCCGTTTGTAAGTCGGATGTTTGAAAGTAGGGGCCTGCCGTATATACTCTGCAGAAATTTGGGCCTTAGATGTTGGTGGTACCAGAACACTGAAAGCCCTCACAGTTACTCTTGGTGGGCGCAGGAACGGGCCCTGCTCTGAATTTTTAGATCAAGAATTGTAATTACATGCCCCTGTTAAACAGGGTAAGAAAAATTTGTGCCTTTTGGGGTGGTGTGGTGATGTTGCCAAAACACTGTAAGACCTCACAGATACTCTAGTTGGAGCGCAGTAACAAGCCCTGCTGGTTAATATTACAGCAAAAATTGTTGTTACAGGCCCCTGTTAAACAGGGGCAGAAAAATTGGGCTTTAGGCACTGGTGCCACAACACTGCAACCCCTCACAGATACTCTAGTTGGAGTGCAGGAACGAGCCCTGCTGAAAAGTATTACAGCAAAAATTGTAATTACACGTCCCTGTTAAACAGGGGCAGAAAAATTGGGCCTTAGCCACTGGTGGCGGTGCCCAGAACCAAAAATGTTCTTACAAGCTATCAGCATGATCATTGAGGAGGAGGAGGATAGTCACTCAGCATAACAGGATAGTCACTCAGCATCAGCATAGACAGTCTTGAAGGGATCTCACATTCATAAAAAAATCATTCGGTTACATCAGCATCAGGTGCTTGGTAGCTGGTGGTGATCCAAGACTGATTCATTTTTATGAAGGTGAGCCGAACGGCCGAGTCGGTGGACAGGTGCACCCTGTGATCGGTTACAAATCCTCCAGCAGCACTGAATGTGCGTTCTGAAAGAACGCTGGATGCAGGACAGGCCAGTAGCTCAATTGCATACTGTGCAAGCTCTGGCCAGTGATCCATCCTCAAGACCCAGTAACCCAGAGGATTGTCGGTTGGAAAGGTCTCCAAGTCTGATCTTGCCCCTAGGTATTCCTGCACCATGTAAATCAGACGCTGGCGATGGCTGTTGGAACCGATCAGACCTTGAGGCTGCGGACTAAAAAATTGTCTGAATGCATCGGTCAGACGGCCACCTTCTCCACCGCTCCTTCTGTGCCTGACCGAAGCCTCAGCAACACGTTGTCCAGGACCAGGAAAGTGTAACCTCCCAAGCTATGGAAACGCATTGCACAAACCTTTCTGCAAGGCCTCCCGAAGATGTTTCATCCTCTGCTCCCTCTGCGACGGCAGGATCATTTCCACAACCTTACCCTTGTAACGTGGATCAAGGAGGGATGCCTGCCAGTAATGATCCCTCTCCTTGATCATACAAATCCGAGGGTCCTTTCGCATGCAGCGTAGGTTTGCTGAGGCACTCAGTCCGGAGTCCTCTGGGTCACTAAGGACAACATGATCCGCAGCCACCTCCTCCCAGCCACGTACAAGTCAGTGGGCTTCTGGGGACTTAAAACGATCCCTTGAAGACTGCTGCTGATGCTGAGTGCTAGGCTCCACCTCCATGCTGACACAATCCTCCTACTCCTCTTCCTGTGTGATCGGCGGGTCCGCAGTAACACTCTCTGGATAAAGGGGGCCTTGCGAGGTAAGGAAGTCCTCCTCTTCTTCCCTCTGTTCTGACTCAAGTGCCCTGTCCATTATTCCACGTAGCGTGTGCTCCAACAGGTATACAAGGGGGACATTGTGTCTGATGCATGCACTGTCACTGCTCACCATCCTTGTGGCCTCCTCAATTGGTGACAGGAGAGTGCATGCATTCTTGATCATGAGCCACTGGCGTGGTGAGATAAATCCAAGCTCCCCTGACCCTGTCCTGGTGCCGTAGTCGCACAGGTACTCATTGATGGCCCTCTGCTGCGTGTGCAGCCACCAACGTTGAGTTCCACCTGGTGGGCATGTCACAGATGAGGCGGTTCTTGGGCAGGTTGCATTCCTTTTGGAGGTCAGCCAGCTGAGCACTGGCATTATGTGACCGGCGGAAAAGACCACAGACTTTCCTGGCTTGCCTCAGGAGATCCTGTAAGCCTGGGTACCTGCACAAGGACCGCTGCACCACCAAGTTAAGGACGTGAGCCAAACAGGGCACATGGGTCAGGTGTCCCTGTTGGAGGGTGGAGAGGAGGTTGGTGCCATTGTCGCAAACCACCATTCCTGGCTGAAGCTGGCGTGGCGTCAACCACCTCTGAGCCTGCCCCTGCAGAGCTGACAGAATCTCTGCCCCAGTGTGTCTCCTGTCCCCTAAGCACACCAGTTCAAGCCCCGCATGGCATCTCTTTGCCTGAGTGCTTGCGTAGCCCCTTGAACGCCTACAGAGCACCGCTGGTTCCGAGGACAAATCAGCAGAGAAAGAGGCCATGAAGGAAGAAGAAGAGGAGGTGGTGGGGGAGAGAGGTGTGCCAGAATCAAAACTAGTAGCATTTTAGAGGCGTGATGGCGGAACAACCTCCAACACTACTGCACCTTGTCCTGCATCCTTCCCAGCTGCCAGCAGAGTCACCCAGCGCGCCGTGAAAGATAGATAACGTCCCTGTCCATGCCTGCTGGACCATGAGTCAGAGGTAATATGCACTTTACTGCTGACCGCCCTGTCCAACGAGGCCAAGACATTGCCTTCCACATGCCGGTAGAGAGCCGGAATCGCCTTCCGTGAAAAAAAACGCTGGGCATGTGGATGGCTGGGAGCGAATTTCTTTCGCCGGTTTACTGGGGTAGGGAAATTTGCCTGCTACAATCGGATGTTGGTGTAGCGATAGCAGATTGCCCGCAAGTACTTGCCACACCTAATTCTACACCTTCATTCCTCTCAGTGCAGGTTTCAGAGAGGACTGAAGGTATAGTGGGGTTGGAGATCCCAGCTGATGAGGAGCAAGGAGAGGTCCGCTTTGTTCTTTGGTGTGGGTCTTTTATGTACGCTTGCCAACGGACTGCATGGCAGGTCGACATATGTCTGGTCAAGCAAGCGGCTGGTGTTTTGGCCACGCGATATACGCTTCAGACATATGTTGCAAATAGCAACGGTGCGATCTGATGCACTCGTCTCAAAAAAGTCCCACACCAAATAACTTTTTGAAAAACGTGCAGAGTCAGCAGTGACCTGCACATGCGGAGCTCTGCGGTGTGATGCAGTCGGTTGGCTGCCCTTAAGATGGCCCCTGGAGGGCATCCTGCCTCGTTGGAGATGTGCCTCCTCCTCTCTCCTATCAGGCACCCATGTAGAGTCAGTGACCTCATCATCCCCTCCCTCCTCGTCACTGGAGCAAACCTAGCAGTATGCTGCAGCTGGGAGAACATGACTGCCAGTTTGTTGTCCTTCTTGGGCACTCCATCTCCCTGGGCTCACGTTACTGCCTTCATCCTCAACCTGGGTACCATCATCAGAGCCTTCAAAACGCTGCGCATCCTCCTGCAGCATGTACCCGACACTGTGGTCGAACAGTTCGGGGGACTCCTCAGGGCATGATGGTGGGGCTAGGGAAGGAGTGACCGATGCCATTAAGCCGATGGAAGAGGCCACTTTGGCATCTGCATTGGCAGCAAAGGTACTCCGAGCCTGGGTGACAGAGGATGAGGAGGATGAGGACGGCTTGGTCATCCACTCTACCAACTCTTCTGCATGTTGTGGCTCAACACGGCCAGCTGCCGGAAAAAAGGACAAGCGTGCCCCACGGCCACGTTCTGAGGATGCACCGTGTCCACGACCAGCACTGTTGCCTCTAGACACAGCCTGCTACCCTATTTTAGTGGCCTGTGTGTGTCTGCCTCTCCTTGTTGGCCTTCCAGAGATACTGTATTTGATGTATTTGAATAGGTACACCAGGAATGACCTGCAGTGAGATGTAGCAGCACAAAGCTGGGATGTATATATATATATATATATATATATATATATATATATATATATATATAATGAATATACTGCAGCTAACTGAATCAACTAGGAAGAGAACAACAGGAACGCTCTGCAGTGAGGTTTAGCTGCACACTGTGCCCAGGATACAGTATACTGACTGAATATACTGGAGCTACCTGAATCAACTGCCTGCCTGTAGTATATTAGGAACAGTACACCAGGAACGCTCTGCAGTGAGATCTAGCTAAACTGTATACAGTATATATATATGCAAAGGCTTGAATGCATATATATACTAAATATACTGATCTAACTGAATCTACTGCCTGCTCAACCTAACTGAAATTAAACTCTCTCTCTCTGAACGCCGCAACACACTACACAAGGCCGACGCGCAGGCGGCCTCATATAGTGTGAGGCGTGTACCTAATCCCCTACACAATGATTGGCCAAATGGCACCCTGCCTTTGGCCAATTAGGGCTCTCTGTGCTGACGGCGCGGTGATTGGCCAAAGCATGTGGGTCATAGTGCATGCTTGGCCAATCATCAGCCAGCAATGCACTGCGATGACAGAGTGAATTATCGCTGTGACGCGAATTTGGCGCAAACGGCCCATAAAGTTCGATCTTCATCGAACAGCTGATGTTCGAGTCGAACTCAAAGCTCATCCCTAGTGAGAGGCCGGGGGGTCACATTGAGTGTAAGAGGTCGGGGAGTCACATTGAGTGTGAGAGGTCGGGGAGTCACATTAAGTGTGAGAGGCCCGGGGGTCACATTGTGTCTGAGAGGCCCGGGGGTCACATTGAGTGAGAGAGGCCCGGGGGTCACATTGAGTGAGAGAGGCCCGGGGGTCACATTGAGTGTGAGAGGTCGAGGAGTCACATTGAGTGTAAGAGGTCGGGGAGTCACATTGAGTGTAAGAGGTCGGGGAGTCACATTGAGTGTAAGAGGTCGGGGAGTCACATTGAGTGAGAGAGGCCCAGGGGTCACATTGAGTCTGAGAGGCCCGGGGGTCACATTGAGTGAGAGAGGCCCGGGGGTCACATTGAGTGTGAGAGGTCGGGGAGTCACATTGAGTGTGAGAGGACAGGGAGTCACATTGAGTGTGAGAGGCCCGGGGGTCACATTGAGTCTGAGAGGCCCAGGGGTCACATTGAGTGAGAGAGGCCCGGGGGTCACATTGATTGTGAGAGGTTGGGGAGTCACATTGAGTGTGAGAGGCCCGGGGGTCACATTGAGTGTGAGAGGTCGGGGAGTCACATTGGGTGTGAGAGGCCCGGGGGTCACATTGAGTGTGAGAGGTCAGGGAGTCACATTGAGTGTGAGAGGCCCGGGGGTCACATTGAGTGAGAGAGGTCGGGGAGTCACATCGAGTGAGAGAGGCTGGGGGGTCACATTGAGTGTGAGAGGCCGGGGGGGTCACAATGAGTGTGGGTGGCCGGTGAAGGTTTGGGATAGAAGGTTATTCCATATTTCTGTCATCAGACAATATAAAGAATCTGAACCCACAAGTCACCCGATGGTGGGATTGGGCAATGAAGTCACCTGATGGTGGGATTGGACAATGAATTCACCTGATGGTGGGATTGGACAATGAAGTCACCTGATGGTGGGTGTAATGGCACCCCAAGTATGAAAGGGGTTAACGCCGTTTAGGATATTCCCTCTCTGGACACACATCCACTGCCGATCCTCCACAGTCAGGCGACCGCTTCCCATAGGATTAATCCTTCCAAACATACGAGACAAACACTCTGTATGAAGTTTCCAACTGGACTGACAATCTTTAATGAGAGCAGGCTCTTTTTATACACCAAAATAATACTGCATTAATCTAAATGAACAATGGTCCAACTCCACCCACAACATCACACAATGGTTACATAACGAGCTCCCAATACACATATTCTGACATCTCTTAGCTAATCCCTTTATATCTTAAATGACTATGCATGACCTTTATATTCACCAGACTGTCGGTCTGCTTTACAATACACACAAGTACCGAGTTAATTATCACTATTCACAATGAAAGGATCTGTAGCATAGTTGAGATTCATTAACA
Organism: Rana muscosa; assembly: GCA_029206835.1. Classification (NCBI taxonomy): domain Eukaryota; kingdom Metazoa; phylum Chordata; class Amphibia; order Anura; family Ranidae; genus Rana; species Rana muscosa. Next base: position 1,301,298,196 of record CM055116.1, on the reverse strand, counting down.
TTACACAAGCAGACAGGTGACACATCAGCATCTCTTAATTAACTTGTTGAGTTCAGAATCAAACAACCAGTACATTTTGTGGATTAATATTACTATCCCAATTTAAAGCAATCCAAGATATTCTTAATGTCCATTATTTCCTGGCTCACCCTGTGCCCAAAGTGACCCCTGTCACACATCTCCCCTTTCGGCCAGAGACTAACACAGGAGGAGACCCCAGACGGGTTGACTCCGAAGTTAGTCCATATTTCCATTTGTCTAATGCCTGGACAACCCATCAGCATTGCGCAGCAACCTGCCATTGTCTCCTGAGACCCGGTTAAGCCAGACCAATGAGTTGTGGTCGGTGACTAGGGACTGCCTAGCTGGATTCAACGGACAGTCTGGCTTTTTGTGCCCTAGCTGTTTACACCAAAAACACCTGATGAATTCACCTGATGGTGGGATTGGACAATGAATTCACCTGATGGTGGGATTGGACATTAAAGTCACCTGATGGTGGGATTGGACAATGAAGTCACCTGATGGTGGGATTGGACAATGAATTCACCTGATGGTGGGATTGGACATTAAAGTCACCTGATGGTGGGATTGGACAATGAAATCATCTGATGGTGGGATTGGACAATGAAGTCACCTGATGGTGGGATTGGACAATGAAGTCACCTGATGGTGGAATTGGACAATGAAGTCACCTGATGGTGGGATTGGACAATGAAGTCATCTGATGGTGGGATTGGACAATGAATTCACCTGATGGTGGGATTGGACAATGAAGTCATCTGATGGTGGGATTGGACAATGAATTCACCTGATGGTGGGATTGGACAATGAAGTAATCTGATGGTGGGATTGGACAATGAATTCACCTGATGGTGGGATTGGACAATGAAGTCACCTGATGATGGGATTGGACAATGAAGTCATCTGATGGTGGGACTGGACAATGAAGTCATCTGATGGTGGGATTGGACAATGAAGTCACCTGATGATGGGATTGGACAATGAATTTACCTGATGGTGGGACTGGACAATGAAGTCATCTGATGGTGGGATTGGACAATGAAGTCACCTGATGGTGGGATTGGACAATGAAGTCACCTGATGATAGGATTGGACAATTAATTTACCTGATGGTGGGACTGGACAATGAAGTCATCTGATGATGGGATTGGACAATGAAGTCATCTGATGGTGGGATTGGACAATGTAGTCATCTGATGATGGGATTGGACAATGAAGTCACCTGATGATGGGATTGGACAATGAAGTCACCTGATGATGGGATTGGACAATGAAGTCATCTGATGGTGGGATTGGACAATGTAGTCATCTGATGATGGGATTGGACAATGAAGTCACCTGATGATGGGATTGGACAATGAAGTCACCTGATGGTAGGATTGGACAATGAAGTCACCTGATGGTGGGATTGGACAATGAAGTCACCTGATGGTGGGATTGGATATTGAAGTCATCTGATGGTGGGATTGGACAATGAAGTCATCTGATGATAGGATTGGACAATGAAGTCACCTGATGGTAGGATTGGACATTAAAGTCACCTGATGTGGGATTGGACAATGAAGTCACCTGATGGTAGGATTGGACAATGAAGTCACCTGATGATGTGATTGGACATTAAAGTCAACTGATGGTGGGATTGGACAATGAAGTCACCTGATGGTGTGATTGGACAATGAAGTCATCTGATGATAGGATTGGACAATGAAGTCACCTGATGGTGTGATTGGACATTAAAGTCAACTGATGGTGGGATTGGACAATGAAGTCACCTGATGGTAGGATTGGACAATGAAGTCATCTGATGATGGGATTGGACAATGAAGTCATCTGATGATGGGATTGGAAAATTGAAGTCACCTGATGATGGGATTTGGCAATGAATTCACCTGGTGGGGGGCAGGGAAGAGAAGGAAGAGATGGGGTGTGGGGGGGCAGGGAAGAGATGGAGGTGGGTGGAGTGAAGGAAGGAAGGGAAATGAGGGGAAAAAAACGGCAGAAATGGGGAAAGGTAGAAAGGGCGGGGGGGGGGGTACAGAAAAGAAGGAAAATTGAGGTGAAGGAAAAGAATGGAAAAAGAAGAAAGGATGGGAAGGAGAGGAGAAAGTAAAGGAAGGAGGAACTGGGAAGAAAGTTAATAAGTGGGGGGAATGAAAGGAAGACATAAATAGGGAGGAGAGGAAAAATGAAGGAAAGAGGGGAGGAGAGGGGGCAGAAAAAAGGAAATGGGATGGAGGGGGTAAAGGGGGGAGGCAGGAGAGGGAGAGAAAGTGGAAGAGCGGAGAAAGGAAGAAGGAAATGCAAAAGAGATTTTATTTCTCTTACAATCTTTTATGGGGGAAAGAGGGTTAGGGCCAGGACACCCTTAAGTAGCTGCAGATTCAACTGGAAGACTCCAAGACTTCAATAGGAGGACAGCCGTGCAGGGAAAGGCCCCAGCAAGACGCCACATCTGCACTTGTAGGAATGCCGTCTCCTATGGCAACAGTCTTTAACCACTTAAGCCCCAGACCATTTTGCTGGTCAAAGACCAGGCCACTTTTTGCGATACGGCACTGCGTCGCTTCAACTGACAATTGCGCGGTCATGCGACGTGGCACCCAAACAAAATTGACATATTTTTTTCCCCACAAATAGAGCCTTCTTTTGGTGGTATTTCATCACCTCTGCTTTTTTTATTTTTTGCGCTATAAACAAATATAAATGACAATTTAAAAAAAAATTCAATATTTTTTACTTTTTGGTATAATAAATATCTCCAAAATATATATATATAAAAAAAATAAAATGTCCTCAGTTTAGTCCGATACGTATTCTTCTACATATTTTTGGTAAAAAAAAAATCGCAATAAGTGTTTATTGATTGGTTTGCGTAAAAGTTATAGTGTCTACAAAATAGGCGATAGTTTTATGGCATTTTTATTATTTTTTATTTTTTTTACTAGTAATGGCGGCGATCAGCGATTTTTATCATGACTGCGACATTATGGCGGACACATCGGACACTTTTGACACCATTTTGGGACCATTGTGATTTTTACAGCGATTAGTGCTATAAAAATGCTCTGATTACTGTGAAAATGACACTGGCAGTGAAGGGGTTAACCACTAGGGGGCGCTGAAGGGGTTAAGTGTGACCTAGGGAGTGATTCTTACTGTTAGGGGGCGTGTCTGATCGCTGCTCCCGATGAGAGGGAGCAGACGATCCAGTGTCCTGTCACTAGGCAGAACGATGTTGTGTTTACACTGACATCTCCCCGTTCTTCAGCTCCGTGACACGATCGCGGGACACCGTGTCAGGGAAAAATAGGTTGTCTGCAGAGCACACAGCCATTTCTCTTGTGCTAAATAAGCACACCCTTCGTCTTAATGATATAATGCATCTCAGGCTAAAAATTCACTCACCATTCATTCGATTTCCCATTCATTCAAGTCAAGAGACATCACCAGACTATAAGTTCTCAGCTCCCCAGCATGACTGCCTGCCGAGCAGTTCACTGCCTCTTTTATTAGATCAAAAGATCTCACAAACAGGAAGTGATGGCTGCAGCAGCCAATCACCTCCTCCATGGGAGGGGACATCACAGGATGTCCCCTCCACACAGGAAATGTCCATATAAGGAGTTGACAACACAAGAAATACAGCCAAAGGACACAATACAATAATAACACAATAGCCAATGAACACAGTTCCTGATGAGAGGAGCTTATCCTCAGGTGTACGCTCACGTCACCACCTCCATGTTGATCAGGCATATCGAGGCGACAAGAGTAGTGTTGAGCGAACCCGAACTGTAAAGTTCGGGTCCGTACCGAACTTTAGCTTTTTCCCGAACCCGGACTTTGCCCAAAAGTCCGGGTTCGGGTTCGGCAATCTAATAACGCATTTAGAAATGCTTCAGGGGCCAGCCAATCACCTTTTGATTAGCTGGTGTGCCCTTAGAGGCCATCATAGCCATGCCTACTAATGACATGGCTGTGATTGGTCAGTGCAACATGTGACCCAGCTTCTATATAAGCTAGAGGCACACAGCACACACGTCACTCTGCTTCAGAATAGATAGGGAGAGGATCTAGTAGGCTTGTGCAATTCGTTTCGTAACGAATTGAAATTCGTCTGAATTTAGCAACTTTTGGACATTCGGAAGCATTCGAATTTCCGAACAAAGCAATTACGAATAAGACCGAATCCGAAATAAATTATACCGCAAATAGCGAATGCCGAATGTCTTCGGCATAATTCGTTATGAAAAAGTTACGAATGTACGAATCCATACGAAGCACAATAACACTCACTCTGCTCTGCTCTCTGCTTCTCCCACACCGTGCTGAACTCCCTCTCAAAATGGTGTACAGGGGCGGAGCCTATAGCCGCATGTAAAAAACGAAAGTAAAATACGAGATTTCGAATCATTACAAATAACCGCTATGTATTTAGAAAAGTACAAATCCATTCGAAGCACATTAGGCATAATAGGGCAGCGTCGTCGTGAGAGAGACACGGAAAATTACGAATCAACGAACCCCAAAAAAAGTTACGAAAGTAGGAGTTGTGTCCAGAATCAACGAAAAACAATGTACTCTACCGAAAGTACGAATTATAAATCAACTAAAAATTCAACGAAAAATGTCGCTTGCGAAAATACGAATGAGTCCGAACACGAAAAATCCCGTCTAGCAAAATTACGAATCAACAGGACCGGAAAGAAACGAACCGAAACTAACCGAATTTTTCCGTTGTGCACAAGCCTAGGATCTAGTCTGCTGCTGCTGCTTTTAGGGAGAGATAGAAAGATAGATGAGGTAGTCCTGATTCTACAATCTGAGGGAAAAGATAGAGAGATAGTGTAGTGTAGGGCCAGGTTCCTGTGTTGGTGCTTTCAGGGAGAGAGAATATTATATAGGAGTCCAGATTCAGAGATTAAAATCAGCGATCTGCATAGGTCTACCTATTTGTGTTGCAGTGCAGTCTTTTTACACTGCCATGAGCCCAGTGTCAGAGAAAATCTAACTTTTAGGCCTCGTACACACGCCCGATTTTCTCGGCAAGAACCAGCAAGAAACTTGCTGGCAGAGAGGTCTTGCCGAGTAAATCGGTCGTGTGTACGCGGCTATCGGGTTTCTCGTCGAGAAAACCGACAAGAAACCTCGACGAGAAAATAGAGAACCTGCTCTCTATTTTCTCGTCGAGATTCTCCTCGGCATGTTTCTCGACGAGAAAAGTGAGTGTGTGTACACTTACCTGTCCGCCCGGAAGCCCGCGCATGTTCGAAATGAATTTGACGCATGCGCGGTAGCTTCCTAGGCATACGTAGGGTATACCAAGATGGCGGCGACAGCATCGAATGTGACGAGCGCATGCTCGTCGTAGTCGATGACGTCACCGCGTACGCTCCATTCAAAGAACCGCGGGTTCTTTGAAACGAGCGTGTGTACACTCGGCCGGGACAAGTTTCTTGTCCAAGAATCTCGTCGAAAAAAACGACATGTTTTTTTCAACGAGAATCTCGGCCGTGTGTACGAGGGCTTAGGGGAAAAAAAAGGCACTTTATTGTTCTCTTTTCCAAAAGACCCGTTTAGGGCAAAAAAAATAAATAAAAAAAATTTGCACTTTAATGTATGCTTGCAAAAAACGCCGTTTAGGGGCACACAAAAAGTTTGCAGTGTGTTATACATATTTGGAGGTGTTTGAAATATAAACAATTTCTATATAGTTTTCTTCTACTGTGCTATACTAAAAAAACAACATTTTTTTTGAATAGCATTTTCTGCAGTTCTGTAGCTGTGCGATTCAGCGGTTACGTACTGTGGGTGTGTTCTGCTCTTCCAAAAACACCCATTTAGGGCAAGATCCTAAATTTTGAAAATATGAGGAGAAGGTCAAAGGGACGTGGTGGCCCCGGTCGTGGTGCTGCTGGTGGAGCTCCTGTTGCAGGGAGAGGACGTGGTGGATCTGTGCCAGATACACGCACAAGTGAAACACCTTCCTCAGGTGCGAGTAGGCGACCGAGCCTGCGGCGGTATTTTGTCGCGCCTAATGAGGCTGTACCAATGTTTAGGCCAGGACAAGTACAGGTGATAGTAGATTGGGTTGCTGACAGTGCCTCCGGTTCCTTCACATTGTCTCCCACCCACTCTTCTGATGAAAGATCAGAGTTGGCACCTGAAGCCCATGTCCATCAGTCTTTCACCTCACCCCCTTGCAAATCAGCCAAGCAGTCTGAGCCCCAAATCATGCAGCAGTCTCTTCTGCTTTTAGATGACTCTGTTAGCAGGGTTTCCCAGGGCCATCCACCTAGCCCTGCCCCAGAAGTGGAAGAGATTGAGTGCACCGATGCCCAACCACTTATGTTTCATGATGGGTACATGGGAGGACCATCGCAGCACGTCTCGGATGATGACGAAACACAGGTGCCAACTGCTGCTGCTTTCGCAATTGTGCAGACAGACAAGGAGGGCAGGGGTGAAGACTGGGTGGAAGATGATGTGGAGGACGATGAGGTCCTCGACCCCACATGGAATGAACGTTATGCAGGTGACCAGTGTAGTTTGGAGGAAGAGGCGGTGGTCGCACAGAGCCACCAGCACAGCAGAAGAGGGAGCAGGGTGCAAAAACGGAGCGTCCGTCCCCTAGACAGTACATCTGCTACTGCCCAACGCAGCAAGGGACCGAGCACACCAAAGCCAGGTCCAAGGACTTCCCTAGCGTGGCAGTTCTTCACACAGTGTGTTGATGACAAGACACGAGTGGTTTGCACGCTGTGCAATCAGAGGCTGAAGCGAGGCATAAACATTCTCAACCTGAGCACAAGCTGCATGACCAGGCATCTAAGTGCAAAGCACGAGCTGCAGTGGAGTAGACACCTCAGAAACCAAGAAAGGTCTCTGGCTCCTCCTGCTTCCTCTTCTGCTGCAGTCTCGGCCTCTTCATCCACCTCTGTAGTGACAGTGGCACCTGTCACCCCGCAAACAGAGGATCTGCCAGCAACACTACCACCTGGGTCACCAACCATCTCCACAATGTCCCATGGAAGCGTTCAGCTCTCTATCTCCCAAACATTGGAGCGGAAGAGGAAGTACCCCCCTAGCCACCCGCGATCCCTGGCCCTGAATGCCAGCATTTCAAAACTCATGGCCTTTGAAATGCTGTCATTCCATCTGGTGGAGACACAGAGTTTTAAAAGCCTGATGGCATTGGCTGTCCCACAGTACGTCGTGCCCAGCCGCCACTATTTTTCCAGGCGAGCCATCCCTTCCCTGCACAACCAAGTGGGGGACAAAATCAGGTGTGCACTGCGCAACGCCATCTGTGGCAAGGTCCACCTAACTACGGATGCGTGGACCAGTAAGCACGGTCAGGGACGTTATATCTCCCTAACAGCACACTGGGTAAATGCAGTGGCTGCTGGGCCTGAGGCAGATAGCGGTTTGGCGCATGTCCTTCCACCACCGAGGATTGCAGGGCGCTTCAGTTTGCCTCCTGTTGCTAACTCCTCCTTCTCCGCTTCCTCATCCTCTACCGCCTCCTCATCCATTCAGCGTAACACCTTCACCACCAACTTCAGCACAGCCAGGGGTAAACGACAGCAGGCAGTTTTAAAACTTTCCTGTTTGGGGGAAAATCCCCACACTGCGCAGGAGTTGTGGAGGGACATGGAACAACAGACCGATGAGTGGTTGCTGTCAGTGAGCCTCAAGCCCGGCCTGGTGGTGTGCGATAATGGGCGAAATCTCATAGCAGCTCTGGGTCTAGCCGGTTTGACGCACATCCCTTGCCTGGCGCATGTGCTGAACTTGGTGGTCCAGAGGTTCCTTAAAAATTACCCCAATATGCCAGAGCTGCTGCAGAAAGTGCGGGCTGTCTGTGCGCACTTTCGGCGTTCTCACCCTGCTGCTGCTCGCCTGTCAGCGCTGCAGCGTAACTTCGGCCTTCCAGCTCACCGCCTCATATGTGACGTGCCCACAAGGTGGAACTCCACCTTTCACATGCTGGCCAGACTGTGCAAGCAGCAGAAGGCAATAGTGGAGTTTCAGCTGCAGCAATTACGCGTGAGTCGCTCTGTGGAACAGCACCACTTCACCACCAATAACTGGGCCTCCATGCGAGACCTGTGTGCCTTGTTGCGCTGTTTCGAGTACTCCACCAACATGTCCAGTGCCAATGACGCCGTTCTTAGCGTTACTATCCCAGTTCTATGCCTCCTTGAAAAAACGCTTCGTGCGATGATGGAAGAGGATGTGGCACAGGAGGATGAGGAGGAGGAAGCGGGATCATTTCAAAGGCTTTCAGGGCAGTCTTTCACAAGTGGCTACGAGGGTGGGTTCCTGCACCAACAAATGCCAGGTACACAATTGTCCGGCAGAAAGGGCACAGTTCTGGAGGATGACGAGGTGGAGGAGGAGATGGAGGAGAAGGAGGAGGAGGAGCCATTTTCACAGCAGGGTGGCACCCAGACCAGCACGTGGCCATCACTGGTGCGTGGCTGGGGGGATACAGAGGACACAGACGATACACCTCCCACAGAGGACAGCTTTTCTTTGCCTCTGGGCAGCCTGGCACACATGAGCGATTACATGCTGCAGTGTTTCCGCAATGACCGCCGAGTTGCCCACATTTTAACTGGTGCTGATTACTGGGTGGCCACCCTGCTGGATCCCCGTTACAAGGACAACGTACCATCCTTAATTCCCTCACTGGAGCGGGATCGTAAGATGCGCGAGTACAAGCGCACGCTGGTAGACGCGCTGCTGGTGGCATTCCCACCTGACAGCGGGCGTACGGTGGAAGCACAAGGCGAAGGCAGAGGAGGAGGAAGAGGTCACCAACGCAGCCGGGGCACCGGCAGCACCTCAGAAGGCAGGGTTAGCATGGCTGAAATGTGGAAAAGCTTTGTCAGCACGCCACAACAACCAGCACCACCAGCTGAGATGGAACGTCTTAGCAGGAGGCAGCATTTCACCAACATGGTTGAGCAGTATGTGTCCACAGGCCTACACGTACTGGATGACGGGTCTGCCCCCTTTAACTTCTGGGTCTCCAAATTGGGCACATGGCCTGAGCTTGCCCTTTATGCCTTGGAGGTGCTGGCCTGCCCTGCAGCCAGTGTATTATCTGAACGTGTATTTAGCACGGCAGGGGGCGTTATCACAGACAAGCGCAGCCGCCTGTCCAGAGCCAATGTGGACAAGCTCACGTTCATTAAAATGAACCAGGCATGGATCCCACAGGACTTGTCCATACCTTGTGCAGAATAGACATGTATACCGGTGTTGTGACAAAAACTGTCCGGCCATCGGATTGTGTCCGGCCCATACTGCGAAGGCGCAGCGCTTGCGCAGTACAGAGGACAAGGAAATTCACAAAATCTCCGAAGATAAACGGCGCCTGCGCTGTGAGTGCAGGTTCAAGCCCCACCATCCAAGTGGACATACGGTAGCACATTGTAACAGGGCCCCTCACGGGCTTGGTTCGATCGCCACGCTTCGGGCACGGCCTCACTTGGCTCGGCTTGAACCACGGATGGTGTGGCCTTCACCTGAACTCACCACGCAGGCGCCGTTCGTCTTGGGAGATTTTAGAAATCCCCTTGTCCTACATACTGAGCAAGCGCAGTACAGGGTGGACACTATTTGACGGGGGACAGAATTCGACACATCACCGGCCTTACCCAGCCATTGTTGTATTTTTGAATCAGTGTTGGCTACCTCGTCCTCCTCCACCGCCGCTTCCACCTACACAGCCACATCCACCGCCACTTCAACCTCCTACTCCATATGGACCTCGTCCTCCTAGGTCAAGATTATTATTTTTTATTTTTATTTTTTTATGTTATTTTAAGTTATTTCCCTATCCACATTTGTTTGCAGAGCACTTGCCATGCTCTTAACAACATTTTGCTGCCATTTGCAGCCCTCTAGCCCTTTCCATTACCTTTTTAGAGCCTTTTTAGTCCTTAGAAGTCCGGGTCCCCATTGACTTCAATGGGGTTCGGGTTCGGGTCTGGGTTCGGGTTAAAGTTCGGTCCCGAACCCGAACTTTTTTCCGAAGTTCGGCCGAACCCGTCGAACCCGAACATCCAGGTGTCCGCTCAACTCTAGACAAGAGCATACATCCGCTAAACCGATAATGCATTTGCAGAGAGGAAACATCCCCCCCCAGGCGAACGTCTGTGCATCACACAGGGGCCCTTTCGCTGGCAGGCATCCCCACTCCGCAAACACCCCTCTCCAAATCAGGAAGTTTATCTCAACCAGCATCAGTCCGCCCCAGTCAGCTCTTTAGAAAGGGCTTTGGGAGAACTAAACACCGGGTGACACTATGACAATACATATTAAAATACATCTTCATAAAATTTCCACGATAACCGGCGGCGATCAGGTCCGCCGGTCCTGCGGGCGCAGTCACGGAGCTGGCGAAAGGGTCGCAAGTGCGCGTCCGCCGGCACGAGCGCGACTACACAGCCGGCAATTTAAAGGGGACGTATATATACACCCTTTTGCCTGGCCATGCCATTCTGTTGACGTAAATGTTCGTGCGGTGGTCGGCAATCGGTTAACAAACGTAACAGGTCCCTTTACTTCACTACAACTTCTCCTTGTAGTTCTTCACCACTGAGCTCCCGGTCTCTCACTAGACCCGAATTCCTTGAGCTCCTCCAATCTTTGCGGTGGCATCTCCCTCAGGGGCGTCACCCCCGCTTCTCTGCTGGGTCCTTAGTTTGGCACTTCAGATACCTCTCAAGCTTCACCCCGCTGGCCTGCTCAGTCGCTGGCTTGGGCTGCTCTGCAAGTGTCACCTCTGCTGGTTGGGTCCCTGCAGCTATTTGGTGATTGGAGTTATTTCACTGAACAGTTTTCTTTATTTATATAACATATCCGATGGACCAAATGAATTATAATATGATTTTTTTGGCACTTCTATATATATATATACCTTTTTTGGACATTTGCACTTTATATATCTGTTTAAAATCGCAGCAGGATTTTTGTTGTTATTGGCACGTATAACTTGATTGGTATTATACAAGCAATTGTGGATACCACACCCTTAAGCCTCGTACACACGACCGAGTTTCTCGTCCAAAACCGACAAGAAAAGTGCAGAGAGAGCTTTATTTGTCGAGAAAACCGTTTGTGTGTATGGTTTTACGACGAGAAAACTGCTGTGAATCTCAACGAGAAAAATAGAGAACCTGCTCTCTTTTTTCTCGTCCGGATTCTAGATTTTCTCGTCGTGTTTCTCGTCGGCCTGTTTTGCGACGAGAAAATGGTTCGTGTGTATGCTTTTACGACTCTTCAAAAAGTGTGCATGCTCAGAAGCAACTATGAGACGGGAGCGCATCTTCTGGTAAAACAAGCCTTCATAAAGGAGATAGCACATTCGTCACGCTAAAACGAACTGAAAGCACGAAGACTGAAAAGCGTGAATCGTCTCTTCCCAAACTTTTACTTCACACGCGGTAACACGAGATCAGCAAAAGCAGCCCAAGGGGTGGCGCCAGGGAAATCGATCTTCCCCTTTATACTGCCGTCGTACGTGCTGGACGTGACCGCGCAGAACAACGACGAGATTTGGAATTGTCAGTGTATACGCATGGAAAGCTTGACCAGAAACTCGTCAAGGTTAACAAGAATCTCGTCCAGAAAAACGACGTGTTTTTAACGACGAGAAACTCGGTCGTGTGTACGAGGCTTCAGAGTAGAAAGTTCACAAGATTCACGCACCTAATTGTTTTGACAAACATAGGGATATAGGATTGGACATTTATTTTATAAGTTAGCGCAATTCACTTTATTTTCATATACTGACTTGATCATCGCCTGCAGGGGAGGGCCGGTAGCCTAAGGCCTGGTGGGCAAGTCCAGTCAAGTGGCCCACTGAACCGCCGAATCAGCTCACCATCCATGGCCCACCTGGTTTTTCAATGCAGCCTCACCAGTGCTTATCAGTGCAGCCAACTCTAGTGCCCATCAATGAAGCCTGATCACTGGGGCAGGTTACATGGGGTGTATGGGGGGGGATGGGGGGTCAGCTAGGGGTGTCAGGGTCTCTCACCTCAGCAATCTCAGCTCAGCAGGTCCTTGCATGCCACGGTCTCCTGGGGGGGTAACGCTCCTGATCCTGGGGTCAGGAGCCCAGCCTGGCAGCCCAGCGTTCCGACTCCCTGGCACGCCCTGCCTCTGTCTGCTTCCAAGAATCCGGTCCCAGGGAGTTGTAGTTTCCTCTGTGCTGCTGTGTTTTCCACCCACCAGAAGCTTGAGTGCGGACTACAACTCCCAGAATGCAACAGCTAGTGGTCGGCCGCCATGGCCGCGCCCCCGGCCCTACTTCCTAGACCAGAATAAAAAAGAAAATGGTACCGGGCAGTGGCTGCCGGCCATTTTGAACAGAAGTTAGGGCGGCCTGGGAGGCAATTGCCACCCTGCCCCCTGGCCCAGCCCTCCTTGATTGCCTGAAGTTTCCCGATTCTTCACCGTCCCCGGTTGGTGAGAATACTGCTCTGGTACTTGCTTCAGTTACTCACTGTGGTCCCTGGTAATAAAGTGGATTGTCCTTTAGTGGCGACAGCTTCCCCTCTTCCTCTGACCACGATAGGTTCTGAAGTCACTTCTGGTTGGACTGCAAGCCGCAATCCTAACCCTGCGCTGCTCTCTTGTTTCTGGATGGGCCCTCAGACAGCCTAGCAGCCAGATGTGTCCGGGATAGGCCCAATCTCCGGTCTAGCAACCCGGGCAGTACAACACACATCCACCCAGACAGCCGTCCAGGTGGCACAGAACACAGATCACCTGACTGTTGCAAAGTACGATTGATAGGTGCAGCGGAGTCAATTCAGATCAGACATTGTGGAGTAACGGGAACTGGCTTCTTTATTGGAACATAACCACACTGGCAAAGTTGTCACTTCACATTGTAAGAAGAAACACAGACAGGAAAAAGAAACCAACAAGTACATCACTGTATACAGGAAATACAACACATCATAGAGAAATACATAGTGTAGCGCCTTCCCCTCTTTTCTCTCCGTGCGACTCGCACTGTCTCTTGTCTAGGGGTATCTGATGGGGGAGAGAGAGAGAGAGCGGGTGGGCTACGCCTAGCTTCCACCACGTGGGAATACCTGTGGTATCAGCAATGTCTTGTTTACCTTCGGGTCTGTGCTGTGCACCCTGATCCTCCCTCCAAGAGTCACAGTGAACTTCTTCCACCAGGAAGTGAGCCTCACACCATTAAAGTCCAACACTCCTTTATTAGAACACACCATACAGGGACTTCCTTGATAGATAGAACAGAAAAGGAGGTGTGAGTGTGAATAGGCCCAGACACAAATTCGGTCCTCCACTCTCCTCCTGGAGAGTGGGATATGGTCTCCCCACGAGAGGAAGGGGATCCTTCTGGACGGTCTCCGACAAGAGACTCACCCGTCACCGGCAGTCTGCTGCACCGGGTCTTCGAGTGAGGAGCTCTCCCCGGTCCATTGCGCCTTACTCAGATTCAGGCCTCCATCCCCGAAGTGCCTTAGGACCCTTCTCTCGTGGAACTCAGTGTTGGGCACTGAGCTCCGGACCTTCTTGTAAGTACCTCACCCCAGGGCTGAAGGTGCCTGGGGTGGAACACGATCTCCGTTGGTCCTCTAGGCCGAGGCCTCCTAGAGGACGAGCACGAACCCACGTTCGCAAGCTGAAGGTGCTTGGGACGAAGACCCCGTGACCAAGATGGCCGGCCCCCTTTATACCCTCCCCCAGCAAGCACGGCGGGTTCCCCGCCCCACCATACCGCTGCCGAGAGAGGACAAAAAGGGCCCCGGCACACAGTGATATTCGTCCTTCCGGTCATAGTGACAGCGCCACCTCGTGGACCACAGGGAACATAGCACTGATGTCACAGCCAGATTCAAAAAATGCAGCTGGGAAAGTAAGTACCCGCTACACTCTCCCCCCTGTCTTTTGACACTGGACCCCAGTGTCTGGAGTGAATCACGCCCTCAACGGCTGACATAATCCAATCCAGAAACCAACTAACAATTTGAAAAACCAAAACATTTTTAGGAAACTATCCTAATGGAGAAGTTGTGTCTGAGCCCCTGCAACAAAAGAGGAGTGAAAGACAACATTTAAAACATTATACTTTTCCCCCCCATCCTAACTAAGAACCACCCCAAGTTCCATAATCTTGCCGGGACGCTCTCCTGCAGAGGGAAGGGAAAAGAAACAATAAAACCCTGACACATGTGTATGTGTGAGAGAAAAAGAAACTCCTCCGAAGAGAAATATCCTTTCCTCCAGTGCGAGTGTGTACAATGTGTAACGTTGTACAAGACTGCCACCTGGTGACAGCCTCGCGGTAACTGCACCCGTTGAACCATCTTCTCTTTTCTTGCTGCTTGACTCCAGACCCTATCTACCCCAAAGTCTGCAACTTCTCACCGGAGAGGAAAGAACAACAACTGGAACAGTTCTTCCTTGGAATGACACAAGCACCCCTCTTGCGGAGCAAAACACTGATGAAGGCACCAACAAGAAAGTCAAACAGCAAAGTTCAGGGGTGCAAAGTCCTTTCAAAAAGCAAACAAATGGAGTCTCTTTCTCCTCAGAGGTAGAAGCGGGGATGCGGCAGAACAATAGGTTTTAGATGCCGATCCATGGTCTCCAAATGGTACTCCACATCTTCACCTTCTTTGCGTCGGATCAGCACCTTATCCGCATGGATGTGTCTTTCCCTCATCCACTCTGCCTTGCAGTCTTTGAACCGCTGAGATGTCTTTGGAGAGCATGTCAAATACCTGCGGGCGTGTGGGACCTTGAGGTGGGTCCACACGAAGTCATTATACCAGCGCTCTCGGTACACCTCCACTTCGTAGAGTAACTCCGTGGGAAGGTACGGATATTCCCACCCGTAGTCAGCAGCAACTTTCTGGCAGAAGAGTCTCTGAAGCCTTGACAGCGGAGGCATTGTGGCTTTGTCCCCTTTCACTGGGTAGAACTATAGAGTCCGGATGGCGAGGGGCCTTGACCACTTCTGGTTGGGGCATGAGTGCCCGTAGTATCAACTTCTGCTCCCCAGTACCTGATGCAGGCGGCACCGGAGATGTAGATGTGGGCTGGGGACAGGACCCTTGTTCAGGCGCTGGTGCCTCCACCCGGGGTGTACTCTCCCCCGTGGACATGGGTGAATCTCGAGGCCTTCGGAATGAAGCTAGCGGTACTTTGTCCCAGCCCTTCTCTGCAAACAGTTCGTCAATAGCGGTGTCATCTCCCATATCAGAGAGCGACTCCAGATCCGAAGTATCACACTCCTCCGTGGGTATGTAGCCCGTTGTAGAGACGGAGCTAACACCTCCCACAGGCGTACTGGGCCATGCCTTCCCGGCACCTCCGCCCATGCACCAAGTCTCTTTGCCCGGCTCACCTCGGCCTTTACTTGAAGCGGGACGTCCGGAACACTCGTCAACGGATCCGTCTAGGCCTTGCGTAAGCTGGCGAGATGGTCCGCCACCACCGCTGGTCAGGGCCACCATGCTGGTTCTCTTCTTCGGTGGCGGACGCTGTGAGACAGTGGTGACCGAGTCACCATCCTCGGATTTCTCCCGTTGAGTTTTAACGACCTCCTCCTCGGTCGCTGCAGTGTGCGCTGGGATGGCTTTTACAGCAGTAATTCCTCCTCTGTGAGTGGTGTTACCTGAAGCCCGGCCTGGGTAGATGGTTCTCGGCCTTTCAACTACCGGATCCACCTCGAATAGGAACTCCCCACAGGCTTCACTTTGCCTGAAGGGCTTCAGGTGGCACACTAGTCCCGAGCACCCGGGACAAATTACACCCAGGGCGTAAACATGGTGACTTGTTGCTGGTCCATCGCACACTGCAGAGTTTTTGCGCCAATGTCCCACGTGTAGCCCTCTCACGTATTGGACTCCTCCCCTTTGCTCCAGTTCGCGGGCTTTTCCACTTTCTTTGCTTGAGCCACGCCCCGAACTAAGCGGCGGGGGTTGTGTCTGTTGGCGCAGTGCAATTAGAAGCCCCCACGTGTAGTACCTCACACGGCTGGGCCTCCCCCCGTTCACCGCTCTTCCTGCGCGGGCCTTTCCCTTGTCTAGGGTCAATTCCACAACTTCGAGCAGGGCTGCACTTTGGCCTATTCAGTTAACTCATCCAGCAGACTTGTTCAATACTGTGATGCACAGCACAATACCGGACCCGAGCCCCCACGTGGCGCGCCTTCCCCTCTTCTCTCTCCGTGCGGCTCGCACTGTCTCTTGTCTAGGGGTATCTGATGGGGGAGAGAGAGAGAGCGGGTGGGCTACGCCTAGCTTCCACCACGTGGGAATACCTGTGGTATCAGCAATGTCTTGTTTACCTTCGGGTCTGTGCTGTGCACCCGGATCCTCCCTCCAAGAGTCACCGTGAACTTCGTCCGCCAGGAAGTGAGCCTCACACCATTAAAGTCCAACACTCCTTTATTAGAACACACCATACAGGGACTTCCTTGATAGATAGAACAGAAAAGGAGGTGTGAGTGTGAATAGGCCCAGACACAAATTCAGTCCTCCACTCTCCTCCTGGAGAGTGGGCTATGGTCTCCGCACGAGAGGAAGGGGATCCTTCTGGACGGTCTCCGACAAGAGACTCACCCGTCACCGACAGTCTGCTGCACCGGGTCTTCGAGTGAGGAGCTCTCCCCGGTCCATTGCGTCTTACTCAGATTCAGGCCTCCATCCCCGAAGTGCCTTAGGACCCTTCTCTCGTGGAACTCAGTGTTGGGCACTGGGCTCCGGACCTTCTTGTAAGTACCTCACCCCAGGGCTGAAGGTGCCTGAGGTGGAACACGATCTCCGTTGGTCCCCTAGGCCGAGGCCTCCTAGAGGACGAGCACGAACCCACGTCCGCAAGCTGAAGGTGCTTGGGACGAAGACCCCATGACCAAGATGGTCGGCCCCTTTATACCCTCCCCTAGCAAGCACGGCGGGTTCCCCGCCCCACCATACCGCTGCCGAGAGAGGACAAAAAGGGCCCCGGCACACAGTGATATTCATCCCCCCGGCCACGGTGACAGCGCCACCTGGTGGACCGCAGGGAACATAGCACTGATGTCACAGCCAGATTCAAAAAATGCACCCGGGAAAGTAAGTACCCGCTACAATAGCATAGCATATCACTGAACATTAGCGACATCTTGTGTCCTTTTTCTGAACTGCAGTCAAATGCATTAGGCTAAGCTGAAAGTTTGTTGTATCTCCAACACTGACTCCGTCTGAATATATAGGTTCTCTCAGCAGGCCAAGGGATCCAATAAAACTCCTGCCCATTGGCTGAGATACCCCATATACCCATAATCTGACCTTGGGTTGTCCTTCTCATATCGAGTACCACCAAGTACCCGACCACCTAGTGGTAGAAGAGAAAAGTGCAACAAGACCAAACTTAGGGAGAAATCAATGGATCTCTAACACTTAACCAGGGCGATTACTCCTGGCAAGTAAATTTGTGAGGAGCAACCATGCCTAAACCCCGGGGTGCTACACTATTAACATTCTACAAGGAAGTGGGCTGCCATCTAGATAAGGGTAGGTCTGTGGATGTGGTGTGTCTGGGTAGAGGAAGGCCGGTGTATTTGGTGTATCTGGGTAGAAGAAGGCCGGTGGATGTGGTGTATCTGGGTAGAGGAAGGCCGGTGGATGTGGTGTATCTGGGTAGAGGAAGGCCGGTGGATGTGGTGTATCTGGGTAGAGGAAGGCCGGTGGATGTGGTGTATCTGGGTAGAGGAAGGCCGGTGGATTTGGTGTATCTGGGTAGAGGAAGGCCGGTGGATTTGGTGTGTCTGGGTAGAGGAAGGCCGGTGGATGTGGTGTATCTGGGTAGAGGAAGGCCGGTGGATGTGGTGTATCTGGGTAGAGGAAGGCCGGTGGATGTGGTGTATCTGGGTAAAGGAAGGCCGGTGGATTTGGTGTATCTGGGTAGAGGAAGGCCGGTGGATGTGGTGTATCTGAGTAGAGGAAGGCCGGTGGATGTAATGTATCTGGGTAGAGGAAGGCCGGTGGATGTGGTGTATCTGGGTAGAGGAAGGCCGGTGGATTTGGTGTATCTGGGTAGAGGAAGGCCGGTGGATGTGGTGTATCTGAGTAGAGGAAGGCCGGTGGATGTGGTGTATCTGAGTAGAGGAAGGCCGGTGGATGTGATGTATCTGGGTAGAGGAAGGCCGGTGGATTTGGTGTATCTGGGTAGAGGAAGGCCGGTGGATGTGGTGTATCTGGGTAAAGGAAGGCCGGTGGATTTGGTGTATCTGGGTAGAGGAAGGCCGGTGGATGTGGTGTATCTGGGTAGAGGAAGGCCGGTGGATGTGGTGTATCTGAGTAGAGGAAGGCCGGTGGATGTGATGTATCTGGGTAGAGGAAGGCCGGTGGATTTGGTGTATCTGGGTAGAGGAAGGCCGGTGGATGTGGTGTATCTGGGTAGAGGAAGGCCGGTGGATTTGGTGTATCTGGGTAGAGGAAGGCCGGTGGATGTGGTGTATCTGGGTAGAGGAAGGCCGGTGGATGTGGTGTGTCTGGGTAGAGGAAGGCCGGTGGATGTGGTGTGTCTGGGTAGAGGAAGGCCGGTGGATGTGGTGTATCTGGGTAGAGGAAGGCCGGTGGATGTGGTGTATCTGGGTAAAGGAAGGCCGGTGGATGTGGTGTATCTGGGTAGAGGAAGGCCGGTGGATGTGGTGTATCTGGGTAGAGGAAGGCCGGTGGATGTGGTGTATCTGGGTAGAGGAAGGCCGGTGGATGTGGTGTATCTGGGTAAAGGAAGGCCGGTGGATGTGGTGTATCTGGGTAGAGGAAGGCCGGTGGATGTGGTGTATCTGGGTAAAGGAAGGCCGGTGGATTTGGTGTATCTGAGTAGAGGAAGGCCGGTGGATGTGGTGTATCTGGGTAGAGGAAGGCCGGTGGATGTGATGTATCTGGGTAGAGGAAGGCCGGTGGATGTGGTGTATCTGGGTAGAGGAAGGCCGGTGGATGTGGTGTGTCTGAGTAGAGGAAGGCCGGTGGATGTGGTGTATCTGGGTAGAGGAAGGCCGGTGGATGTGGTGTATCTGAGTAGAGGAAGGCCGGTGGATGTGGTGTGTCTGGGTAGAGGAAGGCCGGTGGATGTGGTGTATCTGGGTAGAGGAAGGCCGGTGGATGTGGTGTATCTGGGTAGAGGAAGGCCGGTGGATTTGGTGTATCTGGGTAGAGGAAGGCCGGTGGATGTGGTGTATCTGGGTAGAGGAAGGCCGGTGGATGTGGTGTATCTGGGTAGAGGAAGGCCGGTGGATGTGGTGTATCTGAGTAGAGGAAGGCCGGTGGATGTGGTGTATCTGAGTAGAGGAAGGCCGGTGGATGTGGTGTATCTGGGTAGAGGAAGGCCGGTGGATGTGGTGTATCTGAGTAGAGGAAGGCCGGTGGATGTGGTGTATCTGGGTAGAGGAAGGCCGGTGGATTTGGTGTATCTGGGTAGAGGAAGGCCGGTGGATGTGGTGTATCTGAGTAGAGGAAGGCCGGTGGATGTGGTGTGTCTGGGTAGAGGAAGGCCGGTGGATGTGGTGTATCTGGGTAGAGGAAGGCCGGTGGATGTGGTGTATCTGGGTAGAGGAAGGCCGGTGGATTTGGTGTATCTGGGTAGAGGAAGGCCGGTGGATGTGGTGTATCTGGGTAGAGGAAGGCCGGTGGATGTGGTGTATCTGGGTAGAGGAAGGCCGGTGGATGTGGTGTATCTGAGTAGAGGAAGGCCGGTGGATGTGGTGTATCTGAGTAGAGGAAGGCCGGTGGATGTGGTGTATCTGGGTAGAGGAAGGCCGGTGGATGTGGTGTATCTGAGTAGAGGAAGGCCGGTGGATGTGGTGTATCTGGGTAGAGGAAGGCCGGTGGATTTGGTGTATCTGGGTAGAGGAAGGCCGGTGGATGTGGTGTATCTGGGTAGAGGAAGGCCGGTGGATGTGGTGTATCTGGGTAGAGGAAGGCCGGTGGATGTGGTGTATCTGGGTAGAGGAAGGCCGGTGGATGTGGTGTATCTGGATTTTGAAAAAGTATTTGATACCGTCCCCCACAAACGTTTAATCTACAAGCTGCGGTCTGTAGGATGAACCATAAGGATTGTTCTTGGATTGATAACTGACTACAGGGGCGTGTCCAAAGGGTTGTGATAAATAATGTGTACTCTGATTGGTCGGGGGTGGTAAGTGGGATACCCCGGGGCTCTGTCCTGGGACCAATTTTGTATTTATAAATGATATAGAGGATGGGATCAATCGCTCGATCTCAGTGTTTGCTGACGACACAAAAATATGCAGGACAATAACAACGCAGCAGGATATAGAAACTTTACAAGAAGATCTGAATAAATGAATGGAGTGGACTACTACATGGAGAATGAAGATTATTACTGGTAAATGTAAGGTAATGCACCCGGGGGTAAAAATATAAACACAAGTTACTCATTAGGGGAGAAGCTCTGGGGGCTTCCAGGATGGAGAAAGATCTGGGGGTCCTAGTAAATGACAGACTGTGCAAGGCAGGGGCGTATTTAGAGCATTTGGCATCGGGGGCGGACCCTATATCTGGCACCCCCCTCCCAGGCAGGCAGGCGGCGCACCGCACATCGACGTGCCGATGGTGACATCATGTGTAGCGCCTCTGTGACCCAGAACCCAAAGGAATCCTCCTCCCTCTGCTTCCTCGGGCGGCCAGGCCCCTCCTCATCTGCAAAAATGGCGCTGACCGACCCAAAGAATTGTCATTGGGCACCAGACAGAAATACGTCACGGGCATGTTTGCCATAGCGCAGCAAATGTGCCAAGGCAGAGGCCATAGCGCATGCGCGAACATTAGCATCAGCGCCAAAATGCCATATATAAGAATGGCGGATGCACTATGGGCCTTGCTGTCTGATCTGCAGCTTTCCCCGGTATCCTGTTCCTGCCTTTCATCTGATTGTGACCCAACTTCCTGACTACTCTGATTCTCTCTACTTCTGACCCCGGCTTGACCTTGATTCTACTTTATCTGCTTGACTTTCTGTTGCCAAAACTTTGCCTGAACTTTGACCATTCTTTGCCTGATGTCCCTGATCTTCCGTGTATAACCAGGCTTGTCTGACTCTGCACCAGTTTCCTCCACTTGCTACACCTTGCTACAACCTCTACGTACTTACATCCACAGTACCCCGGCACATGCAACCTACCTGCATCCACAACATGCCTGCATCCAAAGCTATACCCCGCAGCTCCATTACCGCTGCTTCACCTGCTACGAAAAACATTGCAGGCACTCCTACCTCACCGTGCTCTCACAGCCACTGTTACAACCTCAGTGGTCCGTGAACCGGGGCTGCCAGGCTCTACCTGAAGGTACGTGACACTGGCAGTGGCGTCATTAGGCTTGGTGTCACCCGGTGCAGTAAAACATGGTGTCACCCCCCCGCCCCCCCCAAAATGTTTTTCTGTTTTCTGAAAGTGCACCAAAGATGCAGCATGCGGGACGTTCAGAAAATGCTGAAAAAATGCGCAACCTAATAGAAATCTATAGGACTGCAGCTATAACTGCGGGTAAAATGTAGGAAGACCTCCCTTTACATTACACAGCCCCGTATCTCTGGACCCCTTTACATTACACAGCTCCACACCTTTGGACCCCTTTACATTACACAGCCCCCCTCCCACACCTCTGGACCCCTTTACATTACACAGCCCCTCCCCACACCTTTGGACCCCTTTACATTACACAGCTCCACACCTCTGGACCCCTTTACATTACACAGCCCCCTCCCACACCTTTGGACCACTTTACATTACACAGCTCCACACCTTTGGACCCCTTTACATTACACAGCCCCCCTCCCACACCTCTGGACCCCTTTACATTACACAGCCCCCCTCCCACACTTCTGGACCACTTTACATTACACAGCTCCACACCTCTGGACCCCTTTACATTACACAGCCCCCTCCCCACACCTTTGGACCCCTTTACATTACACAGCCCCCCTCCCACACCTCTGGACCCCTTTACATTACACAGCCCCCGAGCTCTGCCCCTTCCTACCTTATTTGACCATGCAGAGTGGGAGACACAGGAGAGCGGAGCAGGGAGCAGGAGAGAAACAGCAACCAATTACCTGCTGGTTTACTTGGAAAATCTTGCTGTCTATTCAGCGCTGCCGTTTCTCTCCCCTGTTCTGCTCCCTGCTGCACTCTCCTGTGTTAGTGAGCGGTGGAGGGAGATCTGAAGGACACAGTTTACAGCGGCAGCTGCGCGGCCCGGGAGGAGTGTAGAGACAGGTTTGGCTGAGGAGGAGGAAAACAGACCTGACAAGCGCAGGGCCGGGTTTTTTTCCGGCAAAAAAAAAGTAAAACTGCCAAGGGAGCAGTCAGGGTACTCACCGTACTCGGGAAGCCACTGACACCCCGACAATGTGTGGCACCTGTGGCGATACGGCCCCCCCGTTAGTACGCCACTTGTGCAAGGGCGTGCATTGCCAAGCTACAGCTATCAAAGCCGGCAGAATATTGGCATGCAATAAAAAGGAAGTTACACCATGTGACGGGAGGGCCCGGGGAACCCAGAATCCCTTGGAAAGGTTGGGAAACCCTTGTTTCAGCTCCCCATGCACCTCTTATGTCTAAGTCTGAGAAAATATGTCTTGGATTACTTAAAATGGGACAGTAATTTTTATCCACAATATAAAGACTATTCTTGTTTTTTTTTTATTCTCAACATGTTAGTTGAGAGAGCCGATCACATTGGCCTCTGTACAATGTAGGAGACGGGCCGACTCCTGCTGGAGCTCCTGCTATTGTGAGAAGGTGTCCTGTGTGTATTCTTATGATAATGTATCATCTGCTGTATGAAGCTCGGTGACAACAAGTCTGACCTGTAGTGACATCCTGATTTATCATAACAATGCCCAGAAGGGCACGGAGTCACATCGGCTGCTTTAAGGGATTACCGTATATACTTGAGTATAAGCCGAGTTTTTCAGCACATTTTTTTGTGCTGAAAATGCCCCCCTCGGCTTATACTTGAGTCACCTTTTTGCGCCTGATCTTCCAGATTTTGGGGACTCGCTACTTAGCACACATGTAGCCCCACTTTTCCTCTACAAGTGTGCAAAGTTTTTTCCCCGAGAGACCTACAGCCGGGGAGCACCGATTTTTCAAAGCCGGTCACCCCTTATATAGACTCCCATGTTAAATGGTAATTTCTTTGGTGATTTTGCGGACCCGGTACCGGCCGGTCGTAGGTTCCCTGGACCTGGACCTTGGCACACATGTAGCCCCATTTCTCCTCTACAAGTGTGCAAAGTTTTTTGTCTGGAGGACCTATGACCGGGGAGCACCGATTTTTTAAAGCCAGGCACCCCTTCCATAGTCTCCCATGTTAAACGTCAGTCTAGTCATGGACACAGTGAGGCATGGGCACAGTGAGGCATGGACACAGTAAGGCATGGGCACAGTGAGGCATTGACACAGTGAGGCATGCACATGGACACAGTGAGGCAAAGTGAGGCACAGTGAGGCATGCAGATGTACACCCTAGGCTTATACTCGAGTCAATACGTTTTCCCATTTTTTTGTGGTAAAATTAGGTGCCTCAGCTTATATTCGGGTCAGCTTATACTCGAGTATATACGGTAGTTAATTAGCTCATGCTAATTAGGTTTCTGGTTACAGGTGTATTGTTAGAGTAATATGAGCAGGAGGTAGGAACCTCTTCTTCTACTGTATATAAGACTTGTATTCTGGTTCTAATAAACAGTCCATGTTCAGCAAACAAACGAGTATCGTCTTGTGTGTTGTTGATAGCGGTGGGAATATCTGATATCTATATTCAGACTGGGAGGAAGAGGTATGTGCCGAAAACACTCAAACGGAGTGTGGGACGTTTTGTTACATTGGTGGCAAGCAGCGGGACGCTTCCTGCAGTCTGGGACATCCAATCTCCACCTGGATCCAAGGTCCAGATAGCAGAAGAGGAGGGGTATAGATACCAGCCGCCATGGAGGAGGAATACAGAAGGAGGTTGCGAGAGAAGCAGATACAGCACAGAGAACCAGTATCAGAGGAGGTCCTGCTGGGATGGTCTAATTCTATCCACTGAGAACTCTGGAAGGAAGCGCTAGCCCGTGAGCAGCGACACCAGGGAAAGGTTCTCCCCTCCATCCAGGAAATGTACTGGTCGCAGTATGGATTGCGGGTCAGGCTGGTCGCAGTACGGATTGCGGGTCAGGCTGGTCGCAGTACGGATTGCGGGTCAGGCTGGTCGCAGTACGGATTGCGGGTCAGGCTGGTCGCAGTACGGATTGCGGGTCAGGCTGGTCTGGGCAGAGATGCGGCTGGATGAGAGCTACAGAGCCCTTCGGTGGCATGTATCCCAAGCATGTCCCTGGATAGCAGATGACAGCCCAATGGAAGGCTTTGGCTACGGTGGCCCGGGACTGTTGTATGTGAAGCTGACAGAGGACCCTAACTTTGGGAGTGATTTGGAGTGGCGGTTGGACGAAATCATGGATTTCAGAGAGGGGCTACTGACCATCTCGGAAGTGCACTGGGCACTGGAAGATATAGAGTTTCTGGCCATTCAGGAATGGGAGCTGGAGATCGCCTACAGACGGCTGCTAGACTCTTCTCAGCACCAGGGCTGGGCTCCCTTTGCCTGGGACTGTCAGGAAATACCAGTTGACAACTCTGAAATCCTGACTGAAGTGTCGGCAATGTGGCAGAGTAACAGTGTGCTTTGCCAACCTGCCCCCGCAGCTATGGACGCGGAGGTCTTATGGCGGATGCAGCAAGTGCTGACTGGCCTTGATGATCCTGTTTCTGCATGGGATGATCTTGGATGGAGGAACGTGCCTGTCCAGCAGCATGCCAGAGAATCGACAGTGGAAAATTTGGAGATTGCCATCCTCAAAGCTGAAGTGCTGACAGCAGGGCAGAGATCTGCTAGCCTCTGCCCAGCACTGATAGCATCTTCCAGGTTCCACAGACAGGAGATGGTGAAATTCTATCCCCAGACACCAGTTGCAGAGACAGGGGATTTGATAGACTTTCTGCTGAGGAAGAACAACCTGATGAGCCTCCAGCAGAAGAGCTAGTACCAGGGCCAAACTTCAGTGTGCTCTGCCCAGCACCAACAGCAGTATCTGTGGAGTTCCAAGGAACTTCCCCAGCTGAAGCGCTGGTCACCGGACAGAGGGTTCAAGACTTCTGCCCCACATCTGTGGCAGTTCCGAAGGCTCAGGGTGAGAAGGTGGCGATCACTTCCCAGCAGCAGATACAGGGGGCGAAGGGAGGGGAGGTGTTCGTCTTCCCTCCCCAACAGTTGGCCAGGGTGGAGAAAGCGGTCTTTCCTCCCCAGCAAAGATCCATGCACCTGGGAGACAGTACCACACACATGTCGTCCCAGCAGCCAGATGAGGGAATGGAAAAGGAAGCAGCCAGCTCACCTCTCCAATGGCAGCTACACAGTTTGGGAGTGGAGGAATCCAGCCTCCTGCCCCAACGGTTAGCCGGAGTAGATGGTGTGAGGTTTCCAGCAGAAGGGCTGGTAACAGGGCAGAGTGCTGCTGGCCTCTGCCCTCAACTAACAGAGGATGGATTTCCTGTAAAGGTGGATGGGACTTCAGTCTCCGCCTGTATACCCCAGGGAGGCTGGAAAGTCGGCCCAGATGCCCAACAGCATGACGGACTGAGCCCAGCCACCCTGTCTTCCCTCCTGAAGGGACTCCATGGGGAAGGAGAAGTCTGCACTTCCCCCCAGCAGCGAGTATGTTCTTGGAGAGAGGCAGAGGTTGGCTGGGTGAGTAATGCTCTGTTTGGAACAATTTGTTTTGAGTGCTGTGTGGGTACAGGCATTGGGAGACTGGAACTACTGACTAACTTCGGAGTCAACCCGTCTGGGGTCTCTTCATGTGTTAATCTTCTGCCGAAAGGGGAGAGATGTGACGGGAGGGCCCATGGAACCCAGAATCCCTTGGAAAGGTTTGGAAACCATTGTTTCAACTCCCCATGCACTTCTTATGTCTAAGTCACCCTGTGCCAGGATGGCACAGGGTGACTGAGAAAATATGTCTTGGATTACTTAAAATGGGACAGTAATATTTATCCACAATATCTGCCAGGAGGATAGATGTAAAGACTAGTCTTGGTTTGTTTGATTCTGAACTTAACATGTTAGTTGAGAGAGCTGATCACATTGGCCTCTGTACAATGTAGGAGACGGGCCGACTCCTGCTGGAGCTCTCTGTTTATACTTATGATAATGTATCATCTTCTGTGTGGAGTTCGATGACAACAAGTCTGACCTGTAGTGAAATCCTGATTTATCATAACAATGCCCAGGAGGGCACGAAGTCACACGGGCTGCTATAAGGGATTAGTTACTTAGCTCAAGTTAATTTATGTTTCTGGTTACAGGTGTATTGTTAGAGTAATATGAGCAGGAGGGGGGAACCTCCTTTTCAAATGTATATAAGATATTTATTCTTGCTCTAATAAACAGTTCATGTTCAGCAAACAAACATGTATCGTCTTGTGTGTTGTTGATAGCGGTTGGAATATCTGATATCTATATTCAGACTGGGAGGAAGTGGTATATGACGAAAGCACTCAAGCGGAGTGTGGGACGTTCTGTTACACTCCAGAGATAAAACGTTAATCCTACCACTCTACAAGACTCTGGTTAGACCACATCTGGAGTATTTCGTCCAGTCCTGGTCACCAATCCTCAGAAGAGATGTGCTGGAGAGAGTCTAGAGAATGGCAAATGAGGTTCAATGTAGAAAAATTTAAAATAATGCATTTAGGAGGCAAAAATCTGAATGCAATCTATACACTGGGGGGAGAACCTCTGGGGGAATCTAGGATGGAAAAGGACCTGGGGGTCCTAGTAGATGATAGGCTCAGCAATGCCAAGCTGCTGCTAACAAAGAAAACAGAATATTGGCATTAAAAAGGGGATCAACTCCAGAGATAAAAGGATAATTCTCCCGCTCTACAAGACTCTGGTCCGGCCGCACCTGGAGTATGCTGTCCAGTTCTGGGCACCAGTCCTCAGGAAGGATGTACTGGAAATGGAGAGAGTACAAAGAAGGACAACAAAGCTAATAAAGGGTCTGGAGGATATTAGTTATGAGGAAAGGTTGGGAGCTCTGAACTTATTCTCTCTGGAGAAGAGACACTTGAGAGGGGAGATGATTTCAATGTACAAATACCGTACTGGTGACCCCACAATAGGGAGAAAACTTTTCCGCGTGTAGCACTACCCCCATAGGAGCTGCTGGTTTAAAGTTTTGGGCCTACCGTTACCTTTCTGTTCCCCACAATCGTCTCAGGGGTCCCTCTTGAAGAGCTTTTATGAATGTCCACACCAACACTTGGTTACTTTTTCTTCAAGTGCTTTATTTTACCAGTTCCAACAGAGGGGTAGAGGGATAGGGGAGGTTCAGGTACTTTGCTTTGCAGATCACGGGCACAGTCTTAGATCCAGAGGACAAATCAGTTCCACGTTGGATTCACCAACCACCGGATAGGCAGAACTTTCACTGACCTAGCAATCGGTGTGAAGCTCGTTCAAAGTCTCTGCCACAGACTTCATGAGTGCCGTCGTGTCGTTCCACAACCTTCCGCCACAAGATGGTGTAACCACACTGACACTTTGCAAAGTTCCTCAGAAGTACACGGCTCACGGTGCCAGAATCTTTCAGCCAGCCGGCAGCACCGTGAGGCAAACTGGCCAGGATGCGTCCTTCAATTAAGTCCCCAATTGTTCTGCTTCTTCCCACTTGCAAGACCGCGTAGGACCATCCCTGGACTAGTAGGCCCCAGAAACTCCTGGGCCTACTCTCAGTTGCAGAGCCTCGGGCCAGCAGGCCCCGAGGCCAAAAATGGCTCGCACATCCCGGAGGCCAGGAGGGCCCTCAGGTCAGGATCCGGCAACGAACCCCGATAGAGTGGTCTCTTTCTCTTAAGTACCCCCTCCCAGAATGCACAGCGGGTTGACCACGCCTCCCGAGCCACTTCTGGGAAAGGAATACCCAACACACCCAGCCTGCTGCATTTCCAACCCTGACCTGTGGTGACAGTGACACCTACTGTCAGGTGGAAAACGCGCATCCCAGCTAGACTGAAACAGAGCCAACAATTTAGCGTAATCCTTCTGAGCTGAACTACATCTCAGATAACAAAATTTAACATATAGAGTCTACCCAACAGGAGCCGGGTGCTACACATGGAAGGGAGATTAATAAGACACGTGGCCACTCATTAAAATTAGAAGAAAAGAGGTTTAACCTTAAACTATTGTGAGGGGGTTAGCTCGGCAGCGGGTGTGTGTGACCCCCGGGATGGGCTCCCCACACAAAAACAGGCCCAGCAAACGGAGGTTGTGGTTTTCAAAATCAAAAAGGTGCGGTTTATTTTCTATTTACAGTGACAAAACACAGCAAAGCAAAAGAAACATAAACAAAATAAATCCTGGTCAACTTGACCTCTAACTAAACATACAGGTTTCCTAACTAACAACTGGGATCAGCCTAGTGCTGTCCTAGTCCCTAAGTCCCTGGTTTTAAATGTCCAAGCAAATAGCCACACAGGCTTTGTCTCACCGCACAGGGGTTCACTCTCCCTAGACAGTCCACACAGGTCTGGTTCCAGGCATGAGCTAACATCTAATGAAGCTGGGAGTTCTTATAGAGGCCTAAATGAGCTGACAAGGTTCAGCTGGTCTCCTCATCTCTGTCTGCACGACGCCCCACACTCTCCCTAGAGGTATGAGTCATCCATGAGCCCACTAGCCTTATACAACTCTCCACCTAGTTGTATAAGTCGGCGTAAAGCCTGAATCTGGGCGAAATATATCTACCCCCCTGGATGCAACCAGGTGACTTTACCTTCCTGCTGTCACATACCCCCCCCTCTTGTTTTAACCTTGGGGTTGGAACACCAGCAATCAGGCATTCATGTACTCGAGACAAAGCATCCACATTCCCCATTTGAACGCCAGGGCGATGCTTTACTGTGAAGTTGAATTCCTGGAGGGCCAGGAACCACCTATTCACTCTTCTATTTGTTTCCTTGTTTTGAGCCATCCACTTTAACGGAGCGTGATCCGTAACCATGTCAAAGTGCCTACCTAGCAGGTAGTACCGAAGGGAATCTAGAGCCCACTTCACCGCTAAACACTCCTTTTCAACGGTGGCGTAATTTACCTCATGGGACTTCAACTTCCTGCTGAGGTAAATGACTGGGTGCTCTTCCCCGTTCCAGACCTGGGACAATACTGCTCCTAACCCCACATCTGACGCATCACTTTGTACGACAAAGTCTTTAGAGAAGTCGGGTGAGTACAACACTGGCTGGCTACATAAGGCTTGTTTCAAGAATTGGAATGCTGCCTCAGCCTCGGGGGTCCATTTAATCATGACCGACCCTTTCCCCTTCGTCAGGTTGGTTAGGGGCACAGCCTTAGAAGCAAAGTGGGGAATGAATCGCCGATAATACCCAGCGATTCCCAGAAAGGCTCGTACCTGCTTCTTGCTGTTGGGATGTGGCCAACTCTGGATGGCCTCGACTTTGTTGAGTTGGGGTTTTATTACTCCCCTCCCAATGGTGTACCCAAGATATTTGGCCTCTTCCTGCCCAATGGTACACTTCTTGGGGTTAGCCGTAAACCCCGCTTCCCGAACAGAGTCCAGGACTGCTTGCACTTTTGGCAGATGTGAGGCCCAATCTGTGCTATGGACAATTACGTCATCCAGGTAAGCCACAGCATACTTCCGATGGGGCCTCAGCATCTGGTCCATTTTCCGCTGGAATGTGGCCGGCGCATTCTGTAACCCGAACGGCATTCTTTTATATTGGAACGCCCCGTCTGGGGTTACAAATGCGGTTTTCTCTTTGGCCGACTTGGCCAGGGGGATTTGCCAATACCCTTTTGTGAGGTCAAGAGTCGTCATGTATCGGGCTGTTCCCAGCCGGTCGATCAACTCATCTATACGTGGCATGGGGTAGGTGTCAAATTTTGTAACTTTGTTCAACTGACGAAAATCGTTACAAAATCGCCAGCTCCCATCCGGTTTAGGCACCAACACAATGGGACTAGACCAATCACTTTGGGACTCCTCTATCACCCCTAAGTTCAGCATTTTCTGTACTTCCTCCCGTATTGCCTCCCGTCGGGCCTCTGGGATCCGATAGGGTTTTAACTTCACCCTTTCACCGGGCGGGGTAATGATGTCATGCTCTACCCCAGATGTTTGTCCCGGCAGCTCAGAGAATACCTCCTTGTTGCGAAGCACAAACTCCTTAACCTCCTGTTGTTGGGGTTGTGACAAGGTGGCTGCTATTCCAACCTCAGGAATCACGCAACCAGTTTGAGCTGGTGACCAAGTGTCTGCGACTAGGGACTCTCTATCCCTCCAGGCTTTCAACAGATTAACGTGATAGATCTGTTCGGGCTTTCGCCTTCCTGGTTGTCTGACCTTGTAATTCACTTCGCTCACTTTTTCCATTATCTCGTAGGGGCCTTGCCATTTGGCAAGGAATTTACTTTCAACCGTAGGGACAAGTACCAGTATCCTATCCCCCGGGGAAAAGGTACGGGTCTTGGCTCCACGGTTGTACACTCTCTGCTGTGCTAACTGCGCTTGGGCCAAATGTTCCTTCACGATGGGCATTACCTGTGGAATTCGGTCTTGCATCAGGGCGACATGCTCAATCACACTCCTGTGGGGAGAACTCTCACTTTCCCAAGTTTCCTTGGCAATATCCAACAGCCCTCTTGGGTGTCTCCCATACAGTAACTCAAAGGGGGAGAATCCCGTAGAGGATTGGGGCACCTCCCTAATAGCAAACATCAGATAAGGAAGTAGACAGTCCCAATCCTTTCCATCTCTATCCACCACTTTCTTCAACATTTGTTTTAGGGTTTTGTTGAATCTTTCAACCAGCCCATCGGTTTGGGGGTGATACACAGATGTACGTAATTGCGTCACTTTGAACAATTTACACAGCTCCTTCATAACCCGGGACATAAAGGGTGTACCTTGGTCCGTAAGCAGTTCTTTACAAATACCCACCCGGCTAAACACAAGAGATAGCTCTTTGGCTATGGTTTTGGCCGAGGTATTTCGGAGAGGGATCGCTTCTGGATAACGGGTGGCATAGTCCATTATAACTAATATGTACTGGTGCCCCCTAGCGGACTTGATTATAGGACCTACCAAATCCATGGCGATCCTCTCAAACGGGACCTCAATGATGGGTAGAGGGACCAGCGGGCTACGGAAATGTGGCATCGGGGCCGACCTCTGACACACAGGGCAGGAGGAACAATAATTTTCTATGTCCTTCATCACCCCCGGCCAATAGAATCTCTGTAATACCCTCTCTCGGGTTTTCTCTGTCCCCAGATGACCTCCAAGAATGTGCCCATGAGCCAACTCCAACACCAACTTCCTGTAAGGTTTGGGCACCACAAGCTGCTCAACGGTTTCTTCTGCCCTTTTTGCCACCCGATAGAGTAGGTCCTTCTCTACGCTGAAGTATGGGTAAGTGCAGGTATTATCTGGGTTCACTAACTCGCCATCTATTTTCACTACGTTTTCCCGTGCCTTTATTAGGGCGGGGTCTTTCAACTGTTCTGTGGCAAAGTTTTCCCTGTGAACCTCAAGATCAGAAAACTCCACAGACGGTAGGTTTTCGTCTGAGGAGGTGGGCTCCTCTCCAGTTTCTTGAGTCTCCCCTGCCAATACTGATAAGGGAAATTCCGGAGAGTCCTCACCACTCTCAGGGGAGTTCTGGCTATCACATTCCTGGTACATAGGGGCACCAGTGGGGGGCTCAGGATCATCCCACAGTTCCCAGAACTTCGGAAAATCCCTTCCCACAATGGCGTCATGCGGTAACTGAGATACTAAGCCCACTGGATGAAAGAGGGTACCTTTGGGGGTCTCGAAACACACTGTAGTCACTGGATACTCTCGGGTGTCCCCATGCACACAAATAACAGCTACCTTGCTATTCCCAGAGACCTCTGTTTTAACTAACTCAGCCTTTATCAGGGTCACAAGGCTACCTGAATCCAGCAATACCACAACATTTCTACCATTAACACACATTTTGCATAAATGTTTCTCAGTTCCTCGAATGGCAGTGCATGCGACTGTCGCACACAGCGACTGACGTCTGCCCGTCAGAAAGTCACACTGCATGGGTTCCTCCACAACCGGGCAATTGGCTGCAATATGTCCCGCTTGCCGGCAGCGGTAGCAAACGATCCTTCTTGCCGCCTCTTGAGCCGCTGATTTCCCAGGCTGTTCTCGCCAAACTTGGGGTAGAGCTCCCACCCTCTCACTCTCTCCACCCTCACCCCTTGGAATCCTCTTATCCGCCCCTGGGGATGGTCTGGTCTTAGGGTGGAAAGTCCGAGTGTCTCTGGAAGAGGCCGTCAGGTTCTCTGTAGCCAAGTATTTCTCCACACGATCCACAAGACCATCGGCCGTCTCTGGGTCTCCATGGCTTACCCACTTTTGGATGGCAGTAGGAAGAGCTCTCAAAAACCGATCCATTACAACACGTTCCACAATCTTTGGTGCGGACAAAGTCTCTGGCTGTAGCCACTTTCTGCTCAGGTGAATGAGATCATACATTTGAGACCTGGGGGGTTTTCCAAGCTGGAAAGTCCAGTTATGCACACGCTGAGCCCGGACAGCCAGGGTGACACCCAGCCTTGCCAATATTTCAGCTTTTAGCATCACATAGTCTTTTGCTTGGTTAGGCTCTAGGTCATAGTAAGCTTTCTGCGATTCACCAGTTAACAGAGGAGCCACCAGTCCAGCCCACTGCTCCTCAGGCCACTTTTCTCTTTCAGCGGTCCTTTCAAATGTGGTCAAAAATACCTCTGGATCATCCTCTCCAGTCATTTTTGTCAATAAACGACTGACCCCAAAGGACGCGGTATTAGTGGGACGGCTTTCCTCACTGGTCTGCGGACGTTGCTGCATTACTGCTTCCATCTGTTGTTGTAGTCTCTGCTCTTGCTTCTGCAACAGGTCTATGAAGCGGGCCTCAGATTGCTGCTGGGCTTGTTGCTGAGCCTCCAGACTCTGTTGCAAAGTTGCGTTTGTCTGCTGCTGGGCTGCAAGGCTCTGTTGATGAGCTTGCTGCTGGGCTGCAAGGCTCTGTTGATGAGCTGCAAGGCTCTGTTGATGAGCTGCAAGGCTCTTTTGCAAACCTGCATTTGTCTGCTGTTGATTGGCATTTGCTAGAGCCAGCTGTTTCAGTATCTCCTCCATGCTGGCTTAAAAAAAAACTGCCACTGGTTCTCCACCAACTGTGAGGGGGTTAGCTCGGCAGCGGGTGTGGGTGACCCCCGGGATGGGCTCCCCACACAAAAACAGGCCCAGCAAACGGAGGTTGTGGTTTTCAAAATCAAAAAGGTGCGGTTTATTTTCTATTTACAGTGACAAAACACAGCAAAGCAAAAGAAACATAAACAAAATAAATCCTGGTCAACTTGACCTCTAACTAAACATACAGGTTTCCTAACTAACAACTGGGATCAGCCTAGTGCTGTCCTAGTCCCTAAGTCCCTGGTTTTAAATGTCCAAGCAAATAGCCACACAGGCTTTGTCTCACCGCACAGGGGTTCACTCTCCCTAGACAGTCCACACAGGTCTGGTTCCAGGCATGAGCTAACATCTAATGAAGCTGGGAGTTCTTATAGAGGCCTAAATGAGCTGACAAGGTTCAGCTGGTCTCCTCATCTCTGTCTGCACGACGCCCCACACTCTCCCTAGAGGTATGAGTCATCCATGAGCCCACTAGCCTTATACAACTCTCCACCTAGTTGTATAAGTCGGCGTAAAGCCTGAATCTGGGCGAAATATATCTACCCCCCTGGATGCAACCAGGTGACTTTACCTTCCTGCTGTCACACTATGTAGAGGGTTCTTTACTGTAAGAGAGGCAAGGATGTGGAATTCCCTTCCACAGGCGGTGGTCTCAGCGGGGGGGGGGGGGGGGCATCGATGGTTACAAGAAACTATTAGATAATCTCCTGAACGCCCACAACATACAGGGATATACAATGTAATACTGACATCTCATCACACACAGAGGATGGACTTGATGGACTTGTGTCTTTTTTCATCCTCACCTCCTATGTAACTATTCAGTCTCAGGGGGTGTAAGAGGACGCGGGGGCTACACAATGAGACTAGAGGAGAAGCGGTGTAAGCTGTGTAGGGGGTTATCACTGTCAGGGCGGTAAGGTTGTGGAACTCCCTTCCACAATCGGTGGTGTCGGCAGGAATTATGGATAGCTTTAAAAGACTCTTGGATGTGCGTCTCAGCGAAAACAATATACGGGGATATGAGAAATTATTTCTCTACACACACTGACACCTACAGAAACTGCATGGATTTGTGTCTTTATTCAACCTTGCCTACTATGTAGGATGGGAAGAACAAGAGAGAAGAGGGGGGAACACAGAAGGAAAGGGGAGGAGAAAGAAATGGAAAGGGGAGGAGCGAGGAATGGAAAGGGGAGGAGCGAGGAATGGAAGAAAAGAGAAGAAATAGGAAAGGAAATTAAAGAAGGGAGGAGTGGGGGAGAGGAGAGGAAAAGAAGAAAAGAAAGGAGGAAAAGAAAAGGAAAGAAAGGAAGGGTGGAGAAAGAAATAAGGAAACGGGTGGAGAAAAGGGGAAGTGAAGGGAAAGATGAAACCAGAAGGATGGGGAGGAGAGGGGAAAGGACGAGGGGTGACCACATAAGCTCCATTCAGAAGAGCTCAGTAATGTCTGCCTGTGGCTGTCAGTACAGAGTTCTCCGCATTCCTCACTGCCCACTCCATACCCTCCCCATTCCTTCCACTACACAGGACCCCATTCCTTCCTTCCTTCCCTCCTTCCTTCCCTCCCTCCTTCCTTCCCTCCTTCCCTCCCTCCTTCCCTCCTTCCTTCCCTCCTTCCCTCCCTCCTTCCTTCCTTCCCTCCTTCCTTCCCTCCCTCCTTCCCTCCTTCCTTCCCTCCCTCCTTCCTTCCTTCCCTCCTTCCTTCCCTCCCTCCTTCCTTCCTTCCTTCCCTCCTTCCGTCCCTCCCTCCTTCCTTCCCTTCCTCCTTCCTTCCTTCCCTCCTTCCTTCCTTCCCTTCCTCCTTCCTTCCCTCCTCCCCTCCTTCCTTCCTTCCTTCCTTCCCTCCTTCCTTCCATACTTCCCTCCCTCCCTCCTTCCTTCCCTCCTTCCCTCCTTCCTTCCTTCCTTCCCTCCTTCCTTCCCTCCCTCCTTCCTTCCTTCCCTCCTTCCCTCCCTCCTTCCCTCCTTCCTTCCCTCCTTCCCTCCTTCCTTCCCTCCCTCCTTCCTTCCTTCCTTCCCTCCTTCCTTCCCTCCCTCCTTCCCTCCTTCCTTCCCTCCTTCCTTCCCTCCCTCCTTCCTTCCTTCCTTCCCTCCTTCCTTCCCTCCCTCCTTCCCTCCTTCCTTCCCTCCCTCCTTCCTTCCTTCCCTCCTTCCTTCCCTCCCTCCTTCCTTCCTTCCCTCCCTCCTTCCTTCCCTCCTTCCCTCCTTCCTTCCTTCCCTCCTTCCTTCCCTACTTCCCTCCCTCCCTCCTTCCTTCCTTCCCTCCTTCCCTCCTTCCTTCCTTCCTTCCCTCCTTCCTTCCCTACTTCCCTCCCTCCTTCCTTCCCTCCCTCCCTCCTTCCCTCCTTCCTTTCCTCCCTCCTTCCCTCCCTCCTTCCTTCCCTCCCTCCTTCCCTCCTTCCTTTCTTCCCTCCTTCCTTCCCTCCCTCCTTCCTTCCTTCCCTCCTTCCTTCCCTCCCTCCTTCCTTCCTTCCCTCCCTCCTTCCTTCCTTCCCTCCTTCCTTCCCTCCTTCCTTCCTTCCTTCCCTCCTTCCTTCCTTCCCTCCTTCCTTCCCTGCTTCCTTCCTTCCTTCCCTCCTTCCTTCCCTCCCTCCTTCCTTCCTTCCCTCCTTCCCTCCTTCCTTCCTTCCTTCCCTCCTTCCTTCCCTACTTCCCTCCCTCCTTCCTTCCTTCCTTCCCTCCCTCCCTCCTTCCCTCCTTCCTTTCCTCCCTCCTTCCCTCCCTCCTTCCTTCCCTCCCTCCCTCCTTCCCTCCGTCCTTTCTTCCCTCCTTCCTTCCCTCCCTCCTTCCTTCCTTCCCTCCTTCCTTCCCTCCCTCCTTCCTTCCTTCCCTCCCTCCTTCCTTCCTTCCCTCCTTCCTTCCCTCCTTCCTTCCTTCCTTCCCTCCCTCCTTTCTTCCCTCCCTCCTTCCTTCCTTCCCTCCTTCCTTTCCTCCTTCCTTCCTTTCCTCCCTTCTTCCTTCCTTCCCTCCTTCCTTTCCTCCTTCCTTCCTTCCCTCCCTCCCTCCTTCCCTCCTTCCTTCCCTCCCTCTTTCCCTCCTTCCCTCCCTCCTTCCCTCCTTCCCTCCTTCCCTCCCACCTTCCTTCCTTCCTTCCTGTATACAGGACTCTGATCCTGAGAGGAGATATGAACTTTTCCCCGCTGAGGAGGACATTTTGCGGCTGCAGTAAAGGTCAGTCTTTCCTGTACAGGAGGAGTGTATGAAGGGGTAAGGGGGAGGGGGGTGTTGGAAGGGTAAAACGTCATTCTCTGTCACCGATCTTCAGACAACGTGTGTGTAGCGGGACCCCCAAAAATGGGGTCTCTATGCTGTAAATTTAGGGGCAGCCTGAGCAATAGTATGTCTCAGATTCTACAATTCTGTTTATTATGGACTCTGCTCTGCCATTTTGTTGCCTAGTGTATAGTTCCCCTGGGCCTGTGGTGGCGCTGTTGCCCAGGTCTCGGGTTGAACCGCAGGTGGCATTGTGGTGTGATTGGGTGTCCTCTCTCGGCTACCGTGCGGTGGGCGGGTTCGGCCTGCTGTGCATGCTGGGAGAGGGTACATAAAGGGCAGACGCATTGATCTGAGGGGAGTGTGCCCCATTGGGGTGGTGTGCCAGGGGGATTCCAAGGAGGACCCCTGGTGGCGAGGTCGCGCCCATTGGCCTTGCTGGCCTGGGGTGCATGAACTGATCGATGAGTCTTGGACACCTTTAGCCCAAGGCTACAGAGTTCCAGGTAGGCCCAGTACCTTCAACTGGGTCTACAACCAACACACTGGAGTCCCAGGGAACCCGAGGGAGGGTGGCCCGCTCTGAAGGAGAGGAAACCGGGGGAGGACCTGTCCGATGGATCGGTGAAGGAATTCACGGTGAAGGAGAGGCCTGGTTACCTATCAGAGGGAAGGATTTGTGAGTTGCAGTATAGCTCCTGTAGGGTGTCCCATTGACACCTATGGTCTCTACTAATCTATGGGAGTTTCAAAGCTCTAATTCAGTAACCAAGGGATTCTGTGACAGGGGACAAACCTAAAGAAATTGTTTGTGCTTCACTCCGACTGCTGGAACTGTGAGAGGGATCTATCCGGGTGAGCAATTCACACTCAGGCTTGAGTAAAGAATAGGGTGACTGGGTGCCGCATGCCTGAACCTGTCTCCCTACCCGCTTTTGTTACTATCTTCAACCTGTTCCCAAATCTGTTTCAAGCAAGATAAAATAAACTCGTCTGTTTGGAGTTTGAACATTGTCTGGACATTGGCCTTCATTCGGGGAAAAGAACAGACTTTTCCCTATATTCTGGGGACGAGAACCAATGGAGGGAGGGAACTCGTTGCAGGACCCAAAACTGTAAGAACACCGCTCACCCTCTTATACCAGGAGGATCCGGGCGTGTGGCACGGTGTGCCTTTATCCCTTCAAAGTGAAGGTAGGCAGGAGAAAAGGGTCCGTGTGCTACACGTGGGGGCTCGAGTCCGGGATATTTTGCAGCTACCCCCCTGGAAGTTGGACTGTGTTTTTTCCCGTGTATGATGTGAAAATTGAACTGAGTCATTTGTGTGGAAAATTAAGGTAAAGGCCTGTACTGGACTTTGCTAACTGCGTAGTTCGTGGGCGTGCCTCAAACATAGGAAAAGCCTGCGAGCTACGTGCAGAAAGAAGAAAAAGGGAAGGAGCCCCCACCAACTTGTGTGTTGCACTTGGCGCCAAAGGGACAGTACGAGCTGGATCATTGGAGAAGAAGCAATATGGCTGCCGCCCCATGGACTTCTGCTTCATCGGGACCCTGGATGTTCCAACCCATCTCAACCATGGACATTGCTCCCCTCACTGCCCCCTGACGGATACAGGGATCCGGCTAAAGCCTAGGGGTTGTTTCGCTCTCTACGTCTGCCGAGATACGGAGGCCCTGGGCATGCTCTGTCCCAGATGCCAAGGACTAGCGGTGCAGCTGCGGTCCTTTGGAAGGTGTGCATCCTGTGGAGAGTTTCTCTCCGAGGTAGACCAACCCACCGAGAAACCCTGGGTCTACCAAGTCAACTACCTTACGGGTATCGTCACTTCAGAGGAGGAAACTTGTACTCCCACCGTTGAGCCCCTGCGCACCGCGTTGGCTGCCACGGATGTAGCCAGTGGAGATGACTCAGCTGCTGCAGAGCCATCGGCGGGTACCGGAGCGGATGCTGCCTCCACCACAACCGAGACCTCCATTCCGCCTGCCAAGCGAAAGGTGGGCTACGTTAAGGCCTCCCACGGCCACGGTCGAAGCCTACCCCAGCGCCTGCCAGAACCGGATCCTCAAGCCGGAGGGACCTCCAGGAGATCCACGTCAGGGGACGGTAAGGAGGCTGGGGGAACTGTGACATTGAGTTTACCGGGGAGGACAGAGAAGCTCATACCCCACACAACTGGGGATGCGTGGACAGCCAGGCCGCGGAAACACTCTATTTTTGGGGACAATGTGTCTGTGTCCACCACAAATTATCTGCCGGCGGAGGAGTATGACACTTCCGATTTGGATTCGTCATCAGATGTGGGGGATGATCATGAGATTAATGAGGTCTACATCAAAAAGGGATGGGATAAGGTTCCAGTGATCTCGCCAATGGACTCTGGGGAAACTACACCTAGAGTGGAAGCCCCTGCTTTAATGGAAAAGGTCATACCCACACCCGCTCTGCGTGCACCTACATTGTCTCTGCCTACTACCACGGAGGGACGTCCCCCGCTGCGGCCACCTCTGCCACAGTTGAAGCAAGTTCAAATAAAAAGGTCCCCGGGTGCTATTGTTCTTCCTGGAGCGGGAGATTGGGCGACCATGCCACATTTAGCCCGGTTGCAGAGGCTTCTGAACAGGAAAGTTGCTGCGGAATACGGGTGGGAATACCCCTACGTTCCCAAGGAGCTACTCTTCGAAATCGAGGCCTACAGAGAACGGTGGTATGTGGATTTTGTTTGGGACTATTTGGAGGTGCACAGAGGCCCCCGGTATCTAAAATGTTCTGCTATTATGGCCGATCATTAGAAGGGGTGCTGTAAGGAGTGGACTTATCCCTCCATCCATGTGGACCGTGTGGTAATTTTCTGTAAGGAGAAAGAGGATACTGTGTACTCTATAGAGACCCTGGATAGACAATGGAAGACTCTTGTTCTCCCGGATCCTCAGTACTACTTGTGAAATGGAACTTGTGAGTGCTTTTCTTTATTCCGTTTCACAGGAATAGCCTGCCCTGAACTCACTTGTGACTTTGCCCTCTGCTGCAGGGAAATCTACTCAACTGAGGAATTGGAGAGCTTGTGTTTTTTTTTTCTCTCTCCTCAGCACCGCAAGGAAAGGATTTTTTTTTCTTTTCACCTGAACAGTGGGCTAGTATAGTTAGGGCCAAAGTGAGAACCGTCGTGGTCAAGATGGAAAGTTCATGTGAAGTACATATATGCCCACGCGCAGCATTGGAGTGTGATGACTTGAGTTGCCACTAGGTGGTGGTGTTTTTCAGAAAATTTCAGTGAGGCTAGGCTTAGCCATGCAATAGAGAAAATGTATATATATATATATATCCGAGGATAATCATCTCTTCTCGGGGAGATGGTTCTTTTCTGCATATCTTAGAATTGTATATTGTGTTTTCTTTTCTCTCCCTCTGCAGGTGACCTGTGATAAACTCTATCGGGGGAATGGGTGGAGTAGATATGTTAGGAGGGGTGGGATTGTATTTTGTCAAGCTATGTGTTTCATACAGAATGTGATGTATATTTTTACATGTTCTTTCTCTTCTTCTTCTGTTATTCCCAAAAATTTTGGTTCAGGCACCATTAATATTTTGCTGTACATAGTTGGAAAAGACCGGAACCCAGACAGGATTGAGGGGTCTTTCTGATCTCTTCCAGCCACTGGGGACAGTGGCTTTTCAATGGGGGGTATGTGTAGCGGGACCCCCAAAAATGGGGTCGCTATGCTGTAAATTTAGGGGCAGTCTGAGCCATAGTATGGCTCAGATTCTACAATTCTGTTTATTATGGACTCTGCTCTGCCATGATGTTGCCTAGTGCCACACCCCTGGGCCTGTGGTGGCGTTGTTGCCCAGGTCTCGGGTTGAACCACGGGTGGCATTGTGGTGTGATTGGGTGTCCTCTATCGGCTACCGTGCGGTGGGGGGGTTCGGCCTGCGGTGCATGCCGGGAGAGGGTACATAAAGGGCAGACGAGTTGCAGAAGAGCAGTAGAGCTCCTGTAGCGTGTCCCATTGACACCTATGGTCTCTACTAATCTATGGGAGTTTCAAAGCTCTAATTCAGTAACCAAGGGATTCTGTGACAGGGGACAAACCTAAAGAAATTGTTTGTGCTTCACTCCGACTGCTAGAACTGTGAGAGGGATCTATCCGGGTGAGCAATTCACACTCAGGCTTGAGTGAAGAATAGGGTGACTGGGTGCCGCGTGCCTGAACCTGTCTCCCTACCCGCTTTTGTTACTATCTTCAACCTGTTCCCAAATCTGTTTCAAGCAAGATAAAATAAACTCGTCTGTTTGGAGTTTGAACATTGTCTGGACATTGGCCTTCATTCGGGGAAAAGAACAGACTTTTCCCTATATTCTAGGGACGAGAACCAATGGAAGGAGGTAACTCGCTGCAGGACCCAACAATTGTAAGAACACCGCTCAACCTCTTATACCAGGAGGATCGGGGCATGTGGCATGGTGTGCCTTTATCTCTGCAAAGTGAAGGTAGGCAGGAGAAAAGGGCCGTGTGCTACACGTGATTAACTCTTCCTACGGTCAGAGGTCATCAATGTCTCTGAGGTCACCCAGCAATCTGAGGTCATCAATGTCTCTGAGGTCACCCAGCACTATGAGGTCATCAATGTCTCTGAGATCACCCAGCACTATGAGGTCATCAATGTCTCTGAGGTTACCCAGCACTATGAGGTCATCAATGTCTCTGAGGTCACCCAGCACTATGAGGTCATCAATGTCTCTGAGGTCACCCAGCAATCTGAGGTCATCAATGTCTCTGAGATCACCCAGCACTATGAGGTCATCAATGTCTCTGAGGTTACCCAGCACTATGAGGTCATCAATGTCTCTGAGGTCACCCAGCACTATGAGGTCATCAATGTCTCTGAGGTCACCCAGCAATCTGAGGTCATCAATGTCTCTGAGGTCACCCAGCACTATGAGGTCATCAATGTCTCTGAGATCACCCAGCACTATGAGGTCATCAATGTCTCTGAGGTTACCCAGCACTATGAGGTCATCAATGTCTCTGAGGTCACCCAGCACTATGAGGTCATCAATGTCTCTGAGGTCACCCAGCAATCTGAGGTCATCAATGTCTCTGAGGTCACCCAGCACTATGAGGTCATCAATGTCTCTGAGGTCACCCAGCACTATGAGGTCATCAATGTCTCTGAGATCACCCAGCACTATGAGGTCATCAATGTCTCTGAGGTCACCCAGCACAATGAGGTCATGAATGTCTCTGAGGTCACCCAGCACTATGAGGTCATCAATGACTCTGAGGTTACCCAGCACTATGAGGTCATCAATGTCTCTGAGGTCACCCAGCACTATGAGGTCATCAATGTCTCTGAGGTCACCCAGCACTATGAGGTCATCAATGTCTCTGAGGTCACCCAGCACTATGAGGTCATCAATGTCTCTGAGATCACCCAGCACTATGAGGTCATCAATGTCTCTGAGGTCACCTAGCACAATGAGGTCATGAATGTCTCTGAGGTCACCCAGCACTATGAGGTCATCAATGTCTCTGAGGTTACCCAGCACTATGAGGTCATTAATGTCTCTGAGGTCACCCAGCACTATGAGGTCATTAATGTCTCTGAGGTCACCCAGCACTATGAGGTCACCTGTAACTCTAAGGTCACCCAGCATGAAAAGAACATTCATCTCTCTGAGGTCACCTGTGACTGCGCTCACCCAGCATTCTGAGGTCACCTGTCACTTTGAGGTCACCTATTTCTCTGAGGTCATTTATGATTCTGAGGTCACCTGTGACTGCGGGGCCTCAGCCCGGGACCTGGGATCACAGAGAACTGGTCTGGTATTGTCTCTCCAGATGGGAAATTAGCAAATAATAACAGAGATAAACCCTCAGCTGGGAGTGTCCAAACATCTCCACCGTCCTCATCCCACAATCCTCATCCCACTAATGACAATCCAAATATTTATCATCAGTGACTGAGATCCTCCGCTATTTACTCCTCCGATCGCCCCTCCCGGGCTCATTCCTCCACCATGAAGACATCGTTCTCCATAAACCCCCCTAATCCCCGAAGTCAACAACGTCTTCCTGACAGCAAACCGAGAATCTGACCGCCAACGTCCTCCACCAGACCGCGCCTGATACACCCCCCCAATATAGAGGAGGGGGGTCACCCCATTAATTGTATGATGACATCCCCCCCCAATATAGAGGAGGGGGATCACCCCATTCATTGTATGATGACACCCCCCCCCCCAATATAGAGGATAGGGGTCACCCCATTCATTGTATGATGACACCCCCCATAATAAAGAGGATGGGGGTCACCCCATTCCTTGTATGATGACCCCCCCAATATAGAGGATGGGTATCACCCCATTCCTTTTTTGATGACCCCCCCAATATAGAGGATGGGGATCACCCCATTCATTGTATGATGACACCCCCCAATATAGAGGATGGGGGTCACCCCATTCATTGTATGATGACACCCCCCAATATAGAGGATGGGGGTCACCCCATTCATTGTATGATGACACCCCCCCCAATATAGAGGAGGGGGGTCACCCCATTCATTGTATGATGACACCCCCCAATATAGAGGAGGGGGGTCACCCCATTCATTGTATGATGACACCCCCCAATATAGAGGAGGAGAGTCACCCCATTCATTGTATGATGACATCCCCCCAATATAGAGGATGGGGGTCACCCCATTCATTGTATGATGACACCCCCCAAT
Organism: Rana muscosa; assembly: GCA_029206835.1. Classification (NCBI taxonomy): domain Eukaryota; kingdom Metazoa; phylum Chordata; class Amphibia; order Anura; family Ranidae; genus Rana; species Rana muscosa. Next base: position 1,301,254,866 of record CM055116.1, on the reverse strand, counting down.
ATAGAGGAGGAGAGTCACCCCATTCATTGTATGATGACATCCCCCCAATATAGAGGATGGGGGTCACCCCATTCATTGTATGATGACACCCCCCAATATAGAGGAGGAGAGTCACCCCATTCATTGTATGATGACATCCCCCCATATAGAGGATGGGGGTCACCCCATTCATTGTATGATGACACCCCCCTAATATAGAGGATGGGGGGTCACCCCATTCATTGTATGATGTCATCCCCCCAATATAGAGGAGGGGGGTCACCCCATTCATTGTATGATGACACCCCCCAATATAGAGTAGGGGGGTCACCCCATTCATTGTATGATGACACCCCCCCAATATAGAGGAGGAGAGTCACCCCATTCATTGTAAGATGACATCCCCCCAATAAGAGGAGGGGGGTCACCCCATTCATTGTATGATGACACCCCCCAATATAGAGGAGGGGGGTCACCCCATTCATTGTATGATGACCACCCCCCCCCAATATAGAGGAGGGGGTCACCCCCATTCATTGTATGATGACACCCCCCCAATATAGAGGATGGGGGGTCACCCCATTCATTGTATGATGTCATCCCCCCAATATAGAGGAGGGGGGTCACCCCATTCATTGTATGATGACACCCCCCAATATAGAGTAGGGGGTCACCACCATTCATTGTATGATGACACCCCCCCCCAATATAGAGGAGGAGAGTCACCCCATTCATTGTAAGATGACATCCCCCCCAATATAGAGGAGGGGGGTTCACCCCATTCATTGTATGATGACACCCCCCAATATAGAGGAGGGGGGTCACCCCATTCATTGTATGATGACACCCCCCCCAATATAGAGGAGGGGGTCACCCCATTCATTGTATGATGACACCCCCCCAATATAGAGGAGGGGGGTGATACCATTCATTGTATGATGACATCCCCCCAATATAGAGGAGGGGGTCACCCCATTCATTGTATGATGACACCCCCTAATATAGAGGATGGGGTCACCCCATTCATTGTATGATGACACCCCCCAATATAGAGGATGGGGGTCACCCCATTCATTGAATGATGACCCCCCCCCAATATAGAGGATGGGGGTCACCCCATTCATTGTATGATGACACCCCCCAATATAGAGGAGGGGGGTCATCCCATTCATTGTATGATGACATCCCCCCCAATATAGAGGATGGGGGTCACCCCATTCATTGTATGATGACACCCCCCAATATAGAGGAGGGGGGTCACCCCATTCATTGTATGATGACACCCCCCCAATATAGAGGAGGGGGTCACCCCATTCATTGTATGATGACACCCTCCAATATAGAGGAGGGGGTCACCCCATTCATTGTATGATGACACCCCCCCAATATAGAGGAGGGGGCTCACCCCATTCATTGTATGATGACACCCCCCCAATATAGAGGAGGGGGGTCACCCCATTCATTGTATGATGTCATTCCCTACAATATAGAGGAGGGGGGTCACCCCATTCATTGTATGATGACATTCCCCCAATGTAGAGGAAGGGGGTCACCCTAATCATTGTATGATGACACCCTCCAATATAGAGGAAGGGGGTCACCCCATTCATTGTATGATGACACCCCCCCAGTATAGAGGAGGGGGGTCACCCCATTCATTGTATGATGACATCCCCCCCAATATAGAGGAGGGGGGTCACCCCATTCATTGTATGATGACATCCCCCCCAATATAGAGGAGGGGGTCATCCCATTCATTCTATGATACCCCCCCCCAATATAGAGGAGGGAGGTCACCCCATTCATTGTATGATGACATCCCCCCAATATAAAGGAAGGGGGTCACCCCATTCATTGTATGATGACACCCCCCCCAATATAGGGGAGGGGGGTCACCCCATTCATTGTATGATGACATCCCCCCCAATATAAAGGAAGGGGGTTACCCCATTCCTTGTATGATGACACCCCCCAATATAGAGGAGGGGGGTCACCCCATTCATTGTATGATGACATTCCCCCCAATATAGAGGAGGGGGATCACCCCATTCATTGTATGATGACATTCCCCCCAATATAGAGGAGGGGGGTCACCCCATTCATTGTATGATGACATTCCCCCCAATATAGAGGAAGGGGGTCACCCTAATCATTGTATGATGACACCCCCAATATAGAGGAAGAGGGTCACCCCATTCATTGTATGATGACACCCCCCAGTATAGGGGAGGGGGGTCACCCCATTCATTGTATGATGACATCCCCCCAATATAGAGGATGGGGGGTCACCCCATTCATTGTATGATGACATCCCCCCAATATAAAGGAAGGGGGTCACCCCATTCATTGTATGATGACACCCCCCCAATATAGAGGAGGGAGGTCAACCCATTCATTGTATGATATCCCTTCAATATAGAGGAGGGGGGTCACCCCATTCATTGTATGATGACATTCCCCCCAATATAGAGGAAGGGGGTCACCCCAGTCATTGTATGATGACACCCCCCAATATAGAGGAAGAGGGTCACCCCATTCATTGTATGATGACACCCCCCAATATAGAGGAGGGGGGTCACCCCATTCATTGTATGATGACACCCCCCAATATAGAGGAGGGGGGTCACCCCATTCATTGTATGATGACACCCCCCCCAATATAGAGGAAGAGGGTCACCCCATTCATTGTATGATGACACCCTCCAATATAGAGGAGGGGGGTCACCCCATTCATTGTATGATGACACCCCCCAATATAGAGGAGGGGGGTCACCCCATTCATTGTATGATGACACCCCCCCAATATAGAGGAGGGGGTCACCCCATTCATTGTATGATGACATTCCCCCCAATATAGAGGAAGGGGGTCACCCCATTCATTGTATGATGACACCCTCCAATATAGAGGAGGGGGGTCACCCCATTCATTGTATGATGACACCCCCCCCAATATAGAGGAGGGGGGTCACCCCCATTCATTGTATGATGACACCCCCCCAATATAGAGGAGGGAGGTCACCCCATTCATTGTATGATGACATCCCCCCCAATATAGAGGAGGGGGGTCACCCCATTCATTGTATGATGACATCCCCCCAATATAGAGGAGGGGGGTCACCCCATTCATTGTATGATGATATCCCCCCAACATAGAGGAGGGGGGTTACCCCATTCATTGTATGATGGCATGCCCCCAATATAGAGGAGGGGGGTCACCCCATTCATTGTATGATGATATCCCCCCAATATAGAGGAAGGGGTTCACTCCATTCATTGTATGATGACACCCCCCAATATAGAGGAGGGGGTCAACCCATTCATTGTATGATGACACCCCCCAATATAGAGGAAGGGGGTCACCCCATTCCCCTGTGTGTGACCCCCCCAATACAGAGAGTCACACCATTCCTCTGTGTGTGACACCCCCCAATACAGAGAGTCACCCCATTTCCATGTGTGTGACACCCCCAAAACAGAGAGTCACCCCATTCCTCTGTGTGTGACACCTCCAATACAGAGAGTCACCCCATTCCTCTGTGTGTGTGGCACCCCCCAATACAGAGAGTCACCCCATTCCTCTGTGTGTGACACCCCCCAATACAGAGAGTCACCCCATTCCTCTGTGTGTGACACCCCCAATACAGAGAGTCACCCCATTCCCCTGTGTATGACACCCCCAATACAGAGAGTCACCCCATTCACCTGTGTGTGACCCCAATACAGAGAGTCACCCCATTCCTCTGTGTGTGACACCCCCCAATATAGAGAGTCACCCCATTCCTCTGTGTGTGACCCCCCAATACAGAGAGTCACCCCATTCCTCTGTGTGTGACACCCCCCAATACAGAGAGTCACCCCATTCCTCTGTGTGTGACCCCCCCCCCCCCCCAATACAGAGAGTCACCCCATTCCCCTTTGTGTGACACCCCCAATACAGAGAGTCACCCCATTCCTCTGTGTGTGACCCCCCAATACAGAGAGTCACCCTATTCCCCTGTGTGTGACCCCCCCATTACAGAGAGTCACCCCATTCCTCTGTGTGTGACATTCCCCCAATACAGAGAGTCACCCCATTTCCCTGTGTGTGACACCCCCAATACAGAGAGTCACCCCATTCCTCTGTGTGTGACACCCCCCAATACAGAGAGTCACCTCATTCCCCTGTGTGTGACACCCCCCAATACAGAGAGTCACCCCATTCCTCTGTGTGTGACCCCCCCCAAAACAGAGAGTCACCTCATTCCTCTGTGTGTGACCCCCCCAATACAGAGAGTCACCCCATTCCCCTTTGTGTGACCCCCCAATACAGAGAGTCACCCCATTCCCCTGTCTGTGACCCCCCAATACAGAGAGTCACCCCATTTCTCTGTGCGTGACACCCAACCAATACAGAGAGTCACCCCATTTCCCTGTGTGTGACACCCCCAATACAGAGAGTCACCCCATTCCTCTGTGTGTGACAACCCCCAAAACAGAGAGTCACCCCATTCCTCTGTGTGTGACACCCCCGAATACAGAGAGTCACCCCATTCCTCTGTGTGTGACACCCCCCCCAATACAGAGAGTCACCCCATTCCCCTGTGTGTGACCCCAAAACAGAGAGTCACCCCATTCCTCTGTGTGTGACCCCCCAATACAGAGAGTCACCCTATTCCCCTGTGTGTGACCCCCCCATTACAGAGAGTCACCCCATTCCTCTGTGTGTGACAACCCCCCAATACAGAGAGTCACCCCATTTCCCTGTGTGTGACACCCCCCAATACAGAGAGTCACCCCATTCCCCTTTGTGTGACACCCCCCCAATACAGAGAGTCACCCCATTCCTCTGTGTGTGACACCCCCCAATACAGAGAGTCACCCCATTCCTCTGTGTGTGACAACCCCCAATACAGAGAGTCACCCCATTCACCTGTGTGTATGACCCCAATACAGAGAGTCACCGCATTCCTCTGTGTGTGACACCCCCCAATACAGAGAATCACCCCATTCCTCTGTGTGTGACACCCCCCAATACAGAGTCACCCCATTCCCCTGTGTGTGACACCCCCCAATACAGGGAGTCACCCCATTCCCCTGTGTGTGACACCCCCCAATACAGAGAGTCACCCCATTCCTCTGTGTGTGACCCCTCCAATACAGAGAGTCACCTCATTCCCCTGTGTGTGACACCCCCCAATACAGAGAGTCACCCCATTCCTCTGTGTGTGACCCCCCCAAAACAGAGAGTCACCTCATTCCTCTGTGTGTGACCCCCCCAATACAGAGAGTCACCCCATTCCCCTTTGTGTGACCCCCCAATACAGAGAGTCACCCCATTCCCCTGTCTGTGACCCCCCCCCCAATACAGAGAGTCACCCCATTTCTCTGTGTGTGACACCCAACCAATACAGAGAGTCACCCCATTTCCCTGTGTGTGACACCCCCAATACAGAGAGTCACCCCATTCCTCTGTGTGTGACAACCCCCAAAACAGAGAGTCACCCCATTCCTCTGTGTGTGACACCCCCGAATACAGAGAGTCACCCCATTCCTCTGTGTTTGACACCCCCCCAATACAGAGAGTCACCCCATTCCCCTGTGTGTGACCCCAAAACAGAGAGTCACCCCATTCCTCTGTGTGTGACCCATCAATACAGAGAGTCACCCCATTCCTCTGTGTATGACACCCCCCCAATGCAGAGAGTCATCCCATTCCTCTGTGTGAGACACCCCCAAATACAGAGAGTCACCCCATTCCTTTGTGTGTGACCCCCCCCCAATACAGAGTCACCCCATTCCTCTGTGTGTGACCCCCCCAATACAGAGAGTCACACCATTCCCCTTTGTGTGACACCCCCAATACAGAGAGTCACCCCATTCCCCTTTGTGTGACCCCCCAATACAGAGAGTCACCCCATTCCCCTGTGTGTGACCCCCCAATACAGAGAGTCAACCCATTCCTCTGTGTGTGACACCCCCCAATACAGAGAGTCAACCCATTTCCATGTGTGTGATACCCCCAAAACAGAGAGTCACCCCATTCCTCTGTGTGTGACACCTCCAATACAGAGAGTCACCCCATTCCTCTGTGTGTGACACCCCCAATACAGAGAGTCACCCCATTCCTCTGTGTGTGACACCCCCAATACAGAGAGTCACCCCATTCCTCTGTGTGTGACACCCCCCAATACAGAGAGTCACCCCATTCCTCTGTGTGTGACCCCCCAATACAGAGAGTCACCCCATTCCTCTGTGTGTGACACCCCCCAATACAGAGAGTCACCCCATTCCCCTGTGTGTGACCCCAATACAGAGAGTCACCCCATTCCTCTGTGCGTGACACCCCCCAATACAGAGAGTCACCCCATTCCGCTGTGTGACACCCCCCCAATACAGAGCACCCCATACCTCTGTGTGTGACACCCCCCAATACAGAGAGTCACCCCATTCCTCTGTATGTTACACTCCCCCAATACAGAGAGTCACCCCATTCCCCTGTGTATGACACCCCCAATACAGAGAGTCACCCCATTCCTCTGTGTGTGACCCCCAATACAGAGAGTCACCCCATTCCTCTGTGTGTGACACCCCCAATACAGAGAGTCACCCCAATCCCCTTTGTGTGACACCCCCAATACAGAGAGTCACCCCATTCCTCTGTGTGTGACCCCCAATACAGAGAGTCACCCTATTCCCCTGTGTGTGACACCCCCCAATACAGGGAGTCACCCCATTCCCCTGTGTGTGACACCCCCCAATACAGAGAGTCACCCCATTCCTCTGTGTGTGACAACCCCCCACTACAGAGAGTCACCCCATTGCCCTGTGTGTGACACCCCCAATACAGAGAGTCACCCCATTCCCCTGTGTGTGACCCCAATACAGAGAGTCACCCCATTCCTCTGTGTGTGACACACCCCAATACAGAGCACCCCATTCCTCTGTGTGTGACCCCCCCAATACAGAGAGTCACCCCATTCCTCTGTGTGTCACACCCCCCAATACAGAGAGTCACCCCATTTCTCTGTGTGTGACACCCCCCAATACAGAGAGTCACCCCATTCCTCTGTGTGTGACACCCCCCAATACAGAGAATCACCCTATTCCCCTGTGTGTGACACCCCCCAATACAGGGAGTCACCCCATTCCCCTGTGTGTGACAGCCCCCAATACAGAGAGTCACCACATTCCTCTGTGTGTGACCCCTCCAATACAGGGAGTCACCCCATTCCCCTGTGTGTGACACCCCCCAATACAGAGAGTCACCCCATTCTTCTGTGTGTGACCCCCCAATACAGAGAGTCACCCCATTCCTCTGTGTTTGACCCCCCCAATACAGAGAGTCACCCCATTCCCCTTTGTGTGACCCCCCAATACAGAGAGTCACCCCATTCCCCTGTGTGTGACCCCCCAATACAGAGAGTCACCCCATTCCTCTGTGTGTGATACCCCCCAATACAGAGAGTCACCCCATTCCCCTGTGTGTGACACCCCCCAATACAGAGAGTCACCCCATTCCCCTGTGTGTGACCCCAATACAGAGAGTCACCCCATTCCTCTGTGCGTGACTCCCCCCAATACAGAGCACCCCATTCCTCTGTGTGTGACCCCCCCAATACAGAGAGTCACCCCATTCCTCTGTGTGTGACACCCCCCAATACAGAGAGTCACCCCATTCCTCTGTGTGTGACACCCCCCAATACAGAGAGTCACCCCATTCCTCTGTGTGTGACACTCCCCCAATACAGAGAGTCACCCTATTCCTCTGTGTGTGACACCCCCCAATACAGGGAGTCACCCCATTCCCCTGTGTGTGACACCCCCCCCAATACAGAGAGTCACCCCATTCCTCTGTGTGTGACCGCTCCAATACAGAGAGTCACCCCATTCCCCTGTGTGTGACACCCCCAATACAGAGTCACCCCATTCCTCTGTGTGTGACCCCCCAATACAGATAGTCACCCCATTCCTCTGTGTGTGACCCCCCAATACAGAGAGTCACCCCATTCCCCTGTGTGTGACCCCCCCAATACAGAGAGTCACCCCATTCCTCTGTGTGTGACACCCCCAATACAGAGAGTCACCCCATTTCCCTGTGTGTGACACCCCCCAATACAGAGAGTCACCCCATTCCCCTATGTGTGACACCCCCCAATACAGAGAGTCACCCCATTCCTCTGTGTGTGACACCCCCCCAATACAGAGATTCACCCCATTCCTCTGTGTGTGACCCCCCCCCCAATACAGAGAGTCACCCCATTCCTCTGTGTGTGACACCCCCCCCAATACAGAGAGTCACCCCATTCCCCTGTGTGTGACCCCAATACAGAGAGTCACCCCATTCCCCTGTGTGTAACACCCCCAATACAGAGAGTCACCCCATTCCTCTGTGTGTGACACCCCCGAATACAGAGAGTCACCCCATTCCTCTGTGTGTGACACCCCCCCCCAATACAGAGAGTCACCTCATTCCTCTGTGTGTGACACCCCCCAATACAGAGAGTCACCCCATTCCCCTGTGTGTGACCCCCCAATACAGAGAGTCACCCCATTCCTCTGTGTGTGACACCCCCCAATACAGAGAGTCACCCCATTCCTCTGTGTGTGACACCCCCCAATACAGAGAGTCACCCCATTCCTCTGTGTGTGACACCCCCCCAATACAGAGAGTCACCCTATTCCTCTGTGTGTGACACCCCCCAATACAGGGAGTCACCCCATTCCCCTGTGTGTGACACCCCCCCAATACAGAGAGTCACCCCATTCCTCTGTGTGTGACCCCTCCAATACAGAGAGTCACCCCATTCCCCTGTGTGTGACACCCCCCAATACAGAGTCACCCCATTCCTCTGTGTGTGACCCCCCAATACAGAGAGTCACCCCATTCCTCTGTGTGTGACCCCCCCAATACAGAGAGTCACCCCATTCCCCTTTGTGTGACCCCCCAATACAGAGAGTCACCCCATTCCCCTGTGTGTGACCCCCCCAATACAGAGAGTCACCCCATTCCTCTGTGTGTGACACCCCCCAATACAGAGAGTCACCCCATTTCCCTGTGTGTGACACCCCCCAATACAGAGATTCACCCCATTCCCCTATGTGTGACACCCCCCAATACAGAGAGTCACCCCATTCCTCTGTGTGTGACACCCCCCCAATACAGAGAGTCACCCCATTCCTCTGTGTGTGACCCCCCAATACAGAGAGTCACCCCATTCCTCTGTGTGTGACACCCCCCAATACAGAGAGTCACCCCATTCCCCTGTGTGTGACCCCAATACAGAGAGTCACCCCATTCCCCTGTGTGTAACACCCCCCAATACAGAGAGTCACCCCATTCCTCTGTGTGTGACACCCCCGAATACAGAGAGTCACCCCATTCCTCTGTGTGTGACCCCCCCCCCAATACAGAGAGTCACCTCATTCTTCTGTGTGTGACACCCCCCAATACAGAGAGTCACCCCATTCCCCTGTGTGTGACCCCCCAATACAGAGAGTCACCCCATTCCTCTGTGTGTGACACCCCCAATACAGAGAGTCACCCCATTCCTCTGTGTGTGACCCCCCAATACAGAGAGTCACCCCATTCCCCTGTGTGTGACCCCCCAATACAGAGAGTCACCCCATTCCTCTGTGTGTGACACCCCCCAATACAGAGAGTCACCCTATTCCCCTGTGTGTGACCCCCCCAATACAGAGAGTCACCCCATTCCCCTGTGTGTGACCCCCCCAATACAGAGAGTCACCTCATTCCTCTGTGTGTGACACCCCACAATACAGAGAGTCACCCCATTCCTCTGTGTGTGACACCCCCCAATACAGAGAGTCACCCCATTCCCCTGTGTGTGACTCCCCAATACAGAGAGTCACCTCATTCCTCTGTGTGTGACACCCCCCCAATACAGAGAGTCACCCCATTCCTCTGTGTGTGACACCCCCCAAAACAGAGAGTCACCCCATTCCTCTGTGTGTGACACCCCCCAATACAGAGAGTCACCCCAATCCGCTGTGTGTGACACCCCCCCAATACAGAGCACCCCATTCCTCTGTGTGTGACCCCCCCCAATACAGAGAGTCACCCCATTCCCCTGTGTGTGACCCCAAAACAGAGAGTCACCCCATTCCTCTGTGTGTGACACCCCCCAATACAGAGAGTCACCCCAATCCGCTGTGTGTGACACCCCCCCAATACAGAGAGTCACCCCATTCCTCTGTGTGTTACCCCCCCCAATACAGAGAGTCACCCCATTCCTCTGTGTGTTACCCCCCCCAATACAGAGAGTCACCCCATTCCCCTGTGTGTGACACCCCTAATACAGAGAGTCACCCCATTCCTCTGTGTGTGACACCCCCAATACAGAGAGTCACCCCATTCCCCTGTGTGTGACCCCCCCAATACAGAGAGTCACCCCATTCCTCTGTGTGTGACCCCCCCAATACAGAGAGTCACCCCATTCCTCTGTGTGTGACCCCCCCCCAATACAGAGAGTCACCTCATTCCCCTGTGTGTGACACCCCCCAATACAGAGAGTCACCCCATTCCTCTGTGTGTGACACCCCCAATACAGAGAGTCATCCCATTCCTCTGTGTGTGACCCCCCAATACAGAGAGTCACCCCATTCCCCTGGGTGTGACACCCCCCAATACAGAGAGTCACCCCATTCCTCTGTGTGTGACACCCCCCAATACAGAGAGTCACCCCATTCCCCTGGGTGTGACACCCCCAATACAGAGAGTCACCCCATTCCCCTGTTTGTGACACCCCCCAATACAGAGAGTCACCCCATTCCTCTGTGTGTGACACCCCCAATGCAGAGAGTCACCCCATTCCCCTGTTTGTGACACCCCCCAACACAGAGAGTCACCCCATTCCCCTGTGTGTGACCCCCCAATACAGAGAGTCACCCCATTCCCCTGGGTGTGACACTCCCCAATACAGAGAGTCACCCCATTCCTCTGTGTGTGACACCCCCCCAATACAGAGAGTCACCCCATTCCCCTGGGTGTGACACCCCCAATACAGAGAGTCACCCCATTCCCCTGTTTGTGACACCCCCCAATACAGAGAGTCACCACATTCCTCTGTGTGTGACACCCCCAATACAGAGAGTCACCCCATTCCCCTGGGTGTGACACCCCCAATACAGAGAGTCACCCCATTCCCCTGTTTGTGACCCCCCCAATACAGAGAGTCACCTCATTCCTCTGTGTGTGACCCCCCAATACAGAGAGTCACCCCATTCCCCTGGGTGTGACACCCCCCAAAACAGAGAGTCACCCCATTCCTCTGTGTGTGACACCCCCCAATACAGAGAGTCACCCCATTCCCCTGGGTGTGACACCCCCAATACAGAGAGTCAACCCATTCCCCTGTTTGTGACACCCCCCAATACAGAGAGTCACCCCATTCCTCTGTGTGTGACACCCCCAATGCAGAGAGTCACCCCATTCCCCTGTTTGTGACACCCCCCAATACAGAGAGTCACCCCATTCCCCTGTGTGTGACCCCCCCAATACAGAGAGTCACCCCATTCCCCTGTGTGTGACCCCCCCTAATACAGAGAGTCACCCCATTCAACTATGTGTGACACCCCCCCCAATACAGAGAGTCACCCCATTCAACTATGTGTGACACCCCCCCAATACAGAGAATCACCCCATTCCTTTGTGTGTGTGACACCCCCAATACAGAGAGTCACCCCATTCCCCTGTGTGTGACACCCCCAATACAGAGAGTCACCCCATTCCCCTGTGTGTGACCCCAATACAGAGAGTCACCCCATTCCTCTGTGTGTGACCCCCCAATACAGAGAGTCACCCCATTCCCCTGTGTGTGACCCCAATACAGAGAGTCACCCCATTCCCCTGTGTGTGACCCCAATACAGAGAGTCACCCCATTCCTCTGTGTGTGACACCCCCAATACAGAGAGTCACCCCATTCCCCTGTGTGTGACCCCAATACAGAGAGTCACCCCATTCCCCTGTGTGTGACCCCAATACAGAGAGTCACCCCATTCCTCTGTGTGTGTACATTTTGCTGAGGAATCACCCCGACTTTACCTTGGATGTGATTGGTTGCTCCATATAAATGTAAATTTCTTCTCATCCACTGAACTCCGGGGAAATTCCTTCACACCGTCTATATCTCCTGATCCCCCAAACATGACAAGAGACAGTCAGAGACTGCAGACATAGTACAGGAGATGATCAGAGACTGCAGACATGATACAGGAGATGATCAGAGACTGCAGACATAATACAGGAGATGATCAGAGACTGCAGACGTAATACAGGAGATGATCAGGGACTGCAGACATAATACAGGAGATGATCAGAGACTGCAGAAATAGTACAGGAGATGGTCAGAGACTGCAGACATAGTACAGGAGATGATCAGAGACTGCAGACATAATACAGGAGATGATCAGAGACTGCAGACATGGTACAGGAGATGATCAGAGACTGCAGACATAATACAGGAGATGATCAGAGACTGCAGACATAGCACAGGAGGTGATCAGAGACTGCAGACATAATACAGGAGATGATCAGAGACTGCAGACATAGTACAGGAGATGATCAGAGACTGCAGACATAGTACAGGAGATGATCAGAGACTGCAGACATAATACAGGAGATGATCAGAGACTGCAGACATGGTACAGGAGATGATCAGAGACTGCAGACATAATACAGGAGATGATCAGAGACTGCAGACATAGCACAGGAGGTGATCAGAGACTGCAGACATAATACAGGAGATGATCAGAGACTGCAGACATAGTACAGGAGATGATCAGAGACTGCAGACATAATACAGGAGATGATCAGAGACTGCAGACATAGTACAGGAGATGATCAGAGACTGCAGACATAGTACAGGAGATGATCAGAGACTGCAGACATAATACAGGAGATGATCAGAGACTGCAGAAATAGTACAGGAGATGGTCAGAGACTGCAGACATAGTACAGGAGATGATCAGAGACTGCAGACATAATACAGGAGATGATCAGAGACTGCAGACATAGTACAGGAGATGATCAGAGACTGCAGACATAGTACAGGAGATGATCAGAGACTGCAGACATAATACAGGAGATGATCAGAGACTGCAGAAATAGTACAGGAGATGGTCAGAGACTGCAGACATAGTACAGGAGATGATCAGAGACTGCAGACATAATACAGGAGATGATCAGAGACTGCAGACATGGTACAGGAGATGATCAGAGACTGCAGACATAATACAGGAGATGATCAGAGACTGCAGACATAGCACAGGAGGTGATCAGAGACTGCAGACATAATACAGGAGATGATCAGAGACTGCAGACATAGTACAGGAGATGATCAGAGACTGCAGACATAGTACAGGAGATGATCAGAGACTGCAGACATAATACAGGAGATGATCAGAGACTGCAGACATGGTACAGGAGATGATCAGAGACTGCAGACATAATACAGGAGATGATCAGAGACTGCAGACATAGCACAGGAGGTGATCAGAGACTGCAGACATAATACAGGAGATGATCAGAGACTGCAGACATAGTACAGGAGATGATCAGAGACTGCAGACATAATACAGGAGATGATCAGAGACTGCAGACATAGTACAGGAGATGATCAGAGACTGCAGACATAGTACAGGAGATGATCAGAGACTGCAGACATAATACAGGAGATGATCAGAGACTGCAGACATGGTACAGGAGATGATCAGAGACTGCAGACATAATACAGGAGATGATCAGAGACTGCAGACATAGCACAGGAGGTGATCAGAGACTGCAGACATAATACAGGAGATGATCAGAGACTGCAGACATGATACAGGAGATGATCAGAGACTGCAGACATAATACAGGAGATGATCAGAGACTGCAGACATAATACAGGAGATGAACCCGGGGGTGTTCGGCTCATCACTATTCTTCAGCCAGGATTTCAGAGTTGTCAACTGGTATTTCCTGATAGTTCCAGGCAAAGGGAGCCCCACCCTGCTGCTGAGTAGTGATGAGCCGAACACCCCCGGGTTCGGTTCGCACCAGAACCCGCGAACGGACCGAAAGTTCGTACGAACATTAGAACCCTATTAAATACAATGGATGCGAACGTTCGAATTCTAAAGTGCTAATTATAACGACTATTATGCATGTTATTGTCCTAAAAAGGGTTTGGGAACCCGGGTTCTGCACCAGGGGACATGTATCAATGCAAAAAGAAGTTTTAAAAACGGTCGTTTTTCGGGAGCAGTCATTTTAATGATGCATAAAGTGAAAAAAAAAAGTCAAATATTCCTTTAAATATGGTACCTGGGGGGTGTCTAAAGTATGCCTGTGAAGTGCCACGTGTTTCCCGTGTTTAGAACTGTCCCTGCACAAAATGACATTTCTAAAGGAAAAAAAAGCCATTTAAAACTGCTTGCGGCTTTAATGTAATGTCTGGTCCCGGTAATATGGATGAAAATCTTTAAGAAAAATGGCATAGCTACCCCATCACCCCCCCCCCCCCTACCCCAGCCCATTACCAGCCCCTTTGGGTCTTGTATGGATATTAAGGGGAACCCCGCACATAAAATAAAAAAGGCCCTATATACTCTGAACAGCCGTATACAGGCGGTGCATACAAGACAGGGACTGTAGGTTTGTTCTTATGTAGAATCTGTTTGTAATTTTGAACAGGTACATTGTTGAAGTGTAGCTCCAGACCAAAAATCTATTTTTAAACTTTTTGGAAAACATAGGTAAGGGTTATCACCCCTGTAACATTTGTTTTGCTGTCTGTGCCCCTGTTCAGAACATTTCACCTCACTTTCCGTCCCAATGACAACTGTTTTTGAAATGTGGTGTTTTTCTTGAAACAAGGATTGCTGATAAAGCATCAGTACAGAGGAAACACCTTTCTCCCATATTTATTCTTACAGGAGAGAATTTTCCTTCCTAGTGGTAGATTTCCTCTCACTTCCTGTTGTCTTCTTGCGTTTGCAAGTAGGAGTCGTTTGTAAGTTGGATGTTTGAAAGTAGGGACCTGCCGTATATACTCTGCAGAAATAGGCCCCTTAGTTGTTGGTGTTGGCACAACACTGTAAGCACTCACAGTTACTCTTGGTTGGTGCTGGAACGCCCTGCTGTCAACTATTATATCAGGAATTTTAATTACATATAATTGTTGAACAGTGGTAGTAAAAATTGGGCCTTTGATGGTGGTGCTGGTGCCACAACACTGTAAGCCCTGACAGTTACTCTTGGTGGGTGCAGCAATGGGCCCTGCTGTGAATTATTAGATCAAGAATTGTAATTGCATGCCCCTGTTGAACAGGGGCTGAAAAATTGGGCCTTAGGCACTGGTGGCACAACACTACAACCCCTCACAGATACTGTACTTGGAGCACAGCAATGAGCCCTGTTGCAAATTATTGCTAAAAAAATTGTAATTACACGCCCCTGTTAAACAGGGGCTGAAAAATTGGGCCTTAGCCACTGGTGGCGGCACCCATAAACAAAAATGATCTTCCAAGCTATCATCATCAATCGTATCATTGAGGACTCGGAGGAGGAGGATAGCCAGTCAACATAACAGCACAGGCACTCAGCATCAGCATCAGTCTTGAAGGGATGTGACATGTGTGACAGCAGGAAGGTAAAGTCACCTGGTTGCATCCAGGGGGGTAGATATATTTCGCCCAGATTCAGGCTTTACGCCGACTTATACAACTAGGTGGAGAGTTGTATAAGGCTAGTGGGCTCATGGATGACTCGTACCTCTAGGGAGAGGGCTGGGCGTCGTACAGACAGGGAGTTGATGAGACCAGCTGAAGCTTGTCAGCTCATTTAGGCCTCTATAAGAACTCCCAGCTTCATTAGATGTTAGCTCATGCCTGGACCCAGACCTGTGTGGACTGTCTAGGGAGAGTGAACCCCTGTGCGGTGAGACAAAGCCTGTGTGGCTATTTGCTTGGACATTTAAAACCAGGGACTTAGGGACTAGGACAGCACTAGGCTGATCCCAGTTGTTAGTTAGGAAACCTGTATGTTTAGTCAGAGGTCAACTTGACCAGGATTTATTTTGGTTATGTTTCTTTTGCTTTGCTGTGTTTTGTCACTGTAAATAGAAAATAAACCGCACCTTTTTGATTTTGAAAACCACAACCTCCGTTTGCTGTGGGGAGCCCATCCCGGGGGTCACACACACCCGCTGCCGAGCTAACCCCCTCACAGTTGGTGGAGAACCAGTGGCAGTTTTTTTTTAAGCCAGCATGGAGGAGATACTGAAACAGCTGGCTCTAGCAAATGCCAATCAACAGCAGACAAATGCAGGTTTGCAAAAGAGCCTTGCAGCTCAGCAACAGAACTTCGCAGCCCAGCAGCAATCTGAGGCCCGCTTCATAGACCTGTTACAGAAGCAAGAGCAGAGACTACAACAAATGGAAGCAGTAATGCAGCAACGTCCGCAGACCAGTGAGGAAAGCCGTCCCACTAATACCGCGTCCTTTGGGGTGAGTCGTTTATTGACAAAAATGACTGGAGAGGATGATCCAGAGGTATTTTTGACCACATTTGAAAGGACCGCTGAAAGAGAAAAGTGGCCTGAGGAGCAGTGGGCTGGACTGGTGGCTCCTCTGTTAACTGGTGAATCGCAGAAAGCTTACTATGACCTAGAGCCTAACCAAGCAAAAGACTATGTGATGCTAAAAGCTGAAATTTTGGCAAGGCTGGGTGTCACCCAGGCTGTCCGGGCTCAGCGTGTGCATAACTGGACTTTCCAGCTTGGAAAACCCCCCAGGTCTCAAATGTATGATCTCATTCACCTGAGCAGAAAGTGGCTACAGCCAGAGACTTTGTCCGCACCAAAGATTGTGGAACGTGTTGTAATGGATCGGTTTTTGAGAGCTCTTCCTACTGCCATCCAAAAGTGGGTAAGCCATGGAGACCCAGAGACGGCCGATGGTCTTGTGGATCGTGTGGAGAAATACTTGGCTACAGAGAACCTGACGGCCTCTTCCAGAGACACTCGGACTTTCCACCCTAAGACCAGACCATCCCCAGGGGCGGATAAGAGGATTCCAAGGGGTGAGGGTGGAGAGAGTGAGAGGGTGGGAGCTCTACCCCAAGTTTGGCGAGAACAGCCTGGGAAATCAGCGGCTCAAGAGGCGGCAAGAAGGATCGTTTGCTACCGCTGCCGGCAAGCGGGACATATTGCAGCCAATTGCCCGGTTGTGGAGGAACCCATGCAGTGTGACTTTCTGACGGGCAGACGTCAGTCGCTGTGTGCGACAGTCGCATGCACTGCCATTCGAGGAACTGAGAAACATTTATGCAAAATGTGTGTTAATGGTAGAAATGTTGTGGTATTGCTGGATTCAGGTAGCCTTGTGACCCTGATAAAGGCTGAGTTAGTTAAAACAGAGGTCTCTGGGAATAGCAAGGTAGCTGTTATTTGTGTGCATGGGGACACCCGAGAGTATCCAGTGACTACAGTGTGTTTCGAGACCCCCAAAGGTACCCTCTCTCATCCAGTGGGCTTAGTATCTCAGTTACCGCATGACGCCATTGTGGGAAGGGATTTTCCGAAGTTCTGGGAACTGTGGGATGATCCTGAGCCCCTCACTGGTGCCCCTATGTACCAGGAATGTGATAGCCAGAACTCCCCTGAGAGTGGTGAGGACTCTCCGGAATTTCCCTTATCAGTATTGGCAGGGGAGACTCAAGAAACTGGAGAGGAGCCCACCTCCTCAGACGAAAACCTACCGTCTGTGGAGTTTTCTGATCTTGAGGTTCACAGGGAAAACTTTGCCACAGAACAGTTGAAAGACCCCGCCCTAATAAAGGCACGGGAAAACGTAGTGAAAATAGATGGCGAGTTAGTGAACCCAGATAATACCTGCACTTACCCATACTTCAGCGTAGAGAAGGACCTACTGTATCGGGTGGCAAAAAGGGCAGAAGAAACCGTTGAGCAGCTTGTGGTGCCCAAACCTTACAGGAAGTTGGTGTTGGAGTTGGCCCATGGGCACATTCTTGGAGGTCATCTGGGGACAGAGAAAACCCGAGAGAGGGTATTACAGAGATTCTATTGGCCGGGGGTGATGAAGGACGTAGAAAATTATTGTTCCTCCTGCCCTGTGTGTCAGAGGTTGGCCCCGATGCCACATTTCCGTAGCCCGCTGGTCCCTCTACCCATCATTGAGGTCCCGTTTGAGAGGATCGCCATGGATTTGGTAGGTCCTATAATCAAGTCCGCTAGGGGGCACCAGTACATATTAGTTATAATGGACTATGCCACCCGTTATCCAGAAGCGATCCCTCTCCGAAATACCTCGGCCAAAACCATAGCCAAAGAGCTATCTCTTGTTTTTAGCCGGGTGGGTATTTGTAAAGAACTGCTTACGGACCAAGGTACACCCTTTATGTCCCGGGTTATGAAAGAGCTGTTTAAATTGTTCAAAGTGACGCAATTGCGTACGTCTGTGTATCACCCCCAAACCGATGGGCTGGTTGAAAGATTCAACAAAACCCTAAAACAAATGTTGAAGAAAGTGGTGGATAGAGATGGAAAGGATTGGGACTGTTTACTTCCTTATTTGATGTTTGCTATTAGGGAGGTGCCCCAATCCTCTACGGGATTCTCCCCCTTTGAGTTACTGTATGGGAGACACCCAAGAGGGCTGTTGGATATTGCCAAGGAAACTTGGGAAAGTGAGAGTTCTCCCCACAGGAGTGTGATTGAGCATGTCGCCCTGATGCAAGATCGAATTGCACAGGTAATGCCCATCGTGAAGGAACATTTGGCCCAAGCGCAGTTGGCACAGCAGAGAGTGTACAACCGTGGAGCCAAGACCCGTACCTTTTCCCCGGGGGATAGGATATTGGTACTTGTCCCTACGGTTGAAAGTAAATTCCTTGCCAAATGGCAAGGCCCCTACGAGATAATGGAAAAAGTGAGCGAAGTGAATTACAAGGTCAGACAACCAGGAAGGCGAAAGCCCGAACAGATCTATCACGTTAATCTGTTGAAAGCCTGGAGGGATAGAGAGTCCCTAGTCGCAGACACTTGGTCACCAGCTCAAACTGGTTGCGTGATTCCTGAGGTTGGAATAGCAGCCACCTTGTCACAACCCCAACAACAGGAGGTTAAGGAGTTTGTGCTTCGCAACAAGGAGGTATTCTCTGAGCTGCCGGGACAAACATCTGGGGTAGAGCATGACATCATTACCCCGCCCGGTGAAAGGGTGAAGTTAAAACCCTATCGGATCCCAGAGGCTCGACGGGAGGCAATACGGGAGGAAGTACAGAAAATGCTGAACTTAGGGGTGATAGAGGAGTCCCAAAGTGATTGGTCTAGTCCCATCGTGTTGGTGCCTAAACCGGATGGGAGCTGGCGATTTTGTAACGATTTTCGTCAGTTGAACAAAGTTACAAAATTTGACACCTACCCCATGCCACGTATAGATGAGTTGATCGACCGGCTGGGAACAGCCCGATACATGACGACTCTTGACCTCACAAAAGGGTATTGGCAAATCCCCCTGGCCAAGTCGGCCAAAGAGAAAACCGCATTTGTAACCCCAGACGGGGCGTTCCAATATAAAAGAATGCCGTTCGGGTTACAGAATGCGCCGGCCACATTCCAGCGGAAAATGGACCAGATGCTGAGGCCCCATCGGAAGTATGCTGCGGCTTACCTGGATGACGTAATTGTCCATAGCACAGATTGGGCCTCACATCTGCCAAAAGTGCAAGCAGTCCTGGACTCTGTTCGGGAAGCGGGGTTTACGGCTAACCCCAAGAAGTGTACCATTGGGCAGGAGGAGGCCAAATATCTTGGGTACACCATTGGGAGGGGAGTAATAAAACCCCAACTCAACAAAGTCGAGGCCATCCAGAGTTGGCCACGTCCCAACAGCAAGAAGCAGGTACGAGCCTTTCTGGGAATCGCTGGGTATTATCGGCGATTCATTCCCCACTTTGCTTCTAAGGCTGTGCCCCTAACAAACCTGACGAAGGGGAAAGGGTCGGTCATGATTAAATGGACCCCCGAGGCTGAGGCAGCATTCCAATTCTTGAAACAAGCCTTATGTAGCCAGCCAGTGTTGTACTCACCCGACTTCTCTAAAGACTTTGTCGTACAAAGTGATGCGTCAGATGTGGGGTTAGGAGCAGTATTGTCCCAGGTCTGGAACGGGGAAGAGCACCCAGTCATTTACCTCAGCAGGAAGTTGAAGTCCCATGAGGTAAATTACGCCACCGTTGAAAAGGAGTGTTTAGCGGTGAAGTGGGCTCTAGATTCCCTTCGGTACTACCTGCTAGGTAGGCACTTTGACATGGTTACGGATCACGCTCCGTTAAAGTGGATGGCTCAAAACAAGGAAACAAATAGAAGAGTGAATAGGTGGTTCCTGGCCCTCCAGGAATTCAACTTCACAGTAAAGCATCGCCCTGGCGTTCAAATGGGGAATGTGGATACTTTGTCTCGAGTACATGAATGCCTGATTGCTGGTGTTCCAACCCCGAGGTTAAAACAAGAGGGGGGGGTATGTGACAGCAGGAAGGTAAAGTCACCTGGTTGCATCCAGGGGGGTAGATATATTTCGCCCAGATTCAGGCTTTACGCCGACTTATACAACTAGGTGGAGAGTTGTATAAGGCTAGTGGGCTCATGGATGACTCGTACCTCTAGGGAGAGGGCTGGGCGTCGTGCAGACAGGGAGTTGATGAGACCAGCTGAAGCTTGTCAGCTCATTTAGGCCTCTATAAGAACTCCCAGCTTCATTAGATGTTAGCTCATGCCTGGAACCAGACCTGTGTGGACTGTCTAGGGAGAGTGAACCCCTGTGCGGTGAGACAAAGCCTGTGTGGCTATTTGCTTGGACATTTAAAACCAGGGACTTAGGGACTAGGACAGCACTAGGCTGATCCCAGTTGTTAGTTAGGAAACCTGTATGTTTAGTCAGAGGTCAACTTGACCAGGATTTATTTTGGTTATGTTTCTTTTGCTTTGCTGTGTTTTGTCACTGTAAATAGAAAATAAACCGCACCTTTTTGATTTTGAAAACCACAACCTCCGTTTGCTGGGCCTGTTTTGTGTGGGGAGCCCATCCCGGGGGTCACACACACCCGCTGCCGAGCTAACCCCCTCACACATGTTAAAATCAATTAGTCTGTTATATCAGCATCAGGTGTGTGGTAGCTGGTGGTGATCCAAGACTGGTTCATCTTGATGAAAGTCAGTCGATCAACCGAGTCGGTGGACAGGCGCACCCTGTGATCCGTGACAAATCCTCCAGCAGCACTGAATGTGCGTTCCGAAAGAACGCTGGATGCAGGACAGGCCAGTAGCTCAATTGCATACTGTGCAAGCTCTGGCCAGTGATCCATCCTCAAGACCCAGTAAGCCAGAGGATTTTCGGTGGGGAAGGTGTCCAAGTCTGACCTTGCCCCTAGATATTCCTGCACCATGTTTATCAGACGCTGGCGATGGTTGCTGGAACCGATCATACTTTGGGGCTGCGGACTGAAGAATTGTCTGAACGCATCGGTCAGACGGCCACCTTCCCCACCGCTCCTTCTTTGACTGGCCGAAGCCTCAGCAACTCGTTGTCCAGGACCAGGAGTTTGTAACCTCCCAGTCTCTGGGAACGCGTTGCACAGACCTTTCTGCAAGGCCTCCCGGAGTTGTCTCATCCTCTGCTCCCTCTGCGACGGTAACATAAGGTCCGCAACCTTACCCTTGTACCGTGGATCAAGGAGAGTGGCCAGCCAGTAATGGTCCCTCTCTTGATCCGAAGAATACGAGGATCCTTCCGCAGACTTTGCAGGATCAGGGAGGCCATGCAGCGTAGGTTTGCTGAGGCATTCGGTCCGGAGTCCTCTGGGTCACTAAGGACGACATGATCCGCAGCCACCTCCTCCCAGCCACGTACAAGTCCACTGGTTTCTTGGGACTGTAAATCATCCCTAAAAGACTGCTGCTGATGATGCTGAGTGCCAGCCTCCACCTCCATGCTGACACAATCCTCCTCCTCCTCCTCCTCCTCCTCTTCCTGTGCGATGGGTGGGACAGAAGGAACACTGTCTGGGTAAAGGGGGCCTTGAGAGGCAAGGAAGTCCTCCTCTTCCTGCCTCTGTTCTGCCTCAAGTGCCCTGTCCATTATTCCACGCAGCGTGTGCTCCAACAGGTGGACAAGAGGTACAGTGTCACTGATGCATGCACTGTCACTGCTCACCATCCTCGTGGCCTCCTCAAATGGTGCCAGGACAGTGCATGCATCCCTGATCATGCCCCACTGGCGTGGAGAAAAAAAACCAAGCTCCCCTGACCCTGTCCTGGTGCCGTAGTCGCACAGGTACTCATTGATGGCCCTCTGCTGCGTGTGCAGCCGCTGCAGCATGGCCAACGTTGAGTTCCACCTGGTGGGCATGTCACATATAAGGCGGTTCTTGGGCAGGTTCAACTCCTTTTGCAGCTCAGCCAGGCGAGCACTGGCATTATAAGATCTGCGGAAATGCACACAGACTTTCCTGGCCTGCCTCAGGACATCCTGTAAGCCCGGGTACCTGCCCAAGAACCGCTGCACCACCAGGTTAAGGACGTGAGCCACACAGGGCACATGGGTCAGTTGTCCCTGTCGGAGGGCGGAGAGGAGGTTGGTGCCATTGTCGCAAACCACCATTCCTGGCTTAAGCTGGCGTGGCGTCAACCACCTCTCGGCCTGGCCCTGCAGAGCAGACAGGACCTCTGCCCCAGTGTGGCTTCTGTCCCCCAAACACACCAGCGCAAGCACGGCATGGCATCTTTTTGCCTGCGTACTTGCGTAGCCCCTTGAACGCCTACGGAGCACCGCTGGTTCAGAGGACAAAGCACAGGAAGAGGCCATGGAGGAAGAAGAAGAGGAGGGGGTGGAGGAGAGAGGTGTGTCACAACCAGTAGTAGCATTTTGGAGGCGTGGCGGTGGAACAACCTCCAACACTACTGCACCTTGTTCTGCATCCTTCCCAGCTGCCAAAAGAGTGACCCAATGGGCCGTGAAAGAAAGGTAACGTCCCTGTCCATGCCTGCTGGACCATGAGTCAGTGGTAATATGCACCTTACTGCTGACCGCCCTGTCCAGCGAGGCCAAGACATTGCCTTCCACATGCCGGTAGAGAGCCGGAATAGCCTTCCGTGAGAAAAAGTGGCGTTTGGGAACCTGCCACTGAG
This sequence comes from Rana muscosa, assembly GCA_029206835.1. Lineage (NCBI taxonomy): Eukaryota > Metazoa > Chordata > Amphibia > Anura > Ranidae > Rana > Rana muscosa. The sequence continues at coordinate 1,301,231,700 of CM055116.1, read as the reverse complement.
GAACCGCACATTGCACAAACTCACGGAAGGGGGCCGAGTCTACCAACTGAAAAGGCAGCAGTTGAAGCGCTAGCAATTTAGCCAAGCTAGCATTCAACCGCTGGCCATGTGGATGGCTGGGAGTGAACTTCTTTCGACGGTCCAGCAGCTGGGGCAGGGAAATTTGCCTGCTAGAATCGGACGTCGGTGTACTGCTAGCAGAGTGGCCGCAAGTACTTGGCTGTGACACACCTAATTCTACACCTTCATTCCTCTCAGTGCATGTTTCAGAGAGGACTGAAGTTATAGTGGGGTTGGAGATCCCAGCTGATGCGGTGCAAGGAGAGGTCCGCTTTGTTCTTTGGTGTGGGTCTTTGAGGTAGGCTTGCCAACGAGCTGCATGGCAGGTCAACATATGTCTGGTCAGGCATGTGGTACCCAAGCGGCTGATGTTTTGGCCACGCGATATACGCTTAAAACATATGTTGCAAACAGCAGCTGTGCGATCTGATGCACTAGCCTCAAAAAAGGCCCACACCAAAGAACTTTTTGAATGACGGGCAGAGGCAGCGCCCTGCACAGGCGGAGCTCTGCGGTGTGATTCCGTCGGTGTACTGCCCTTACGCTGGCCACCAAAGGGCATCCTGCCTCGTTGGAGATGTGCCTCCTCCTCATCCTCCTCCTCCTCCTCTCTCCTATTAGGCACCCACGTGGAGTCAGTGACCTCATCATCCCCTCCCTCCTCATCACTGGAGCCAATCTGGCAGTATGCTGCAGCTGCTGGAACATGACTGCCAGATTGGTGTCCTTCTTGAGCATCCCCTCTGTCTGCTCTCACGCTACTGCCTTCCTGTAGCTGGGTTTCATCATCAGACCCTTCGAAACACTGGGCATCCTCCTGGAGCATGTACCCAACACTGTGCTCAAACAGTTCGGGGGACTCCTCAGGAGGAGGACATGGTGGGTCTAGGGAAGGAGTGACTGATGATGAGTCTGACATTGATACCAGGGAAGAGGACGCTTTGGCAGCTGCTTTGCCAGTACCCTGAGCCTGGGTGAGAGAGGATGAGGAGGAGGAGGAGGGCTTGGTCATCCACTCTACCAAGTCTTCGGCATGATGTGGCTCAACATGTCCAGCTGCCGAAAAGAAGGACAAGCGTGTCCCATGGCCATGTGCTGATGACAATGCACCGCGTCCACGACCAGCACTGTTGCCCCCAGACACAGAGCCTGCTTGCCCTCTTTTATTGCCTCCTGACTGTCTGCCTCTCCTTGTTTGCCTTCCAGACATTCTAATAGATGGCCTGCAGGGAGATGGGAAAAAAGCAATAAGGGCTACCTTCAGGTGTCCTTCTCTGTCCCTTTTACTTAAGGATTTCTAAATATGGGTGAGGATGATTGCTTTCGCACAGAATAGCACAATGACAATTTCTCTGACTGTCCAAAAAACAAGGATTTCAAAGATGGTTGATGATGAATGCTTTAGCACAGTATAGCACAATGAGAATTTCCCTCACTGTCCTTCCCTGTCCCTACAAACAAGGTTTAGCACAGTAAAACACACTGACACTCTCCCTACCTATAGTTTTCTGTCCCTATAAAAAATGTTTTTTTAAAGATGGTTGATGATGAATGCTTTAGCACAGTATAGCACAAGGAGAATTTCCCTCACTGTCCTTCCCTGTCCCTAGAAACAAGGATTAGCACAGTAAAACACACTGACACTCTCCCTACCTATCCTTCTCTTTCCCTAAACTAAAGGAATCCAGGTTAAGCAAGAAAAAAAATGTCACTGTCCCTGCCTATGCTTCTCTTTCCCTGCTCCGGAACACACTACACTAGGCCGCCGTGCTGGCGGCCTTTTATAGTGTGGGGCGTGAACTAAACACCCTCAGCAATAATTGCCCACAGGCATCCTGCCTGTGGCCAATCATTGCTCTCCTCGCTGCCGGCGCTGTGATTGGCCAAGCATGCGGGGTCACAGTGCATGCTTGGCCAATCACAGCGCCTGGATGACACTGCGATGGCGTAGTGCATTGTGGGCCGTTCGCGTCACTCGAATTTGGCGCGAACGGCCCAAATCGTTCGATCTTCGTCGAACGATCGAACAGCCGATGTTCGAGTCGAACGTATGTTCGACTCGAACACCGAGCTCATCCCTACTGCTGAGCAGAGTCTAGCAGCTGTTTGTAGGCAATCTCCAGCTCCCATTCCTGAACGGCCAGAAACTCCAAATCTTCCTGTGCCCAGTGCCCTTCCGAGACATTCAGTCTTTGTTCTCTGTGCTCCATTATTTCCTCCAAACCCCACTCCCGATCACTCCCAAAGTCAGGGTCCTCGGACAGCCTCCAATACAACAATCCCAGGCCATTATAGTCAAAGCCTTCCGTGGGACTGTCATCCGCTGACCATGGGCACTCTTGGGCCACATACCACCGGAGGGCTCTGTAGCTCTCATCCAACCGCATCTCTGCCCGGATCAGCCTGCTTAACTCAGCTGTCCACTCCTGCTTCGGTTGTTCCCCCAATAACGGCATTCGTACTTCATACTGCGACCAGTACCTTACATGGATGGAGGGGAGAACTTTTCCCTGGTGTTGCTGCTTGAGAGCTAGCACTTTCTTCCAGAGTTCGCAGCGGATCGAATCCGACCATCCCAGCAGGACCTCCTCTGATACTGGTCCTCTATGCTGTATCTGCATCTCTCGCAACCTCCTTCCGAATTCCTCTTCCATGGCGGCTGGTTCTTTAGGCGTTGTCTCCGATTGCCGTATTTCCGCCATTCTCCGCTCATGTTGCCGCTCTCGTTCTCTCTTTTGTCGCGCATCCTGCAGCTGGATGCCTTTAATGGCTTCCTGTATGGCAGTCTCTGATGGGTTAGCCCCATATAATGCCAACCGCTGTCGCACTCGTTGCTGAAACAAATCTTCAACTGACCGGGGTCCTGCATCACCCTTCTGGTCCATCTCGGCTCTCAAGTAGGTCTTTCAGCGTGACTTTCCTGCAGGCTGCATAGCTGGTCATTCACTGTGGTGGTTTGGAGTGTCCCAGGAACTGGAGAGCAAATCCCACCGCTGCCAACCAATGTACCGAGCCCCTTGCTCGCTCGGTTCCACTCTCCCGACACTCCTCTGCTACTATTGGATCATATTGCAGATCGCAACGTCTGATGGTTTGGTCATCCGATGCTCCAGGATTCAAACTACAGCTATGTGCCAATCTAATCCATTTGTGATAGTTCAGAACAAACACCAGGCAGGCTGTATGTAAGTTCAAACAGGAATCTCCCTTTATTGGATGCACACACACAGTCTTATACAGCAGTTTGAACACCCTGCCCCCAACAACCACTTTCCTATTGGTCAATTGTAAAGTCCATTGTAGTTCGCAATTAGCTTCTCTTGGCCATGCAAATAAGGACTTGAAACAGGGTCAGCAGGGATTGGTCCAATAGCTTGAATAGGAGAACTGAGATGTGTATTGACACAGAAGCCCCAGGGGGTAATTAAAGTACATAAACAAACAGTCAAACACAGAACAATGCTTTTCTTCTAGACCATGGAGCCGTCTGGAGGGGGGGTTAGCCTTAAGACAGGGCAGAAGACCCCCCACTGTGTAATAGATTCAAAGGAGAAATACTTCAGTATTCCAAGGTCCATGACAATACTCCCTCCTGGGAAACAGTCCAACAGCCACAGTGGGACCCCAAACGGGTCAACTCGAGGATGTTGGAAAAGTAGTCTTAAGGTTCCAGGTCTGTCTGCCGGGATAACCCATCCGCATTCCAGTCTTGAGGCCCTGGCCCATAATCGGAAGGCAAGAGGCTGGCATTCAGTCCTCTCCAAAAGCCTCTGTCCCGGCTAGGTCTGTCACACCAATAGTTCTGGCTTTCACCTCCAGTCTCTCTGGAGGACATGGGCCGTGGTGTATCACATCCCTCCCCCCAGTACTAAACCCCTAGACAAGACCAACAAGCCGAGAATGAGAAGGGGTGAGAGGTGTGAGGTTGCTACATTTGTATGGGGTCTTATTTGGCTGGTTGGAGTGTCTGGTGGCTATCGTGTGTTTGGAAAGGGAATATCCTAACGGTGTTAACCCCTTTCATACTTGGGGTGCCGTTACACCGCTGCTGCCGTCTTCTTCTTCCTCACTGCCGCAGTCTTCTTCTTCCTCACCGCCTTCATCTTCTTCTTCCTTACCGTCACCTTCTTCTTTTTCCTTACCGCCGCCTTCTTCTTCTTCCTCACCGCCGCCTCCGTCTTCTTCTTCTTCACCGCGGCCATGTTCTTCTTCCTCACCGCCTCCATCTTCTTCTTCCTCACCGCCTCCATCTTCTTCTTCTTCCTTACTGTCACTGCCACCTTTTTCTTCCTTACCGCCGCTGCCGTCTTCTTCATCGCCGCTGGTTAAAAAACAAAAAAAGCTGGTCTTCTCTTGAAGCTGTCTTTCTCCCTCATGTGACGTCACAAGGGGTGGGCTCTCGGGGCGATGTCATTGGATAGCCACGCCCCACGCCTATATAAGAGGTGCTGAACAGAGGGAACAGCACAACGGTGAAAGACAGCTTCATGACAAGAACAGCTTTTTTTTGTTTTTTTAGCAGGTAACCGGCAGCGATGAAGAATATGGCGGAAAAAGAAAACAACACCGGAAGTTAATGATGAGCCCCCGCCCACAGACCGCGACAACCACTAACCAGGGTTGCTAGGAAGAGACCCTTGTCCTCATAAACATGGGGGCAAGGTGCTTTGGGGTGGGGGGGCGCAGAGCCATTAAAGCCTAACATAATGAAGTCCTGTAACTCACCAGGCCAATGAAGACAAATATAAACCCTATGGAGGGCAAGTTGGGCCACAAAACACTGTCATTGGTATACCAAGCCACATACTCCAGGAAATTAATCTATGGGGAAAAGTAGGTGTAACGGGAAGGACCGGGGAACTCAGAATCGCTTAGAAAGTATGAGATACCCTTGCTTTAGCTCCCCTAATGCCTCTTATGTGTCAACCACCCTGTGTCTCTATTAGGGGCACAGGGTGAATGAAAACCCCAATATGGTCTATGATGGCCATATTCAATGCTGCACATACATTGTATCTAGATTGGATGTGTACTGTGGGGGGGGGGGGGGGTTGTGTAATCATTGCTGTGAGGAGTTAAGGTGATTTGCATTCTATTGTCTATTACAGGGATATGCAATTAGCGGACCTCCAGCTGTTGCAAAACTACAAGTCCCATCATGCCTCTGCCTCTGGGTGTCATACTTGTGGCTGTCAGAGTCTCGCTATGCCTCATGGGACTTGTAGTTCTGCAACAGCTGGAGGTCCGCTAATTGCATATCCCTGGTCTATTATGAATTAAAGGAGCACTAAAGCTTTTTTTTTTTTTGCTTAAAAATAACAAACATGTTATACTTACCTCCACTGTGCAGCTAGTTTTGCACACAGTGGCCCCGATCCTGGTCTTCTGGGGTCCCTCGGCGGCTGTCTTGGCTCCTCCCCGCAAGGACTCCACACCTTAATGCGAGTGAGCTCGCATGGTGTGGAGTGATTGCGGGCGCGCTCCCGTGATACAGCGGCGGCCATAGCCGCCGACTGTATCACTCGGCCCCGCCCCCCGGCGTGCCGCGTCATTGGATGTGATTGACAGCAGCGCCAGCCAATGGCTGCGCTGCTTTCAATCCATCCAGTGTAGCCAATCGGCGGCCAGGCTGAAAAACGAAGAGGATGACGGGGACGAGCATGGGACTTTCGAGGGGCCAGGTAAGAAAAACGGGGGCTCGGGGGGGGGGGGCGGTATTGTCGAATGTTTTTTCACCTTAATGCATAGGATGCATTAAGGTGAAAAAACATGTAACTTTACTACTCCTTTAAGTCTGCTACTGTGACGATGTGGATTGGAGCTTGGTAAACCGTCTGGCTCCATATTATGGGATGTGGAAGTGTCTTCTGTGAGGAGGGGGGGGGAAATCAACCCTCCTGCCTAAGACTGTTTATCAAAGGAGAAGTTTGAACACACCTGACCTGTATCACCATTGTCATTGGACAGTTTAACCCGCCCTGTTCCCCAAAGGATGGGAGGGGAGGGTTTTGAAGAGAAATGTGTTACCATGTGTTTTGAAAATAAAGTATTTTCCCTGTTTTGGAACTTGAATACAGAGCGTTGTCTCGTATCTGGGGGGAGAACCATTCGTATGGGGTCTTATTCAGCTGGTTGGAGTGTCTGGTGGCTGTCGTGTGGTTGGAAAGGGAATATCCTAACGGTGTTAACCCCTTTCATACTTGGGGTGCCGTTACAATTGTTGGCAAGCAGTGGGATTGATCCCCACAGCCGGAAGGACAGCTACAAGAGGACACAGGACAATGGAAGCACAGTATGAATGGCTAAAGCACTCTACCCTCAAAGACTTACTGGAGAACCGGGGAAGACCGGCCAACAACCGTAAGAAGAGGGACATTATCAGAGAACTAGTCAAAATGGATGGAACCGAAAGGCCCAGCGTAACAGACAGGACACCCGAAGAGGCAAGTTTTGATCGGGCTGTTAAACTAAGACTGGCACATTATGGTCCTAACCCTCCAGCGGAGATCATAGACCTAGTTATAGCGGCTGTGGAGGCAAATTTGCTACAGCAAAGAGGTGCTGCAGCAGCAGAAGTCACAGCAGCACCAACTGCAAGGAGAGGAGAGGTACAGATACCAGCCGCCTTGGAAGAGCAAGTCAGAAGGAGGTTACAAGAGATGCAGATACAGCATAGAGGACCAGTATCAGAGGAGGTCCTGCTGGGATGGTCGGATTCGATCCGCTGCGAACTCTGGAAGAAAGCGCTAGCTCTCGAGCAGCAACACCAGGGAAAAGTTCTCCCCTCCATCCATGTAAGGTACTGGTCGCAGTATGATGTACGAATGCCGTTATTGGGGGAACAACCAAAGCAGGAGTGGACAACTGAGTTAAGCAGGCTGATCCGGGCAGAGATGCGGTTGGACGAGAGCTACAGAGCCCTCCGGTGGTATGTAGCCCAAGAGTGCCCATGGTCAGCGGATGACAGCCCCACGGAAGGCTTTGACTATGATGGCCTGGGATTGTTGTATTGGAGGCTGTCCAGTGACCCTGACTTTGGGAGTGATCGGGAGTGGCGTTTGGAGGAAATAATGGAGCACACAGAGCGAAAACTGAATGTCTCGGAAGGGCACTGGGCAGAGGAAGATTTGGAGTTTCTGGCCGTTCAGGAATGGGAGGTGGAGATCGCCTACAGACAGCTGCTAGAATCTGCTCAGCAGCAGGGTGGTGCTACCTGTGTCGGGGACTATCAGGAAATACCAGTTGACAACTATGAAATCCTGGCTGAAGAATCGGCAGTGGAAAATCTGGAGATTGCCATCCCCAAAACAGAAGTGCTGACTGACCTTGAGGATCCTGTTCCTGCTTGGGATGATCTTGGATAGAGGAATGTACCTGTCCAGCAGCATGCCAGAGAATCGGCAGTGGAAAATCTGAAGATTGCCATCCCTAAAGCTGAAGTGGATGATATGGAGTTCCAGGGAGCTAGGGCAGTTGGCTCATCTTCCCAGCTACAGATTACAGAAGGTATGGACTTAAGGGACTGTTCAGAGGATGTTATGGATTATGCATTGCCTGCCCAAGTACTGGCAGCAGGACAGAGTACTGCAGACCCCTGCTCAACACCCGTGGCAGTTTTGGAGGCCCGAGATGAGAAGGTGATGGTTCCTCTTTCCCAGGGGATTTCAGAGATGCAGGGGGGAGAAGCAGCCCTTTTCCCTCCCCAACAGTTAGCCAGAGCAGATGGGGTGGAGTCCCCAGCAGAAGTGCTGGCAACAGGGCAGAGTGCTAGCAACCTCTGCCCAGCACCGGAAACAACTGTGGAGTTTCAGGGAGCCGGGGCAGCTGGCCCCTCTCTCCAGCAACAAGCTGAGGGGGTAAAGCTTTCACCCCCAGCTGAATCACTGGCAGCAGGGCAGAATGCTACTGGCCGCTGCACACAACTGCCACTTGAGCGGATATCGGTGGATGGGACTACGGTCTCCACTCACAGCAACCCAGCGGAAGAGCTGGCAACAGAGCAGAGTGCCGCGGGCCTCTGCTCTCAACTAACAGAAGAGGGAGTTCCTGTGGTACTAGATGGGACTTCGGCCCTCACTGACGCAACCCCAGAAAATGGTGTGACACTGGGACAGGAGGATGTCAGCCTTGCTTTGCAAGCACTGGGGGATTTTCACCTACCACAAGTGGATGGGACTTCAGTCTCCACTTGTATACCCCAGGGATGCTGGGCAGTCGGCCCAGATCCCCAACAGCATGACGGACTGAGCCCAGTCACCCTGTCTTCTCTCCAGCGGCTGAAAGGACTCCAGGGAGAAGGGCCAGTCCAGGCCTCTCCCCAGCGGCGGGTATGTTCTCTAAGAGAGGCAGAGGTTGGCTGGGTAAGTAATACTCTGTTTGGAGCAATTTATTTGGGGTACTGTGTGGATACCGGCATTAGAAGAAGGGACCTATGGACTAACTTCGGAGTCAACCTGTCACGTACCTGGTAGGTGAGCCCGACGTGCAGGGAGTGGCCTCTCGTAGACCTCTGGCTCGAGAACCCCTGATAGAGCAGACAGGGGCTCAGGAGGGCAAAGGAGCACAAGTGCCTGGCAGGAACTGAAGCAGGTGGAGGTAGAAGCAGGAGACTGCAGCTGAGGGTAACTGATGGGAGGCGTGCAGTGGACCGCAGTAGGCACTTGAGGATCAGGAAGCAGACTTGGTGAAGACAGGCCGGGTCAGACACAAGCGGGCAGATGAGTACAAAGCAGGATCCAAGAATAGTTAAAGTCCGGGCCGGGTCAGAGTATCAGGCGGGCAGCAAACTGGTTAGAGGAGAAGGCAGAAGAGAAGTCGGGACGAGCTGTGGTCAAAGGCGGGCAGCAGACAGGAGAAGCCAAGGGAAGCCGGATCAGGTACCAGAGCAACTCGATCAGAGGTTCAGGTAACAAGGGTCTTCAGGAAATGCTGTAGACCGGACAGCAAGGATGCAGAGTGACAGCTCTCTTTAAATAGGCAGTCTTTGGCGCCAAACTGCGTCATAGGCGCGCGCGCGCTATCGCGCATGCGCCGAACGGGTCTTCCTGTGCATAGGAATTCTGAGACCCCGATTGCTGGGATGAGTGTGAGAACGTCTTTCCTGACATTGCCCCCCTCCTACGGGCAGCCTTCGGATGCCCAACTGGGCCAGCCTACCTGGGTGAGACCTTTTGAAGGCCGTGATCAATCTTTTGGCATGAATGTTGGTTTCCGGTTCCCAGGAATTTTCCTCGGGGCCATAGCCCTTCCATTTAACCAGATATTGGGTTTGGTTGCATCTCTTCCTGCAGTCCAGGATGGACTCGATTTCGAACTCCTCCTCACCATTGATGAGCACGGGCTCAGGAGGGCCAATACCTCAATTGGGAAAGGGATCTGGGACTGCAGGTTTGAGTAGCGACACATGGAATATCGGGTGTATCCGAAAAGATTCCGGTAATTTCAGCTCGTATGCCACGTCATTAATTTTCCTTGTTACAGGGAAGGGACCCACAAATTTAGGGCCCAGTTTCTTAGAGGGGCATGTCATTTTTAGATTCACTGTGGACAGCCAGACTTGATCTCCGGGTGTAAGGTTAAGTTCCCCCCTCCTCTTTTTGTCGAACACCTCCTTATTATGCGCCTGAGTTCTTGCCATTGTCTCCTGAAGCAACTTACTGTTGGTACTGAGGAAGTTCAGGGTCTCCTGGGCGGCTGGGACCGCACACTCTGGAATATTATTAGACAGGAACAGAGGGTGGAAGCCGTAGTTCGCAAAGAACGGTGACTGCTTGGTAGCTGAGTGAACGGAATTGTTGTAGGCGAACTCGGCGAGGGGTAATAGTGGTACCCAGTCGTCTTGAGAGAAGGAAGAGAAACAGCGCAAATATTGCTCCAGGGTCTGATTTGTGCGTTCCGTCTGACCATTGGTCTGGGGATGATAAGCTGAAGAGAAGGAAAGGTCAATCTTTAAAGATTCGCAGAGTGCCCTCCAGAACCTGGATGTAAACTGCACCCCCCGATCAGATACAATGTTCACAGGAATGCCGTGCAGTCTTACGATTTCTTTGATAAATAGTTTTGCGGTCTCTGGGGCAGAAGGTGTACATCTCATGGGCAGAAAGTGGGCCATCTTGGAAAGTCTGTCCACTACCACAAAAATGGTAGTGCAATTTTATGATGATGGTAGTTCCACAATAAAGTCCATCGAAATCATTCTCCAAGGTCTGTCTGGAATGGGTAAAGGCCTCAACAGACCCCAAGCTCTGGTCTTGCTGCCTTTGTTCTGAATGCACGTAATGCATGATTCCACATAGTCTTTGCAGTCCTTAGACAGTTGAGGCCACCAAAACGTGCGCTGGAGAAGTTCAGATGTTTTGTGCACCCCAAAGTGGCCAGCCAGTTCATGATCGTGACAAGATTTGAGAACGTTAATACGTAATTGTGGAGGTACGAAGATCTTGTCCTTGAACCATAGCAGGTCGTCTTTCAACTGTAGGGTAACATCCGGTGGGTAGGCCTCATTGGTAGAAGCCTGCTTAATCAGAGAAAGTAGGTCTCCTTGCAGCAAAAGGAAATTTCCGGGAGTCAGGATGGTGTCTGGGGGTGAGAGAGCTTCAGCTCCGCTAAACATCCGTGAAAGCGCATCTGGCTTGGTGTTCTTGTACCCGGGCCTGTAGGTTATATGGAATGAAAATCTGGTGAAAAAAGTGCCCATCTGGCTTGACGTGGTTTCAGTCTTTTGGCTACTTTCAAGTACTCCAGATTTTTGTGGTCTGTATAGATCAAAATAGGATGTGCTGCCCCCTCTAGTAAGTAGCGCCACTCTTCCAACGCGGCCTTAATTGCGAGTAGCTCTCTGTCCCCCACATCATAGTTCCTCTCAGCTTCGGACAACTTCCGAGAGAAGAAGGCGACTGGATGCAACTGCAACTTGGGACCCTGTCTCTGGGAGAGCACCGCCCCCACTGCGATCTCCGAGGCATCTACCTCCAAAATGTAAGGCAGAGCAGGGTCTGGATGTTTCAGGACTGCGGCCGAGACAAACTGATCCTTTAAGGTGGAGAAGGCAACTTGGGCTTCCGGGGTCCAATGGAATAGTATGCCTTGCTTCGTCAAACTGGTGATGGGCGAGATGATGGTAGAAAATCCCCGGATAAACTTGCGATAAAAGTTTGCAAATCCTACAAAGCGTTGGATCCCTTTTTTGTCTGTAGGGATTGGCCAATCCAAGATGGCGGAAACTTTTTGTGGGTCCATTTTGACACCTTCTATGGAGATAATTAGTCCCAAAAACTGAATGCTCTGTTGTTCAAACTCGCATTTCTCGGGTTTCGCGTAAAGGCCATGCTGACGGAGTCGGGTTAACACTTTCCTGACATGCTCTCGGTGAATGGACAAGGACGAGGAGAAAATCAGGATATCATCCAGGTAAATTATCACAAACAAGTCTAGGTAGTCTCTGAAAATGTCATTCACAAAGTGTTGGAATGTGGCAGGGGCGTTACACAAACCGAAGGGCATTACGAGATATTCAAAATGCCTGAATCGGGTACGGAAGGCAGTCTTCCATTCATCCCCATTACGAATCCGGACCAGATTGTAGGCCCCACGAAGATCCAATTTGGTGAATATGGCTGCAGCCCCGAGTCTCTGGAATAGTTCTGGCACCAAAGGGAGAGGGTACCGGTTTTTAATTGTATTTTTATTTAGCGCACGGTAGTCTACGCAAGGGCGTAGGGAATGGTCTTTCTTTTCAACGAAAAAGATTCCTGCTCCATCTGGTGAAGTAGAAGGGCGGATGAACCCCTTCTCCAGGTTGTCGTCGATATAGGTCTTGAGGGTCCCGAGCTCTAGTTCGGTTAGAGGGAAGATCCTTCCGAATGGCACCTCTGCCCCGGGGAGGAGCTCAATCGGACAGTCATAGGATCGGTGCGGGGGATGTGTTTCTGCACCCTTTTTGCTGAATACATCCAAAAAATGGTGGTAAACTTCGGGAACGGACTGGCGGGTTTCAGAGTCAGTGTCTAAGCAGAGCAGTGAGGAGGGAGCGTCAGCGACTTCTGGCACACAGTGCTGACGACAGTAAGGAGAAAGGAAGCTGATCTTACTCGTGGTCCAGTCAATTTGTGGGTTGTGTGCCCTCAGCCAGGGCATGCCCAGTATGATGGGAAATAGGGGGGATTCAATGATGTCCAGGCGAAATAACTCCCGGTGATTACCGGAGATGGTTGCACTTAAAGGGACGGTTTCCAGTATGACTGGCCCTGACTTAATAGCTGATCCATCGGCCAGGTGTACAGAAAGTCCCTTAGCTCGGGGTTGCAAGGGGACCTGGAATCTGTTGGCAAAGGAAGCGTCCATAAAACCGCTGCATGCTCCAGAATCAATTATTGCGGTAGTTAGTATATTCCTTCCTGGAAGCTGTAAGGAGACAGAGACAGCCAGATTAGTTGAGTTGTCAAACGAAGTAGGTGAGTAGGTAGAAAAGATAGAGGAACACTTACGGGTCTTAGCAGGACAGGTCCTCACAAAATGACCTGGTTCCCCACAGTAGAGGCAGAGGTTGTTGAATCGCCGCCGTTGGCGCTCTTCGGGGGTGAGCGAGGGGCGAAGCAGGCCAAGTTGCATGGGTTCCGAAGTATCAGCAGACGGGTGAGCGGGAGCCAGAGGAGCGGAGTGAGCAGGGTTGAACACACGAGGTAGCATCCATACAGGACGAGAGGGACCAGCGGTACGTTCAGCTCTTCGTTCCCTTAACCGCCTGTCAATTAAAGTAGACTGAAGAATTAGAGCGTCCAGTGTTGCTGGGATGCCAACTCGAGCCAGTTCATCCTTAAGGGGCTCGGAGAGGCCCATACGGAACTGGTGGCGCAGGGCAGCATCGTTCCAATTTGTGTCCGAACTCCAACGTCTGAATTCGGACACGTAGTCCTCCACGGGCCTGCGACCCTGCTGCAGGGAACATAATGCTGCTTCCGCGGTGGCTGCTTGTTCGGGATCCTCGTAGAGAAGATCCATGGCTTCAAAGAAAGTGCGCAGGAGGTTGAGGCAGGTGTCTTTATGCTCCAGAAGGCGGTGGGCCCAAGACTGAGGTTCACCTGATAGTAGGGCGATGACGAAGCCCACCTTGGTGGTTTCAAGGGAAAAAGTCCTGGGTTGAAGAGCGAAAAAGAGCTCACAGGCGTTACGAAAAGCTCTGTATTTACTACGATCTCCAGAAAACCTCTCGGGAGGAGGAACCCGGGGTTCAGGTGGTAACATGACGACCGAGGGTGCGGGGGAAGCTCCAGATGCGGCAGGTGCCGTGTTAGACAGGGTCTGGACACGCTCCTCTAGGCGGGTATAGCCTTCCTGTAAGTTCCTGACTGCCGTAGTAAGTCCATCTAGGTGACGGCAGAGTTCCTCCATGGGAGAGGCTCCCTGCGTGGGCTCGGACATGGCTGTCCGGCACTGTCACGTACCTGGTAGGTGAGCCCGACGTGCAGGGAGTGGCCTCTCGTAGACCTCTGGCTCAAGAACCCCTGATAGAGCAGACAGGAGCTCAGGAGGGCAAAGGAGCACAAGTGCCTGGCAGGAACTGAAGCAGGTGGAGGTAGAAGCAGCAGACTGCAGCTGAGGGTAACTGATGGGAGGCGTGCAGTGGTCCGCAGTAGGCACTTGAGGATCAGGAAGCAGACTTGGTGAAGACAGGCCGGGTCAGACACAAGCGGGCAGATGAGTACAAAGCAGGATCCAAGAATAGTTAAAGTCCGGGCCGGGTCAGAGTATCAGGCGGGCAGAGGAGAAGGCAGAAGAGAAGTCGGGACGAGCCGTGGTCAAAGGCGGGCAGCAGACAGGAGAAGCCAAGGGAAGCCGGATCAGGTACCAGAGCAACTCGATCAGAGGTTCAGGTAACAAGGGTCTTCAGGAAACGCTGTAGACCGGACAGCAAGGATGCAGAGTGACAGCTCTCTTTAAATAGGCAGTCTTTGGCGCCAAACTGCGTCATAGGCGCGCGCGCGCTATCGCGCATGCGCCGAACGGGTCTTCCTGTGCATAGGAATTCTGAGACCCCGATTGCTGGGATGAGTGTGAGAACATCTTTCCTGACACAACCCGTCTGGGGTCCCCTCCTCTGTTAGTCTCCTGCCAAAAGGGGAGAGATGTAACGGGAAGGCCCGGGGAACTCAGAATCGCTTAGAAAGTATGAGGTACCCTTGCTTCAGCTCCCCCAATGCCTCTTATGTGTCAACTACCCTGTGTCTCTATTAGGGGCACAGGGTGAATGAAAACCCCAATATGGTCTATGATGGCCATATTCAATGCTGCACATACATTGTATCTAGATTGGATGTGTACTGTGGGGGGGGGGGGGGTGTACTCATTGCTGTGAGGAGTTAAGGTGATTTGCATTCTATTGTCTATTATGAATTAAGTCTGCTACTGTGACGATGTGGATTGGAGCTGGTAGACCGTCTGGCTCCATATTATGGGATGTTGAAGTGTCGTCTGTGAGGGGGGGGGGAATCACCTCTCCTGCTAAGACTGTTTATCAAAGGAGAAGTTTGAACACACCTGACCTGTATTACCATTGTCATTGGACAGTTTAACCCGCCCTGTTCCCCAAAGGATGGGAGGGGAGGGTTTTGAAGAGAAATGTGTTACCATGTGTTTTGAAAATAAAGTCATTCCCTGTTTTGGAACTTGAATACAGAGCGTTGTCTCGTATCTGGGGGGAGAATCATTCGTATGGGCTCTTATTCAGCTGGTTGGAGTGTCTGGTGGCTGTCGTGTGGTTGGAAAGGGAATATCCTAACGGTGTTAACCCCTTTCATACTTGGGGTGCCGTTACAGTAGGTATATCAGGTTCAGCCCAATTGCCAATGGATGTAACCGCAGGTAGGTATCCAATGCTGGTAGGTCCAGTTATGGGTGTCTAAAAAAGCCTACAGAGTATTATAGAGAAAGATCATTTAGTCATGCCAAAGATCCAGGAAGAAAGGAGGAATTAGGAAGCCCATTGTTGCGTGTATTACCTGATAGCAAAAACCCCTTAGTCACAGTGTGACAGCTGAGAGAGCACGCTGGCGTCGCGTGCTATTTGTATGCACGTCCCGCCCGTAGTCAGCAAATTGGCGTCGCCGATGTGACGTCATCCGGACAGGCCGTCAACAGTCACTGCCCATGCGCCCGACAACCAAGCCGTGCCTGCATCATGGTTGGATATAGAGACTAGGGATGACCTGAACACCCCCCAGTTCGGTTCACCCCCCAGTTCGGTTCGCACCAGAACATGCGAACAGTCAATAAATGCGTTTGGCCACAAATAGAAAAAATAAAACAGAGAACAGACAGATACACACCCTAAAGAGTTACCTACAATGATTTTATTAATGTTTAAATCATGTATCAAAAATAAAAATATTAGACATAAAAACTCCTAGTCCTCTTCTATACTGTACAGGGGACTGAACCCAGAACATTCCCCACATGTAATCCCAGCGGCGGCAATGTACAGGTAACTAAATCAGGACCAGTTCCCCCATAGAGAACCAGCTATACAAAATGCACACCCGCCCCTCCCCCAACTTAAAAAAGCACCCCCTAGTACACCCAACAATGACCAGATCACTATATAATAACCCCGATAATCTTCCTACGCAGGACAGTGGGTGCCGGAAACAGGCCATCTGTATTCACTGTCCATAGGTGGAACGCTGTGCTGGGGAAGTCACATGGATAGAAGGAAATATTCATTTACCACCATTAATCACACAGACCGCTAAACACCAATCCAAGGTGAAGGAAATATCAGAAGTTCCTTATGTGATGTATATACAGTCTGAAATATTCACTTATTGATCCAGGACGCTGGAAAACCATGGCGAGTATCGAGCACTGTAAGGTAGTTCTACCATATAACAGGGTTCAACGAAATCCGGGCGCCAGGTCGCAATTGCGACTAGAATTAGCGACCTGGCGCCTGGGGAAGGAAGCATAGGCCTGCAGAAGGCCGCAAAGCCACGGCCTCAATTGCCGCCGCAGCCCAATGGGATCGCGCAGCGGGGGAGGTGGGGGCGCACGGAGACACAGGATACCCCATCCTGTGTCTCCGTGCGCCCCCACCTCCCCCGCCGCGCCGGCCGGTAATTGAGGCCGCGACTTTGCGGCCTTCTGCAGGCCTATGCTTCTTTCTGTGATATGGCGCCATCTTGTGGTGGCCGTTAATATGACATACAACCAGCAATGCTAATGGAGCTTCCCCTGTCTGTTTTCACTGCCAACTCCTTCCCTCTAATTAGAACCCCTAAACATTATATATATTTTTTATTCTAACACCCTATAGAATAAAATGGCGGCCGTTGCAATACTTTCTGTCACATAGAGTTGCCACCTCATCCCTTTAAACCCGAACACATATGAATTACACAGGTTCTGAGGCTAATTAAAGGCAGATAAGGCACCAAGTGGGTTTAATTACCACCTTAATCAGCCACAGAACCTGTGTAATTAATATGTGTTTGGGTTTAAAGGGATGAGGTGGCAACCCTACTGTCACACCGTATTTGCGCAGCGGTCTTACAAGCGCACTTTTTTGGGGAAAAAATACACTTTTTTTAATAAAAAAATAAGACAACAGTAAAGTTAGCCCAATTTTTTTTTTATATTGTGAAAGATAATGTTACACCGAGTAAATTGATACCCAACATGTCACGCTTTAAAATTGCGTCCGCTCGTAGAATGGCGACAAACTTTTACCCTTTAACCACTTCCCTACCGGGCACGAAAACCCCCTTCCTGCCCAAGCCATTTTTCAGCTTTCAGCTCTGTCACACTTTGAATGACAATTGCGCGGTCGTGCGACGTGGCTCCCAAACAAAATTGACGTCCTTTTTTTCCCACAAATAGAGCTTTCTTTTGGTGGTATTTGATCACCTCTGCAGGTTTTATTTTTTGTGCTATAAACAAAAGAAGAGCGTCAAGTTTGAAAAAAAAACAATATTTTTTTACTTTTTGCTATAATACATATCCATTTTTTTTATTTTTTTAATATTCCTCAGTTTAGTCCGATACGTATTCTTCTACATATTTTTGGTAAAAAAAAAAAATCGCAAAAAAGTGTTTATTGATTGGTTTGCACAAAAGTTATAGCGTCTACAAAATAGGGGATAGCATTTTTTTTTTTTTTTTACTAGTAATGGCGGCGATCAGTGATTTTTATCATGACTGCTATATTGCGGCGGACACATCAGACATTTTTGACACATTTTTGGGACCATTCACATTTATACAGCGATCAGTGCTATAAAAATGCATTGATTACTGTATAAATGTGATTGGCAGGGAAGGGGTTAACACTAGGGGGCGAGGAAGGGGTTAAATGTGTTTCCTAGATGTGTTCTAACTGTGGGGGGAGGGGAGTGACTGGGGGAGGTGACCGATGGTTGTTCCTATGTACAAGGGACACACCATCAGTCTCCTCTCCCTCACAGGACGTAGATCTGTGTCATTACACACACAGATCCTCGGTCCTGCTCGGTTAGCGGGCAATCGCGGGTGCTACTGTAGCGCCCTCACCTCTCCCCCTACCTGCGTTTTAGTTTCGGCTCCTCGCAGGGAGGGGAGAGGCACACCGCACCACAAGCCCGTACCCTCCTGTGTGAGGAGGTTGAGCGGTGTTAGTTTTCGGGCCTCTGCCCGCGGCTGGAGTTCAATCCTCCCGAGGAAGATCCTCACTGTAACGACAGGAGTTAACGTCATTTAGGATATTCCCTTTCCGAACACACAGCAGCTATACAAATATTTCTCCCCGCACAGACGAGACAACGCTCCGTGTTAAAGTTCCAAAAACAGGGAATGAATCTTTATTACAAGCACATGGTAACACACTTCCCTCCCATCCTTGGGGAACAGGGCGGGTTAAACTGTCCAATGACAATGGGGATACAGGTCAGGTGTGTTCCAACTTCTCCTTCAGTAAACAGTCTTAGCAGGAGGGGTTGATGGAGTGATTCCCCCCGCCCCCTTTCCTCACAGCAAGACACTTAAACATCCCATAATAGGCAGCCAGACGGTCTACCAGCTCCAATCCACATCATCACAAACAACAATGAAAAGGTCTTTGGAAGCTAGTCTGGATTTAATCTACATTACACAGGCAGACAGGTGGTTGAAGTTGAACACATCAGCATCTCTCAATTAACCTGTTGAGTTCAGAATCAAACAACCAGTAAATAGTCCTTTACAGATATCCTGGGGAATATGGTGGATTAATATTACAGACCCATTTCAAAGCAATCCAAGACATATTCTCAATGTCCATTATTTTCTGGCTCATACTTTCCAAGAACTTCTGGGTTCCACGGGCCCACTCGTTACATTCACCTCTACCTTAGATAGATGCAAGTCCTTATGTTTCCCCAGTAATGTAACTGTCCACACCAACTGAAAGTCCAACTTCTATATTTATTTCACACTGGATAATAAATAGCCTCTTGAGAGCCGGTTCACACCAGGACGACTCGTCAGGCGGCTCAGTCGCCTGACGAGTAGCGTCCCATGCTTTTCAATGGAACCGTTCTAAGTAACAGCAACTCAGGTCGCCCCGACTTAGAAAAAGGTTCCTGTACTACTTTTGGGGGCAACCTGCATTGACTTCTATACAGAAGTCTTATGCAAATCGCCTCGGCGGGCGTCTCAAGTCGTCTTGAGATCACGCCGCCGAGGTCGTCCCCACAAGTCGTGCCGCGTCACGCCGCCCTGGTGTGAACCGGCTCTTAACAGCAGACAGGTTGGAACAAGACACAGGACAGCTTAGGTGGGAGGAGGTGAGTGAGTGAAAAACTTGTATAGCGCTAACAAATGCGAACTAAATCGCCTCAAGGCGCTTAGCATCCAGTAGCTTCATGATCCATCAGAAGAGGTGGGTCTTAAGTTTTTTCCTAAAGGCCCGATGGTTTTCTTCCATACGGATATCCGTGGGTAGCGCGTTCCATAGCCGTGGTCCTTGGACTGCAAATCTTCGTTCTCCCTTTGATTTGTAGCGAAATTTGGGGATGTGAAGGAGGTTTTGTTTTGTTGATCGGAGAATGCGTTTGGGGTTGTAATGCTTTATCTTCTCGCATAAATATTGCGGAGCGATTCCTTGTGTGCACTTGTGGGTGAGGCAGAGGGTCTTGAATGTGACCCGATCCTTTACGGTTAACCAATGAAGGGTCCTCAGTGAAGGGGTGATGGATTCCCAGTTTTTTTTTCCTGTTATCAGTCTGGCTGCCGTGTTCTGGACGACTTGTAGGCGTGACATTTGGTATTTGGGTAGTCCGAGGTAGAGGGAGTTTGCGTAGTCGAGTTGACTCAGGTCCAGGCACAAACTTGAATCAGGTTCTTTGGCTGTTCAGGCTTCACAAACAGTTTTGGCGCACGATCTCTGCCACTGACCTGTAAGCGAACTTCCTTCTAGAGAGTACTTGGCCCATGTAAAGGAGAAGACATCCCTCCGGAGAGTTACCAGAGGTGCCACTGTCACCACGACGCTGGGTCTTCGGTACAGGTAACCTCCCTGGCCTCCTCGTCCCAGATCCGGGTCCCCTCGCAAGGCGGCACCCTGGGAGTCCTCGATCCCCAGCGGAACCCAGCCGAAGGTGCTGGGCTCCGGGCCTCCAAAATAGTACCTCACCCCAGACTGAAGGTGTCTGGGATGGAAAAGGACCCAGGCCTCCGGGCCTAGGGCACCCGGAGACGACCCACACACACACCCAGGCTGAAGGTGCCTGGACGCAGACGAACCCGCATGGAAGATGGCCGCCCCTTTTTATACCTTCTCCCGACAGGCACAGCAGGTTTCCCGCCCCGCCGTACTGCTGCCGAGAGGGGACAAGAAAAGGCACAACCTTGTATTGTGGTTCAACCCAGACCTATGGCGACAGCGCCACCTGTAGGCCCCAGGGAACTATACACCAATACTAACTCTAATGGCACAGAAATGGTCCATTAACCCTGACAATAGTGTGTCTGAGCCTAACTACCACTCAGACACTCCCCTAAATTGAACACCCCACTACACTACCATTCAGGGACACCCCCCTTCCCAAAAATCAGCTTGTGATGTAACGAATGATGTGATGCACAGTGATTGGACACAAGAGGCGGGATTTATGATTTCTCCAATCACAAGCAGGGGGCGGGGATTGTGCTCCTCCAGGCATTCCCGGCCAGGACAAGTACTGGCAGTGAGTAAAGCAGTGATGTGGCGGCCTTTTTTGGGGGCATC
The DNA here is from genome assembly GCA_029206835.1 of Rana muscosa. Lineage (NCBI taxonomy): Eukaryota > Metazoa > Chordata > Amphibia > Anura > Ranidae > Rana > Rana muscosa. Next base: position 1,301,211,410 of record CM055116.1, on the reverse strand, counting down.
AGATTGGCCCAGGGGGGTTGGCTGTGTCAGTTTCATTCAGGAACACTGTATTGTCCTGGAATGAATGTGCCCAGGACAGACCTGCAAAATGCGGGACTGTCCCGGGCAATCCGGGACACGTGGTCACAGTACTTGGCACTCAGCTATCATACTGAGTGATTTATGAACTAAGACATTTGAATTAACGAACTGCTTCGAATAAATAGACAAACCCGCAAGGTGTGGGAAACTGTTCTCTGTGGCTATAATTCCTCCCATTGAGTGCCGCCATCACTCAGGTGAATCACGCACTGTGTGCATTCTTGGACTTACCTACAGTGGGTCAAAAAAGTATTTAGTCGCCACCAATTGTACAAGTTCTCCCACTTAGAAAGATGAGAGAGGCCTGTAATTGTCATCATAGGGAAACCTCAACTATGAGAGACAAAATGTGGAAACAAATCCAATCACATTCTCTGATTTGTGAAAGAATTTATTTGCAAATTATGGTGGAAAATAAGTATTTGGTCCCCTACAAACAAGCAAGATTTCTGTATCTTCTTCTTTAAGAGGCTCCTCTGTCCTCCGCTCATTACCTGTATTAATGGCACCTGTTTGAACTTGTTATCAGTATAAAAGACACCTGTCCACAACCTCAAACAGTCGCACTCCAAACTCCACTATGGTGAAGACCAAAGAGCTGCCCAAGGACACCAGAAACAAAATTGTAGACCTGCACCAGGCTGGGAAGACTGAATCTGCAATAGGCAAGCAGCTTGGTGTGAAGAAATCAACTGTGGGAGCAATAATTAGAAAATGGAAGACATACAAGACCACTGATAATCTCCCTCGATCTGGGGCTCCACGCAAGATCTCACCCCGTGGGGTCAAAATGATCACAAGAACGGTGAGCAAAAATCCCAGAACCACACGGGGGGACCTAGTGAATGACCTGCAGAGAGCTGGGACCAACGTAACAAAGGCTACCATCAGTAACACACTACGCCGCCAGGGACTCAGATCCTGCAGTGCCAGACGTGTCCCCTTGCTTAAGCCAGTACATGTCCGGGCCCGTCTGAGGTTTGCTAGAGAGCATTTGGATGATCCAGAAGAGGATTGGGAGAATGTCATATGGTCAGATGAAACCAAAGTAGAACTGTTTGGTAGAAACACAACTCGTCGTGTTTGGAGGAGAGAGAATGCTGAGTTGCAACCAAAGAACACCATACCTACTGTGAAGCATGGGGGTGGCAACATCATGCTTTGGGGCTGTTTCTCTGCAAAGGGAACCGGACGACTGATCCGTGTACATGAAAGAATGAGTGGGGCCATGTATCGTGAGATTCTGAGTGCAAACCTCCTCCCATCAGCAAGGGCATTGAAGATGAAACGTGGCTGGGTCTTTCAGCATGACAATGATCCCAAACACACCGCCCGGGCAACGAAGGAGGGGCTTCATAAGAAGCATTTCAAGGTCCTGGAGTGGCCTAGCCAGTCTCCAGATCTCAACCCCATAGAAAACCTTTGGAGGGAGTTGAAAGTCCGTGTTTCCCAGCGGCAGCCCCAAAACATCACTGCTCTAGAGGGGATCTGCATGTAGGAATGGGCCAACATTCCAGCAACAGTGTGTGACAACCTTGTGACGACTTACAGAACACGTCTGACCTCTGTCATTGCCAACAAAGGATAGATAACAAAGTATTGAGAGGAACTTTTCATATTCACCAAATACTTATTTTCCACCATAATTTGCAAATAAATTCTTTCCAAATCAGAGAATGTGATTGGATTTGTTTCCACATTTTGTCTCTCATAGTTGAGGTTTCCCTATGATGACAATTCCAGGCCTCTCTCATCTTTCTAAGTGGGAGAACTTGTACAATTGGTGGCGACTAAATACTTTTTTGCCCCCCTGTTATATGGTAGAACTACCTTACAGTGCTCGATACTCGCCATGGTTTTCCAGCGTCCTGGATCAATAAGTGAATATTTCAGACTGTATATACATCACATAAGGAACTTCTGATATTTCCTTCACCTTGGATTGGTGTTTAGCGGTCTGTGTGATTAATGGTGGTAAATGAATATTTCCTTCTATCCATGTGACTTCCCCAGCACAGCGTTCCACCTATGGACAGTGAATACAGATGGCCTGTTTCCGGCACCCACTGTCCTGCGTAGGAAGATTATCGGGGTTATTATATAGTGATCTGGTCATTGTTGGGTGTACTAGGGGGTGCTTTTTTAAGTTGGGGGAGGGGCGGGTGTGCATTTTGTATAGCTGGTTCTCTATGGGGGAACTGGTCCTGATTTAGTTACCTGTACATTGCCGCCGCTGGGATTACATGTGGGGAATGTTCTGGGTTCAGTCCCCTGTACAGTATAGAGGAGGACTAGGAGTTTTTATGTCTAATATTTATATTTTTGATACATGATTTAAACATTGATGCCGCATACACGCGACCGTTTTTCACGACGTTAAAAATGCCATTTTTTAAATTGGGCATTAAAAACGATCGTGTGTGGGCTCCAGAGCATTTTTAACGACGTGAAAAATGGCCTAAAAAAAATGAGAACCTGCTCTATTTTTTCACGTTGTTTTTCACATCGTTCTTTTTAACGTCATGAAAAACGGCCGTGTGTAGGCTTTTACGAGGGGAAGAAAAACGCGCATGCTCAGAATCAAGTATGAGACGGGAGCGCTCCTTCTGGTAAAACTGGCGTTAGTAATGGAGATCGCACATTCGTCATGCTGTAACGGACTGAAGAGCACGAGGCTGAAAAGCGCGAATCGTCTCTCACCAAACTTTTACTAACATGAAGGGTGGCGCCATCCGAATGGAACTTCCCCTTTATAGTGCCGTCCTACGTGTTGTACGTCACCGCGCTTTGCTCTGGCATTTTTTTCATGAATGTGTGTATAGAAGGCAGGCTTTAGAGGAAACAAGAAAAATCACGTCGAGAAAAACGTCGTTTTTTAAAATGACAATAAAAACTTACGTGTGTACGCGGCATAATAAAATCATTGTAGGTAACTCTTTAGGGTGTGTATTTGTCTGTTCTCTTTTTTATTTTTTCTATTTGTGGCCATTTGTATATTTGATTACACCCCCCAATATATCATCGGTGAGTACTGCAGCTTTATTAAATAGGTGGGACTCCCATACTCTCATTTTTTTGAACAAAAAATTCATTCGAACATCCGAACCACGTTAAAGTCTATGGAGCTCGAACATGAAAAATCTAAAGTGCTAATTATAAAGGCTTATATGCAAGTTATTGTCCTAAAAAGGGTTTGGGGACCCGGGTCCTGCCCCAGGGGAGTGTTTGGGGACCCGGGTCCTGCCCCAGGGGAGTGTTTGGGGACCCGGGTCCTGCCCCAGGGGAGTGTTTGGGGACCCGGGTCCTGCACCAGGGGAGTGTTTGGGGACCCGGGTCCTGCCCCAGGGGAGTGTTTGGGGACCCGGGTCCTGCCCCAGGGGAGTGTTTGGGGACCCGGGTCCTGCACCAGGGGAGTGTTTGGGGACCCGGGTCCTGCCCCAGGGGACATGTATTAATGCAAAAAAAAGTTTTAAAAACGGCCGTTTTTCCGGGAGCAGTGATTTTAATAATGCTTAAAATGAAAAAATAAAAGTGAAATATTCCTTTAAATTTCGTACCTGGGGGGTGTCTATAGTATGCCTGTGAAGTGGCGCATTTTTCCTGTGTTTAGAACTATCACTGCACAAAAATACATTTCTAAAGGAAAAAAAGTCATTTAAAACTACTCACGCTATTCATGAATTGTCGGGTCCCGGCAATACAGAGAAAAGTCATTAAAAAAAACGGCATGGGTTTAAAAAATTTAAACAATGGCGTAGGGGTCCCCCCAAAAATCCATACCAGACCCTTATCCGAGCACGCAACCTGGCAGGCCTCAGGAAAAGAGGGGGGACGAGAGAGCGGCCCCCCCTCCCTCCTGAACCGTACCAGGCCACATGCCCTCAACATGGGGAGGATGTCCCCATGTTGATGGGGACAAGGGCCTCATCCCCACAACCCTTGCCCGGTGGTTGTGGGGGTCTGCGGGCGGGGGGCTTATCGGAATCTGGAAGACCCCTTTAACAAAGGGGACCCCCAGATCCCGGCCCCTATGTGAAATGGTAAGGGGTATATTGTACCCCTACCATTTCCCAAAAAAGTGTAACATTTAAAAAAAAAACACACAAACACTGTTGGGATAAGTCCTTTATTGAAAAAATAAAAAAAAAGACTCCAGCGGTGGTAATCCACTCTCGATCTCCACTCCAGTGATGTGGGTATCCTGCGATGGATGATCTCCAGTCTCCAGCGACGATGTCCAGCTACGAGGAACAGCACACGATTCTCTCTTCACCGGAGCGGAGACACCCCGGGAATGACACAGCTTCAGCCAGTGACAGCTCTTATGTAGCTGAGGGCGGGGCCACACGTCACGTGACCACGTCCCACTCTGATGCAAGGGAAACCTGCGTTGCATCAGAGGGGGCGGGGTCACCTGCACGTCACTGGGAAAGCCCGGGTTTCCCCTTGCGTCAGAGGGGGACGGGGTCACATGACGGGTGGTCCCGTTCTCAGCTACATAAGAACTGTCAGGCTTCGGCGGTGTGATTCCCAGGGTGTCTCCACTCTGGTGAAGAGAGGGTCGTGTGCTGTTCCTCGTCGCTGGAGACTGGAGATCATCCATCGCAGGATACCGACATCACTGGAGTGGAGATCGAGAGTGGATTACCACCGCTGGAGTCTTTTTTTTTTTTTAATAAAGGACTTATCCCAACGGTGTCTGTGTGTTTTTTAAAAAAAAAATTACACTTTCTTTGTGAAATGGTAGGGGTACAATGTACCCCATTACCATTTCACACAGGGGGGGCGGGATCTGGGGGTCCCCTTTGTTAAAGGGGTCTTCCAGATTCCGATAAAACCCTCGCCTGCAGACCCCCACAACCACCGGGCAAGGGTTGTGGGGATGAGGCCCTTGTCCCCATCAACATGGGGACATGGTGCTTTGAGGGGTCCATGTTGAGGGCATGTGGCCTGGTACGGTTCAGGAGGGGGGCGCTGTCTTGTCCCACGCCATTTTTTTTTTAATTTGCAGCAGGGTTCCCCTTAATATCCATATCAGACCTGAAGGGCCTGGAAATTGAATTTGGGGGAACCCCCACGCATTTATTTTATTTTTTTTATCAATGACTTTCAATGACTTTTCTCTGCATTGCCGGGAGCCGACAATTCATTAAAGCCGCGAGTGAGTTTTAAATGGCTTTTTTTCCTTTAGAAATGTAATTTTGTGCAGGGACAGTTCTAAGCACGGGAAACATGCGCTACTTTACAGGCATACTATACACACCCCCCAGGTATGAAATTTAAAGGAATATTTCACTTTTATTGTTTCACTTTAAGCATTATTAAAATGACTGCTCCCGAAAAAACTGCCATTTTTAAAACTTTTTTTGCATTGATACATGTCCCCTGGGGGCAGGACCCGGGTCCCCAAACACTCCCCTGGGGCAGGACCCGGGTCCCCAAACACTCCCCTGGGGCAGGACCCGGGTCCCCAAACACTCCCCTGGGGCAGGACCCGGGTCCCCAAACACTCCCCTGGGGGCAGGACCCGGGTCCCCAAACACTCCCCCTGGGGCAGGACCCGGGTCCCCAAACACTCCCCTGGGGCAGGACCCGGGTCCCCAAACACTCCCCTGGAGGCAGGACCCGGGTCCCCAAACACTTCCCTGGGGCAGGACCCGGGTCCCCAAACACTCCCCTGGGGCAGGACCCGGGTCCCCAAACACTCCCCTGGGGCAGAACCCGGGTCCCCAAACACTCCCCTGGGGCAGGACCCGGGTCCCCAAACACTTTTTAGGACAATAACTTGCATATAAGTGTAGTGGGGTCCTAAATTTAGGGGAAGTGTGTAAGTGGTAGTTATGCTCAAACACCCCAATTGTCAGGATTCTGTCAACCATTTTTGTCCGCAGGGAGGGTATCAGTGTACAGTTCCCTGCAGCCTGCGAGTGGCACTGCCATAGTAGGCCAGGGTTGAACCACTGATACAGTGCTGTGCCTTGTGTGTCCCCTCTCAGCAGCCGTACGGTGGGTGTGGCGGGCCTGCGGTGCATGCTGGGAGAGGATATAAAAGGGGCGGATGCTGCCTGTTCGGGCTTCTGTCCGTTCTATCGTGGTGGGGGGTCCTACCCCAGGGAGTGTGTTCCTGTCCACCCTGGGCACCTTTGGCCCAGGGGTGGAGGTCGGTGAATAAGTCTCAGGCACCTTTAGCTCTGGGACTGCAGCAAAGGCCTTGGGCCCAGCACCTTCGGCTGGGGCCCATCAAGGATCAAGGAATCCCAGGGTGCCGCCTTGCGAGGGGACCCGCATCTTAGACGAGGAGGCCGGGGGAGGAACTGTTCCGAGGGACTGGTGAGAAGTCACAGTGAAGGAAGGGGCCCAGTAACTCTCTGGAGGGATGTCTTCTCTTTAACAGAAGTCAAGCTAGAAGAAAGAGACCAAGTTCACCAAGTCTGTGGCAGAGACCAAGTTCACCAAGTCTGTGGCAGAGACCAAGTTCACCAAGTCTGTGGCAGAGACCAAGTTCACCAAGTCTGTGGCAGAGACCAAGTTCACCAAGTCTGTGGCAGAGACCAAGTTCACCAGGTCTGTGGCAGAGACCAAGTTCACCAAGTCTGTGGCAGAGACCAAGTTCACCAAGTCTGTGGCAGAGACCAAGTTCACCAAGTCTGTGGCAGAGACCAAGTTCACCAAGTCTGTGGCAGAGACCAAGTTCACCAAGTCTGTGGCAGAGACCAAGTTCACCAAGTCTGTGGCAGAGACCAAGTTCACCAAGTCTGTGGCAGAGACCAAGTTCACCAAGTCTGTGGCAGAGACCAAGTTCACCAAGTCTGTGGCAGAGACCAAGTTCACCAAGTCTGTGGCAGAGACCAAGTTCACCAAGTCTGTGGCAGAGACCAAGTTCACCAAGTCTGTGGCAGAGACTGCGGTTGAGTTTGAGCACCATTCTGGCTGCTAGTCCCTATCTGGGGAGACTATCCAGGTGGGCTGAGTCTGCTCGAGAATCTGGGCAGTGAAGTGGATTACGTTTGTGCCTGGACCTCCTCCACACTTTATGCTGTCCTGTTCTTACCCCAAACTTTCCTATCAGAGACTGTGTTTAAGAAGAAAAATAAACTCTAAGTTGGAGTTACAGCTGGTGTGGACATTCAAGTTACTGGGGGAGTATAGAGACTGATCTCTATCAACTATAGAGGTGAGAATCATTCTCTGGAGGATTCTGACTTTCTGGCTGTGGAGACCCACCAACAACACCACTCAACCTCTTCACACAGGAGGGTACGGGCTTGTGGCTTGGTGCGCCCTCTCTCCCTGCGAGGAGCCAATGGCGGGTGAAGGGGGTGGTATCGCTACATAAGCCTTTTAAATTATCACTTTAGATTTCTCCCATAGACTTTTACAGGGTGTTCCGCGGCTTTTCGAATTTGCCGCGAACACCCCCAATTGTTCGCTGTTCGCTGAACGGGCGAACAGGCAATGTTCGAGTCGAACTCGAAGATCAGCTCGGCGAAGGGAGGAAGGGCGCACGGAAGTGACCTACCATCAGTCAGCGGGAGGAGAATGGGAAGCCTCGCCCCACTGATGATAGCATGTGTCACACTAGCAAGGGGATGCATCGTGTGACGCTAATGAAGTTAATATTATCAGGCATAAGTTCTTATCTATATTCAGCAGTTTTGACAATTGATCATTGTCCTGACGTCCACTTCTATACCAATCTGCCGGGCAATGTAATTGCTGGGAACCGCAGCACAAGGATTACTCCACCTAAACCCAAAAATCATCAAATAGTCCCGGTGGAGTAATCCTTGTACCTGATAAAATTAACTAATCATGTTCCTTCAGCTGAGCAGATGGAGCCCAGCACCAACCCTAGGTAAGAGACTCGAGGCTATGGGCCCCAGATTCCAGGGGTATAGCCCCAGTAGCCAACCCCTAGTGACGCCACTGGTTAGAGCCCTTCTCGGTTGGCCGTGGGACTAGACAGGGCTTCACCCCGGCTTTTTGTCCTTATGATAGAGTCAATTGCCGTGGCCTTGTGTGCCTCCTCCATAGTGAAGGGAATTACAGTGGGTAACTTATACGCCGATGATGTGGTCTTATTTTTAGATGATCCCGCCATGTCTCTGTCCCAGGCCTTGTTCATTTTGCCACTTTTTCTGGGCTGCGTGTAAATTGGCAAAAATCTACAATTCTTCCCCTGGGTAAGGATGTCTGTCGGTCTGCCATACCCTCCCACCTCTACAGAGGGTGTCAAAGGTTAAATATTTGGGGCTTACCACCACCAATTCAGTCTCTGGCTTTATTAGGTTGAATGTGACACCCATTATATCAATTTATAAGCAAAACATGTGTGCATGGCGAAATCTCCCTCTCACCTTACTAGGAAGGGGGAACTTGGATTCCTAAAGCTATTTTCCAATCTATACATGGTTTAGTAGGGTGGCTAGACTTAAAGCGGAGGGTCCGACAAAATACTGCAGCTGCTGACTTTTAAAAAATGGACACTTACCTGTCCAGTGCGCCCGCAATGTCAACAGACGAGGCTGAGCAATCGCTCGGTCCTCAGATGCTTCCGCCGCCATCCTCGGGGGGGAATCAGGAAGTGAAGCTGCCCGGTTCCCTACTGCGCATGTGCGAGTATCGCGGCGCGCCGTCACTGGTCCCTGCTCTCTCCTGGGAACAGTGTGTTTCCCAGAAGACAGCGGGGGGTGATGCCAAGGGGCGTGACTCCCATGGGAGTCAGAACCCAGAAGTGGTGCAAATACCTGCTTTATACAGGTATCTTCACCCCCTCCCCCCTGAAAGGTGCTAAATGTGACACCGGAGGGGGGGAGGGTTCCGAAAAGCGGAAGTTCCATTTTTGGATGGAACTCCGCTTTAAGGTTGGAGTGTTGCAGCAGCCTTGGAAGGAGGGGGGTCTAGCTGTGCCAAATTTTTACAAATGCATCTTAGCGGAACAGTTGGTGATAGTCAATAGATGGCTCACTGGTCCATATGATGGGGGGGGAGAACCTCTGGGGGGATCTAGGATGGAAAAGGACCTGGGGGTCCTAGTAGATGATAGGCTCAGCAATGCCAATCTGCTGCTAACAAAGCAAGCAGAATATTGGCATTAAAAAGGGAATAACTCCAGAGATAAAAGGATAATTCTCCCGCTCTACAAGACTCTGGTCCGGCTGCACCTGGAGTATGCCGCCCAGTTCTGGGCACCAGTCCTCAGGAAGGATGTACTGGAAATGGAGGGAGTACAAAGAAGGGCAACAAAGCTAATAAAGGGTCTGCAGGATATTAGTTATGAGGAAAGGTTGGGGGTTCTGAACTTATTCTCTCTGGAGAAGAGACGCTTGAGAGGGGAGATGATTTCAATGTATAAATACCGTACTGGTGACCCCACAATAGGGAGAAAACGTTTCCGTGGAAGGGAGTTTAATAAGACACGTGGCCACTCACTAATATTAGAAGAAAAGAGGTTTAACCTTAAACTTTGTAGAGGGTTCTTTACTGTAAGAGCGGCAAGGATGTGGAATTCCCTTCCACAGGCGGTGGTCTCAGCGGGGAGCATCGATGGTTTCAAGAAACGATTAGATAAGCACCTGAATGACCACAACATACAGGGATATACAATGTAATACTGACATCTCATCACACACAGAGGGGGGGACTTGATGGTCTTTTTTCATCCTCACCTTCTTTGTAATTATGATGCTGTAGTTGCCCTTGAGGCGGAGCTTGTAGGTTCATATGAAGCATTGGCCCATTTGGTATTTAGAGGGCCCAGATCTCCCTATGTCTTGACCACTTCTATGAGGTCAGTTTTACGTGCTTGGATGGTTGCACATGGTTAGGAATTTGGGGGTCCCTTCCCACTCTCGCCTCAGGCCCCTTTGTGGAGAAATCCTAATCTGCCCCAATTTTTTGCATTTGAAGATCCAGTGGTCTCGACGAAATTTGGGCTTGGGCAGCTGAAATCAACTTAAATCTTTACATTAGTTGCCAAATACCAATTTCTCCCAGAAGATACAACTAAGACACGCGTACCAAACACATGTAAGGGCTTCATTCTGCCCTTAAATCCATACTAAGGGAGGATGATCTTCAGAAGCCCCTATTTAGATGTTCCTTTTCCCTGAGACTGTTCGGCTTATGACTGTGTGCAGGGCCACTGATAGAAATCATGGGGCCCCGTACAGCCTACCTGGCGGGGCCCCCTTCAGCTCCACCCCTGGTCCCACCTTCAGCCACACCCCTGCCCCCCCCAGACCCCGCCTTGAAACAAAGTGCAGGTTTGTCTACAAGTGATTTTTATTTTTCTCACCCATGCTGCCAATGCCGTAATGTGCTGCAGACAGTGCCACCCATGACGCTAACGCCAAAACGCATGTGCTGCCTGCAGAGACAGTGCCACCCATGCTGCCAATGGCAATATTCCATTGGCGGCATGGGTGACACTGTCTGCAGCACATTACGGCATTGGTGGCATGGGTGGCACTGTCTCTGCAGACAGTACATGCGTTATGTCCCATAACGCATATGCTACCTGCAGACAGTGCCACCCAACTCGCCAATGGCAATATTCCATTGACGGCATGGGTGGCACTGTCTCTGCAGCACATTACGTCATTGGCGGCATGGGTGGCACTGTCTCTGCAGCACATTACGACATTGGCGGCATGGGTGGCACTGTCTGCAGAACATTATGGCATTGGCGGCATGGGTGGCACTGTCTCTGCAGACAGCAAATGTGTTATGGCCCATAACGCATATGCTACCTGCAGACAGTGCCACCCATGCCGCCAATGCCATAATGTATAGATGCTGGCTGCTGCAGTAGTAGTAGATCTAGAATCCCCCCCCCCCCCAAGCAAGCACACACGACACACCTGTGTTAGACGGCCAGGCCCCAGGAGTCACTTCCTCCCTGATCCTGCTGCTGCCTGGACTGGAGTGGCGACACAAACTATTCCAGTCGGATGCCAGCTGCTTCTTCTGCCGCCGCCGCTGCTCGCCTCACTGCTTCTCTCACGCGGAGGGAGAGGAATCACTGCGTGGCGCCAGGAAAGGCAATATAAAGGACGCGCTGGCTGTGACTTTAGCCAGCATGAGGAGCGGGCGCAGAAGAATCCTGGCTGGGCCCGGTACAACAGGGCCAGTTGTACTGGCCTATCAGCGGCCCTGAGTGTGTAGAGCTTAGTGGGAGTCGGTGGTCCCTGGTTTAGACACAGAGAATTGGGAGGATGTCTGGGATGCCCCCTATACCAGACTAATCCCGACCCAGGACCAACTGATTCACTACACATTTTTGCATTGTATATACATGACCCCGGAGAAGATAGATAACATTTTTGGTTTGGTCACCTCTTCTTGCTGGCGTTGTTCTGAAGGGGGGGCTGACTGTATGCATATCTTCTGGGATTGTCCCGGCATACAGAAATACTAGAAGGATGTTTTCATGTGTATACAGGAGGTGACAACCATATCTCCTTCTGTTCTGCCCTCACTATACGTGGCTGAGACAGCTTAGGCCCCATGCACACTAGACGCTGGTAAACGCGCGTTCAGAGGCAGTTGGACACTTTTTTCAACTGCCCTGTAACCCATTCAATGCTATCCTATGTGACCATGTACACAGTCTGCTTTATTGCCGTTTATATGCAGTTGCGTTTAACCTCGTTTTTCTGAAAGCAAATAAATGGGTTCAGACGCGAAAATTTCCACGTGTCAGATGCAAAACGCGGCTAAACGCGGTACCGGTGTTTTGCCGCGATTTCATTTATAAGCGTTTTTAAAGGTGACCTATTTTTTTATATTAGAAATCTCAAAAATGCTGACAAATGATGAAAAACCATTAAAAAATATAAAAAAAAACTAATTGCTTGCATTGCATTGCGGACAATCTACAACTTGTGGCAGGTGACGTGCAAATGGACAATCCACAACTTGTGCCAGGTGACGTGGCCAGGTGACATGGCCAGTGGACAATCTACAACTTGGGGCAGGTGACGTGCAAATGGACAATCCACAACTTGTGCCAGGTGACGTGGCCAGGTGACATGGCCAGTGGACAATCCACAACTTGTGGCAGGTGATGTGGCCAGGTGACGTGGCCAGGTGACGTGGCCAGTGGACAATCCACAACTTGTGCCAGGTGACGTGGCCAGGTGACATGGCCAGTGGACAATCCACAACTTGTGGCAGGTGATGTGGCCAGGTGACGTGGCCAGTGGACAATCCACAACTTGTGGCAGGTGATGTGGCCAGGTGACGTGGCCAGGTGATGTGGCAAGTGGACAATCCACAACTTGTTGCAGGTGACATGGCAAGTGGACAATCCACAACTTGTGGCAGGTGATGTGGCCAGGTGATGTGGCCAGTGGACAATCCACAACTTGTAGCAGGTGACATGGCCAGGTGACGTGGCAGGCTACGTGGCCAGGTGACATGGCAAGTGGACAATCCACAACTTGTGGCAGGTGACGTGGCCAGGTGACGTGGCCAGTGGACAATCCACAACTTGTAGCAGGTGACATGGCCAGGTGACGTGGCAGGCTACGTGGCCAGGTGACATGGCAAGTGGACAATCCACAACTTGTGGCAGGTGACGTGGCCAGGTGACGTGGCCAGTGGACAATCCACAACTTGTGGCAGGTGACGTGGCCAGGTGATGTGGCAAGTGGACAATCCACAACTTGTGGCAGGTGACATGGCAAGTGGACAATCCACAACTTGTGGCAGGTGATGTGGCCAGGTGACGTGGCCAGTGGACAATCCACAACTTGTAGCAGGTGACATGGCCAGGTGACGTGGCAGGCTACGTGGCCAGGTGACATGGCAAGTGGACAATCCACAACTTGTGGCAGGTGACGTGGCAAGTGGACAATCCACAACTTGTGGCAGGTGACGTGACTAGGTGACGTGGCATGTGACGTGGCAAGTGGACAATTCACAACTTGTGGCAGGTGACGTGGTCTAGGGCCCATCACAAGATCCTCTGGAGGTTCATGGTCTAGGGCCCAGCACAAGATCCTTTGGAGGTTCTTTTGGACGTGACAGGTGATGTGGCAATTGGACAATCCACAACTTGTGGCAGGTGACGTGGCCAGGTGACGTGGCAAGTGGACAATTCACAACTTGTAGCTGTTTGTGTCATTTCGTGTTTCTGCTGCTTGTGTGAGACTTGGTGGAGAGGTGCCCCAGTGTTGATTCCTCCACCACACCCTCGCTCAGATCTGGTCTCCAGGCTATGTTAGGAGGGTCGGATCTTAGAGGTATTTTGAACCAATGGTATTTTCTTCATTGATTATACAGGGAGCTGTATGTATTGAATGCCTATTGTGTAATCATTATCTCATTTCTTTACCAAGTAAAAATATTGCCTTTTGGTGAAGCTACAATTTGTGTGGAACTCGGTCTTTCCAGCTGAGTGGCCGGTGAACAACACTAAGGTAACATTTACTTTAATTGCCTATATTGTTGTGAATACATCATTGAGGTCCCTGACAGCCAATTGGGGTCCTCAATCATATTATTGCCCATTTGTGCCAGAGGGGATTGAGACAAATTCTGGGGGTTGACAGGCAGAGTGCAGCCCCAAAACTAAACTATCAGCTCCTACGGGGGTAGTGCTACACATGGGGGCTCGTCCAGGATTCCTGCGACTCTGCAACCAAACCCCCCCCCTAGACAGAACCTCTACCAGCACCAAAATAGACCCTGCCGCTGCCGGCGCGAGGAATAGAACGCCCGCATAGATTCCAGCATATTGCTTGAAATTCCAGGAGAATCTTGGGGCGAAGAACAGTTAATCCAAGCCATAAAGATCCTATCCCCAGACCAGAAAGCATGGGTGATTGCCGTGGAGACATGCACAGGGACCCCGCATACTTACGCATTGATTGAGTGGAAGAAGGAAATCCCTGAATACTTCAAGGGCGCCAGTGTGAAACTGGCCAGTTAGGGGGAATTAAATGTGATACACCCAAAAGCAGCCCAGGGAGGTCCCACCTCACCCAGTCAAGCTGACTCTAGTAAACCAGAGGTCTCCGCCAAGTCACCTCTGGCCACCATCGGACCTGAACTCTGTGCTGTCCTTGGGGAATTTATTGCCAAATGCCAAAAAGATCCCCAGTCATATTTAGCTGCTGGTTACAGGAAGTTTAGGATTTTCTCTGGGAGGCAACCAGTACCTTCAGAGGAAGACAGTTTTGAAGAATGGCTGGATCAGGCTACTCAGGCTTTGGAATAATGGGATATACCAGAGCCACATAAGAAGCAGAGGATCATTGAGAGTTTAAAGGGACCTGCTTTGGAAGTCATTCGCAACTTGAAACTTAGTAAAAAGAACTGTACTGCCCAAGACTACTTGAGCATCCTACAGGATGTATTTGGCCGCACTGAGAAAGTCTCTGACCTCATCTACCAAATGGAACACTCTTATCAGAGTACATGAGGCGCCTGGACAAGATCATACATCAGATTCTGTTGAAGGGGTTAGACCCCCGGAATGTGGATGAGATCAGAGCAAAGCAAGTTTTGAGAGGGGCCCAACCTTTAGACCCCATTACCCTTCTGTTGAGGAGTAGGCAGGATGGTGGTATCCTGAAATACCCAGACTTGATAAGGATTGTCAGGGAGGAGGAAGTCATGCTGGACAGTAAGAAGAGGAGTCCGAAACCTGAGAGTGATAAATGCTGATGAAGATGACCCTCAGGTTGAGCTTTTAAAGACTCAAGTGTCTCAGTTGATAGAGATGATGTCCATATTGACCAACCGGCCTACCGGTTTATCAAGTGGAAACACTCCAGGGGAGCCCAAGAGGTCTCTCAGCTCTAACAACACCCAAGTGCAGAAATCAAGGAAACTGATGATCTGCTTCAACTGTGAAGGAGTTGGACATTATCGGGAGGTATGTCCAAGCCCGGAGAAAGCTGCATCCCAATACCGCAAGCCGGCGAAAAACTCCAAAGGGCCCCGGTGAAGGAGTCAACCGGGTGCCCACCAGTTTCAGCTAACTCCACTAGATCCAACAACGGGAGGGGACTGCATCGGAGGTCCCGACCCTCATCTGGGGCTTCCGTTGTTGTCCCTGAGCAATTTGATGTCTCCCACTCTTTGACCCGGCCTGCCCGGCGGCGGGGAGTCAGTGCACACCAGACCCAGCAGGGGTCGAGAGCCAGCCAGAATTCCAGAAAAAAAGGAGTAAGGGTACAAATTACTGAACCAGGCAAGCCAGCCCCTCCCTGAAAGTTTCCTACCAAGTTAGTGGGGCCCTCCCCAGTAGTCTCAATACAGGTAGAGGGGATTTACACAAAGGCCCTTCTGGATACAGGGATTCAAGTGGCTCTCTTGTACAGGGACTTCTATGACAAACACCTTAAACACTTGCCGTTACAGAGTTGGAGATATGGGGCATTGGGACTCAAAGCTTTCCCTATGATGGTTACTTACCAATCAAGCTAACTTTTGACCCCTCAGTGGCAGGAGAAACAGAGACTTTTGACACTCTGGCAGTGGTCTGTCCTCGTCCATCAGGAACTAGCAAAAGCTCCCTCATTATAGGGACCAACACTGACCTGGTCAGGAGACTACTTACACCTCTGGCTCAGGAGCCGAGTACTTCAACTGCGGGAGTACACCCCATTCTAAAGCAAGTGTACCAGCGCCTAGTGCTAGAACAGAAGGCTCCAGCAGAAGGGGTAGGAAAAATCTGGCGCTTGGATAGAGGTGAGAGAATGTTACAACCAGGGAAGGTGACATGTTTGAGAGCATCTGTCAAGCTTATTTGGAAGCAACCAGGCCCCTTTATTGTCCTTGAATTGGACCAAAGGAAAGAAGGCAGGGGAATAGAGATAATCCCCGAAGTGGTTCCATTGAAGGCCCTAAAGAGGAGTCACGGGAAGGTCTCAGTGAGTGTTCGTAACATGACCACCTCGCCTATGAAGATACCGGCCAGAATGCTATTGGGTCAGGTGAGCACAGCTACCCCAGTCACACCATCGGACCTGAAGAGAAAAGAGAAGGGTGTGATCCCAGTAGAGAAGTTCTATCCTGAGGACACCACCCTCCCACCAAAGTGGAGAGAAAGAGTTAAAGCCCAGCTTGCCCGATGGCAGGCTGCATTCTCCAAGAACGAGTTTGACGTAGGGTGTGCAAAGAGTGCCTCTCATAAGATTAGTCTACAAGAAGACAAACCGTTCAGAGAAAGAGTCCGATGGTATCCTTTGAGTGATTTGGAAGACCTACGTGAACAACTGGCAGAACTAAAGAGAGCGGGGATTATTAAAGAATCCAGGAGCCCCTATGCCTCTCCAATAGTGGTGGTGTGGAAGAAAAATGTGTCATTAAGGCTGTGCATTGACTATCGGACATTAAACAGAAGAACCATTCCTGATCAATACACCACCCCCGGCTAGAAGATGCTCTGCAGAGCCTATCAGGAGCCAAGTGGTTCAGTGTGATGGACCTGAAGAGTGGGTATTACCAGATTCCCATGCATCTGGAGGATAAAGAGAAACTGCCTTCATTACCCCAGTGGGGTTCTTTGAGTTTGATCGCATGCCTCAAGGGTTGTCAGGAGCCCCGGCCACTTTTCAAAGACTGATGGAGAAAACAGTGGGTGATATGAACTTGATTGAAGTGCTGGTGTATCTGGATGACATTATAGTGTTCGGTAGGACTCTGGAAGAACATGAAGAGCGGTTGGAGAAAGTCCTGAAGAGACTTCATGAAGAAGGCCTAAAGCTCTCCATGGAGAAGTGCCAGTTCTATCAGCCCTCAGTCCACTACCTTGGTCACATCGTGTCTGCTAAGGGGATAGCCACCAACCCTGAGAAGCTGGATGCCGTGACCTCTTGGCCAAGGCCTACCAATGTGACTGAGCTTCGGTCATTTCTGGGATTCTGCTCTTACTACAGAAGATTTGTAGAAGGGTTTGCCAAGATAGCCCATCCACTCAATGAACTACTGAGGAGTGAAGGAGAGGAAGATATCCCAGAACCAGTCAAACCTGTGAAGTCCACAGTAGGGCCTAGGAGGCCTAAAGAATCCATCCAGGACCAGTGGACTCCAAAGTGTGAGGAGGCTTTCACTCAGCTGAAGAGGAGCCTAACCACTGCCCCAGTCTTGGCCTATGCTGACACCACCAAGCCATACGAGTTATATGTTGATGCCAAGAACATGATGGTCACCTACGGCCCGTTGCCTATGTGAGTAGGAGCTTGGTCCCCGCTGAAAGGAACTACCCCACGCATAAGCTTGAGTTCCTGGCCTTGAAGTGGGCTGTAGTGGATAAGTTGAGAGACTACCTCTACGGGGCAGAGTTTGTGGTAATGACCGACAACAATCCACTCACCTACCTAATCACTACAGCCAAGCTGCATGCCACAGGACATAGGTGGTTGGCTGCCCTCTCGGGTTTCACCTTTAGCCTGAAATATCAGCCTGGAATTGGGAACAGGGATGCAGGCGCCCTTTCAAGAAGGCCCCATGGCCCCAGTGACCCCCCGGAGGAGTGGACTCAGTTGACACCAGAAGAGGTGCAAGCCTTATACCAAGGAGCTGAACACCAGGCTGGAGGAGGGTCTAGGGCCGAAGAGATTGGAGTTTCTGCTGCTGGAGTACCTAGATGTTACTGCAATGTGACCCAAGTGGGAGATGAAGGCCTGCCGAAGCTGTCCAAGAAGCATCTGAGAAGGGATCAGTTGGAAGACCCCCTGGGAAACCTGGCATTGAAGGCCTTGGAGAATCAATGCCCCGACATGCTTCTCACAGACTCCCCAAAAGAGGCTCGCCTGCTGCACCGAGAGTGGGACCGGTTGCAGCTGCATCAAGGGGTGGTCTACCGAAGGTGCCCCTCTGATGGTCTGGAAGAGAAGTGGCAACTGTTCCTACACAGGAAATACAGAGAGACGGTTCTGACTGCTCTTCATGACAATAATGGCCATTTGGGGTCTGAGAGGACTTTCCATTTAGTAAGAAACAGATTCTACTGGCCCTGCATGCGGACTGAAGTCGAAGGGTATTGTCACTTTTGTATTCCATGTATCCAGAGGAAGACCCTGCCTCATCGAGCCGCCCTAATGGGCCATCTTCAGAGTCAAGGACCCATGGAGCTGGTGTGCATTGACTTCCTCTGTCTGGAGCCTGATCTGAGTGGGCAGGGAAACATTTTAGTGGTAACTGATCATTTCACCAGATATGCCCAAGCATTCCCAACAAAGGAGAGGAGTGTCGCAAGCATCCACAGTAGCCAAGGTCCTAGTGGAGAAGTTTTTCGTCCACTATGGCTTGCCCCAACACATCCACTCGGATCAAGGGAGAGATTTTGAAAGTAGCCTTATTAAGAGACTTCTAAACCTGTTAAACATCAAAAAGTCCAGAACCACTCCTTAGCACCCCCAAGGAGACGCCCAACCTGAGAGGTTTAACCGAACCCTTTTTGATATGCTCAGGACATTAAGCTCAGAGAAGAAGCAACACTGGAGCAAACATGTGGCCGCCATTGTACATGCATACAACAATACTGCCAATGATGCTACAGGATACTCTCCCTATCGCTTAATGTTTGGACGAGAGGCTCTATTACCAGTGGACTTGGCCTTTTTGCATATCTCTAGATCACACCTCAGCAACCTCTCACAAAGGGTTTGTCGATCGCCTGAAGAAAAGCCTGAAGAGCCTATGGCAAGGCCCAAGCAACCTCAGACAAGAGGGGACTGAGGAATAAGAGGAAATTTGATCTCAAAGTCAGAGTACAGGACTTACAACCAGGAGACAGAGTGCTATTGAGAAACCTGGGTGTCCCTGGAAAACACAAACTGGCTGACCGCTGGAAGTCACAGCCCTATGTTATCTGCAAACAGCTACCAGGACTCCCAGTGTACCAGATTAGGCCAGGAGGCAATGTAGGCCCAATAAAGACTTGGCATCGAAATCACCTGCTGCCCCTCTCGGAGGCAGTCCACCAGTCACCAGTAGCAAATCTACAGACAACTCCCTCAACCTCTCAGGGGTCTCGACCAGTCACCAGGTCTCAGTCAATACTTCAAGATGTGGAAGATGAAGACACAGATGATGAAGAGGTGGAATCAGATTGGCTGTGGTCATCTCAGTTATCAGGGTTTGAGACCCCCCCCTTTTCTCACCTGAAACGACTGACACTGGGGCTCTTAGACCAGAAGCCCCTGAGTGTGTGCCCCAGAATCTGTTTCCTGAAGAGCTGGAAGATGGTGAAATTTCTATGCCAGTGGAGGACTCAGAAATAATCTCATCCATTACAGAAGATGATTTGGAAACGGACTGTCAGGAAAGGCTTCACCCGCTGGTGGTGCTGTTGGTCCTTTGGACTGCAGTGCTAGTGTCCGCCAGCAGGTGTCCTCCTGCAGCCAATACCTCTGTTGGAGGATCTCACCTGCTGGTGGTAACACCTGATACGTGGACTGCAGTACCGGCATCCACCAGCGGGTGTATTCTGGCAGTATGGGGCAGGCAGCACTTCCTGTGGTCAGCTGTGACCTGAAGCCTGATTACAGGACTTCTTTATATACCCGGCAAATGCAAACACTCGTTGCCCTGGTATCTCTCTTCCTGACCCCCTGGACCTGTGACCCGGACTTTAGCCTGTATCTTATCCCAACCTGCACCCTGCCTGATCTGATCCGACCCGATCCCTACCTTGAACCCGCACCCTGTTTAACCTGATCCTTACCTTGTGCCCATCCTGCAGCTGTCCCTTCTGTTACCCGGATCCCTGCTCTGCAGCCTATCCATCCGTCCCCTCCCTGTTCCTGTTCTCTTCCCATCCATACCCATCTGCTTGATCCCCTTGTGTATGACCTCGGCCTGGCTTCTACTACGATTCTGGTATCTCCCTTTTCTTTCTCGTACATCACGGGACACAGAGCGACATAGTCATTACTAATGGGTTATATAGATACCGTCAGGTGCTGGCACTGGCAACTTCCAAAACCGGAAGTACCCTCCCCTATATAAGCCCCTCCCATCCGGGAGCACCTCAGTTTTTTGCCAGTGTCTAAGGTGTTGGCCAAGAAGAAACATGTGTTTTTCACTGAGCTTGCGTACAGGTTCTTTTGGGCCACAGTAAGCTATTCCGGATCCGACCAAAAAAGCTTCATAGCTAAACGGTCGGTACCCGGGCCTTGCAGAGAAGAGCAAGGTTTTGCCTGTAATGCCTCTCTTAGGAGAGCTGGACCCTGGGATCCAGAGCTCTGGTCATACCCACGACCAAGATGTTTTCTGTGCAGGGTGCTATACAGGTCCAGGGGAGTGGAATCCTTGGGAACCCGGTCCCTGAAGGTTTGATTACAATGCCTGCCGTGATAGGTGAAGTTTGGGCTTTTGTGGACCAAACAAAGTCCTGCGGCGGGGAACAGGTAAGTGGGGGCCCCCAGGAACTTGGTTCTATTGGGGGACCCCCAAGCCTAATTTGTCTTTCTGTCTGTTACCTAACGGTATTCCCGCTAATATTCTGTGCATGCCTGTAACTACTAAAAAAATGTAATAATTTTTAATGGTGGTCAAGAAAAAAAAAAAAAAAAAAATTTTTTATATATATTTAAGATATTAGACTGCGGTACCTGTGTTTGTCCACTAGAGGCCGCTGTGGAATGTTTTCTTGTCATGTGGACTAGTTTCTTCTCAGCAGAACAAGTCCAGGCAGATGGTGAGTTCTCTTATGGGAAACTGCTTCCTCTGCCATGTTGCAATGCTCGTCCATCCCCCAGCCTGCGGCAAAGAGGGGCCCTGGCTCTTGTCCCTAGTCTCCATTTTTCAAAATTAGCGCCAAAGGCGCACGTGGCCGTGCGCGTGCGCGTGCACGCGCCTCTATATATAGAGGTGAGCCAGGAAAGGGGGCGGAGCCTGGGGGATGACGCTCTGTGTGCGCCGCAGCGCTTCTGCGCATGTGCGGGCGTCCCAGCATGTAAAAACCACAGTTTTGTGTGGTGAGCTGGCTATGAAGTACAGAGACAGAGCTGGCAACATTTAAAAAAAGGGCATACAGCAAGCGGTTGATACAGGCATCCCCTAGAAAGGCACTTTAGTAGACACCAACTGTGATATAGCAGCAATTGTGCTAGACTATTCTCAGTAAAAGTGGTGTATTACGGCTGGAATACCTCAGCTTTAGGCTTAGGAATATGCCGTCCAGAAGCTCCGGAACTGAATCTTCCAGGAAGCGAAGGGGGTCTCATCGGGCTCGGAGGATCTTGGGCATACTTCTGCTGCACCAGTCTCCCCTGAAGTTCAGAGGTAAGTGACCGTAGAGACCCCGCAGGGGTACTTGGTACTGTGGCTGTCCTCAGTTCACCTGCTCCTGTGTATGTAACAGAGGAGGTTTTTTCCTCAGCTCTGGGAGGATTAGAGAGAGATTGTCAACATTTATCGCTGCCTCCCTGTCAGGGAAAGCACGCCCGATCTCCGTCTCCTCCTTCAGAGTGCCTGTTAGCAGAGCAACAGTCCCATACAGGGATCGACCTGCCTGAAGGGGATCAGGATGAGGTTGATTCTGTTATAGAGGAATCAACAGTGGGGGAACCTTTTCTCAGCATCTCAAGCTGAAAGATTATGGGTTCAGTCTCTGACTAACATGGTCCGATCAGCATTTAAAAATGCACCTTGCGGAACCATCAACCACTACTGTATCCTCGTTGGGGTCGCTAGAAGCCCCCAGACTGTCTGTTCTTTTCCACTTCACCCTTTACTGAAAGGGCTTATTTACCAGGATTGGGAACGTCCTGAGAAAATATTTATTCCCCCAAGAGATTTCCGGTGGTCTATCCCATGGAGGATAAGTTCATAAAAAAAAAAAAAAAATGGAAGGTCCCTACAGTGGACGCAGCCATCTCTTGTATGTATAAATCACTGACATGTCCAGTGGATAATGTCCAAATGTTCAAGAACCCAATAGATAAAAGATTGGAGTCCTTATGAAAATCTGCTTGGTGATACAACCAGCAGTAGCAGCTATTGGGGTCTGCTAAGCAGTGAAGGATCAGTTGAAACAGGTCTTGAGGGACTTGACAGATCAGCAGGCTTTGCCCTAGCTGATCTACCTAGAGCCTTAGGCTTTGCGGTTGACGCCATAAAGGATTCAGTCCATCAGGCCTCCCGCCTTACGCTGTCTGTAGTACATATGCGTAGGCTTCTATGGCTCAAAAACTGGTCTGCTGAAGCTCCCTGTAAAGTATGGCTGGTTAGCGTCCCATTTCATGGTGAACGCTTATTCAGGGAAAACCTGGACAAATATATCCAGAAAATTTCCAGCGGTAAAAATACGCTCTTGCCGGTTAAAAACAGAGTTAGAGGTCCCTCTTTAAGAGGCCTGCTTCTCCAGTCCCTGGGGTATCGGCTGTGTAACAGTTCCGACGGCCTCCTCGGTCAAATCCCGGGGGTAAAAAACAGGGACAGTAGCAGGGTAATGAGAAACCCTGGGTCAGGGGAGGTACAAAACCTCCCCCAAAGTTAAATTCATTGAAGCCCCCACTCAGTCGGGTGGGGGGAGGACTCCAGTTGTTCGCAAGAGACCTGGCGGGACACGATCAAGACAGATAGGTGCTCTCCGCAGTAGGTTTGGGATACAGTTTGGAGTTAAAAGACTCTCCTCCTTCCCATTTTTGAGGTCAAACGTGCCAAGGGATCACCGGAAGAGAGAGTCCCTCCTGTTGGCACTAGAACAACTATTGCTCCAAGGAGTAATTATGGAGGTTCCCCTGGAAGAATGAGGGTTCGGGTTTTACTCAAACCTCTTTACAGTCCCGAAGCAAACGCGGACGGGAGGCCCATATTAATTCTAAAAGGGCTATACAAATTCCTGTATATCAGGACTTTCCGATGGAGTCGATCCGATCGGTGGCCACTGCCCTACAAGGGGAGGATTGGTTAGCCGCGATCGACATCAAAGATGCTTATTTGCACATTCCCATCTTTCCAGTCCACCAAAAATTTCTACGCTTTGCAGTAGAAGGGCGCCATTTTCAGTTCAGAGCCTTACCCTTCGGTTTGGCCACAGCACCACGAGTGTTTACAAAACTTCTGGCCCTTTATTGGCCAATCTAAGAACACAAGGTGTAATGATAATGGCATATCTGGATGACTTGTTGCTGATAGACCACTCAGTGAAAAAAATAGACGTGGTCGTTCACAAGACAATCAAGTATCTGGAATCTCACGGTTGGATTATCAACCGAGACAAGTCAGCCCTAAAAACCAGTCAAAAGTCTGGAATACTTGGGGCTAAGGTTGGATTCAGGCCAGAGAAAAATATTCTTGCCTCGAGGAAAGGTGTTGTCTTTGAAAGATTTGATCCACTTAGTGGGTACAAAAAAGACAGCCGTCCATACGCCTGTATATGAGGCTGCTGGGAAAAATGGTGGCATCATTCGAAGCAGTACCCTACGGTCAATTCCATTCAAGGAATTTGCAAGGGGCCATACTGTCAGCCTGGAACAAAAAAGTTCAGGCCCTAGACTTACAATGTCCTTGTCCCCTTCCGTTCGCAAGAGCCTCCGTTGGTGGTTGGTTCCCCAGAATCTGGAAAAAAGGAAATCCTTCAGTCCGATTTCTTGGAAGGTGGTCACTACAGATGCCAGCCTTATAGGCTGGGGAGCAGTACTGGAGCAATGGTCTCTCCAGGGCAGATGGTCGGATGCAGAAAAGGCCCTGCCCATCAATCTCTTAGAGATACGAGCAGCCCGGTATGCCCTAGTAGCATGGACATCCAAACTCCAAGGGTCCCCTGTCAGAATTCAATCAGACAATGCCACAGCAGTGGCATATATCAATCATCAGGGGGGCACCAGGAGTCGTGCAGCCCAGAGGGAAGTAAATTACATCCTGAAATGGGCAGAAAAATATGTCCCAGCCATATCTGCGGTATTCATTCCAGGAGTGGAGAATTGGAAGGCGGACTTTCTAAGTCGCCAACAATTATGCCCAGAGGAAGGGTCCCTTCACCCCGAGGTTTTCTGGACAATATGTCAGCGGTGGGGAACATCGGATGTAGATCTTCTAGCATCCAGATTCAACGCAAAGGGGGACAGGTTTGTCTCTCGGACAAGGGATCCCCTAGCTTGCGGATCGGATGCCCTAGTGTTCCCTTGGGATCAGTTCAAGCTGATATATGCATTCACACCGCCACAATGGTTACCTCGATTACTCCGCAGAATCAGGGTAGAAAAGAAACCAGTGATTCTGGTGGCTCCAGCGTGGCCCCGAAGAGCGTGGTACGCGGAGATTGAAAAATATCAGTGGGGAGTCCTTGGACCCTCCCACATCGTCCGGACCTGCTGTCGCAAGGACCGATATACCACCCTTCCTTACCAGCCCTAGGTTTGACGGCCTGGCTATTGAAGCCCACATTCTAAAAAAGAGAGGGCTCTCTAATGCTGTGGTATCTACCATGATCAATGCCAGGAAGCCGGTATCCAGGCAGATCTACTATAGAATCTGGAAGGCGTACATCGCGTGGTGTGAGGCCAAGAAATGGCATCCACATAAGTACGTAATAGGTAGGATTCTGGACTTCCTACAGTGGGCTGTAGATAGGAAGCTTGCCTTGAGTACTATCAAGGGTCAGATTTCGGCCTTGTCAATATTTTTTCAAAGGCCCTTGGCTTCGCATTCACTAGTCAAAGCCTTTATACAAGGAGTGATGCGTATTAGTCCTCCGGTTAATATTCCCATATGTCCATGGGATCTAAACTTGGTTCTGTCGGTTCTACAGAAACAACCATTTGAACCATTACAGCATATTTCTTTGGTGCTTCTCACCAGGAAATTGATTTTTCTTAGTAGCCATTTGTTCGGCTAAAAGAGTGTCGGAATTAGCAGCTATGTCCTGTAAGGAGCCATATCTGGTTATCCATAAGGACAGAGTAGTGTTACGTCCTCATCCAGCCTTTCTTCCTAAGGTGGTATCGAGGTTTCATTTGAACCAAGATGTGGTTCTTCCTTCTTTTTTCCCCAAACCTACTTCGGTAGAGGAAAAGTTATTACATTCTTTGGATGTAGTAAGAGCAGTTAAAGCTTATCTAAAAGCCACTGCTCAGATTCGCAGAACGGATACTTTGTTTATTCTGCCGGAAGGCCCCAGAAAGGGTCAGGCAGCGTCAAAATCTACTTTAGCCAAGTGGATTCGACAGGTCATAATACAAGCCTATAGCTTGAGAAGTAGACCGCCTCCGTTCAAAGTTAGGGCGCACTCCACGAGAGCAGTTGGAACTTCATGGGCAGTGCATCACCAGGCCTCCCTGGCTCAAATCTGTAAGGCCGCAACATGGTCTTCAGTACACACGTTTACTAGGTTCTACCAGGTGGACGTTAGAAGTCAGGAGGATGTCGCCTTTGGGCGCAGTGTGTTGCAGGCCGCAAAAGATCCTCATGTCTGATAGCGCTCAGCTTATATATGGTGTATCCCCCCCCTCATTTGGCATTGCTTTAGGACATCCCATTAGTAATGACTATGCCGCTCTGTGTCCCGTGATGTACGAGAAAGAAAATAGGATTTTTATAACAGCTTACCTGTAAAATCCTTTTCTTGGAGTACATCACGGGACACAGAGCTCCCACCCCTCTTTTGGGGACACTTATTGCTTTGCTACAAAACTGAGGTGCTCCCGGATGGGAGGGGCTTATATAGGGGAGGGTACTTCCGGTTTTGGAAGTTGCCAGTGCCAGCACCTGAAGGTATCTATATAACCCATTAGTAATGACTATGTCGCTCTGTGTCCCGTGATGTACTCCAAGAAAAGGATTTTACAGGTAAGCTGTTATAAAAATCCTATTATTTGTATATATTGTTTGTAGTCACTGTTGGTTTATTGCACTGCGTTCTATTGGTTGTTGTATGTTGGTCACTCACCGTAATAAATTATATATATTTTCACCTACACCTGTTTGGTTTCCTTTTATGAAGTCACACAGTCTGGTCTATTATCAATCTCTGACAGTAGTGATGAGCCGAACACCCCCGGGTTCGGTTCGCACCAGAACCCGCGAACGGACCGAAAGTTCGCACGAACATTAGAACCCTATTAAATACAATGGATGCGAACGTTCGAATTCAAAAGTGCTAATTATAACAACTATTATGCATGTTATTGTCCTAAAAAGGGTTTGGGAACCCGGGTTGTGCACCAGGGGACATGTATCAATGCAAAAAGAAGTTTTAAAAACGGTCGTTTTTCGGGAGCAGTCATTTTAATGATGCATAAAGTGAAAAAAAAAAGTCAAATATTCCTTTAAATATCGTACCTGGGGGGTGTCTAAAGTATGCCTGTGAAGTGCCACGTGTTTCCCGTGTTTAGAACTGTCCCTGCACAAAATGACACTTCTAAAGGAAAAAAAAGCCATTTAAAACTGCTTGCGGCTTTAATGTAATGTCTGGTCCCGGTAATATGGATGAAAATCTTTAAGAAAAATGGCATAGCTACCCCATGACCCCCCCCCCCCTACCCCAGCCCATTACCAGCCCCTTTGGGTCTTGTATGGATATTAAGGGGAACCCCGCACATAAAATAAAAAAGGCCCTATATACTCTGAACAGCCGTATACAGGCGGTGCATACAAGACAGGGACTGTAGGTTTGTTCTTATGTAGAATCTGTTTGTAATTTTGAACAGGTACATTGTTGAAGTGTAGCTCCAGCCCAAAAATCTATTTTTAAACTTTTTGGAAAACATAGGTAAGGGTTATCACCCCTGTAACATTTGTTTTGCTGTCTGTGCCCCTGTTCAGAACATTTCACCTCACTTTCCGTCCCAATGACAACTGTTTTTGAAATGTGGTGTTTTTCTTGAAACAAGGATTGGTGATAAAGCATCAGTACAGAGGAGACACCTTTCTCCCATATTAATTCTTACAGGAGAGAATTTTCCTTCCTAGTGGTAGATTTCCTCTCACTTCCTGTTGTCTTCTTGCGTTTGCAAGTAGGAGTCGTTTGTAAGTTGGATGTTTGAAAGTAGGGACCTGCCGTATATACTCTGCAGAAATAGGCCCCTTAGTTGTTGGTGTTGGCACAACACTGTAAGCACTCACAGTTACTCTTGGTTGGTGCTGGAACGCCCTGCTGTCAACTATTATATCAGGAATTTTAATTACATATAATTGTTGAACAGTGGTAGTAAAAATTGGGCCTTTGATGGTGGTGCTGGTGCCACAACACTGTAAGCACTCACAGTTACTCTTGGTGGGTGCAGCAATGGGCCCTGCTGTAAATTATTAGATCAAGAATTGTAATTGCATGCCCCTGTTGAACAGGGGCTGAAAAATTGGGCCTTTCGTGGTGGTGGTGGTGGTGGTGGTGTTGCCACAACACTGTAAGCCCTCAGAGTTACTCTTGGTGGGTGCAGCAATGGGCCCTGCTGTGAATTATTAGATCAAGAATTGTAATTGCATGCCCCTGTTGAACAGGGGCTGAAAAATTGGGCCTTAGGCACTGGTGCCACAACACTCCAACCCCTCACAGATACTGTACTTGGAGCACAGCAATGAGCCCTATGGCAAATTATTGCTAAAAAAATTGTAATTACACGCCCCTGTAAAACAGGGGCTGAAAAATTGGGCCTTAGCCACTGGTGGCGGCACCCATAAACAAAAATGATCTTCCAAGCTATCATCATCAATCGTATCATTGAGGACTCGGAGGAGGAGGATAGCCAGTCAACATAACAGCACAGGCACTCAGCATCAGCATCAGTCTTGAAGGGATGTGACATGTTAAAATCAATTAGTCTGTTATATCAGCATCAGGTGTGTGGTAGCTGGTGGTGATCCAAGACTGGTTCATCTTGATGAAAGTCAGTCGATCAACCGAGTCGGTGGACAGGCGCACCCTGTGATCCGTGACAAATCCTCCAGCAGCACTGAATGTGCGTTCCGAAAGAACGCTGGATGCAGGACAGGCCAGTAGCTCAATTGCATACTGTGCAAGCTCTGGCCAGTGATCCATCCTCAAGACCCAGTAAGCCAGAGGATTTTCGGTGGGGAAGGTGTCCAAGTCTGACCTTGCCCCTAGATATTCCTGCACCATGTTTATCAGACGCTGGCGATGGTTGCTGGAACCGATCATACTTTGGGGCTGCGGACTAAAGAATTGTCTGAACGCATCGGTCAGACGGCCACCTTCCCCACCGCTCCTTCTTTGACTGGCCGAAGCCTCAGCAACTCGTTGTCCAGGACCAGGAGTTTGTAACCTCCCAGTCTCTGGGAACGCGTTGCACAGACCTTTCTGCAAGGCCTCCCGGAGTTGTCTCATCCTCTGCTCCCTCTGCGAAGGTAACATAAGGTCCGCAACCTTACCCTTGTACCGTGGATCAAGGAGAGTGGCCAGCCAGTAATGGTCCCTCTCCTTGATCCGAAGAATACGAGGATCCTTCCGCAGACTTTGCAGGATCAGGGAGGCCATGCAGCGTAGGTTTGCTGAGGCATTCGCTCCGGAGTCCTCTGGGTCACTAAGGACGACATGATCCGCAGTCACCTCCTCCCAGCCACGTACAAGTCCACTGGTTTCTTGGGACTGTAAATCATCCCTAAAAGACTGCTGCTGATGATGCTGAGTGCCAGCCTCCACCTCCATGCTGACACAATCCTCCTCCTCCTCCTCTTCCTCTTCCTGTGCGATGGGTGGGACAGAAGGAACACTGTCTGGGTAAAGGGGGCCTTGAGAGGCAAGGAAGTCCTCCTCTTCCTGCCTCTGTTCTGCCTCAAGTGCCCTGTCCATTATTCCACGCAGCGTGTGCTCCAACAGGTGGACAAGAGGTACAGTGTCACTGATGCATGCACTGTCACTGCTCACCATCCTCGTGGCCTCCTCAAATGGTGCCAGGACAGTGCATGCATCCCTGATCATGCCCCACTGGCGTGGAGAAAAAAAACCAAGCTCCCCTGACCCTGTCCTGGTGCCGTAGTCGCACAGGTACTCATTGATGGCCCTCTGCTGCGTGTGCAGCCGCTGCAGCATGGCCAACGTTGAGTTCCACCTGGTGGGCATGTCACATATAAGGCGGTTCTTGGGCAGGTTCAACTCCTTTTGCAGCTCAGCCAGGCGAGCACTGGCATTATAAGATCTGCGGAAATGCACACAGACTTTCCTGGCCTGCCTCAGGACATCCTGTAAGCCCGGGTACCTGCCCAAGAACCGCTGCACCACCAGGTTAAGGACGTGAGCCACACAGGGCACATGGGTCAGTTGTCCCTGTCGGAGGGCGGAGAGGAGGTTGGTGCCATTGTCGCAAACCACCATTCCTGGCTTAAGCTGGCGTGGCGTCAACCACCTCTCAGCCTGGCCCTGCAGAGCAGACAGGACCTCTGCCCCAGTGTGGCTTCTGTCCCCCAAACACACCAGCGCAAGCACGGCATGGCATCTTTTTGCCTGCGTACTTGCGTAGCCCCGTGAACGGCTACGGAGCACCGCTGGTTCATAGGACAAACCACAGGAAGAGGCCATGGAGGAAGAAGAAGAGGAGGGGGGTGGAGGAGAGAGGTGTGTCACAACCAGTAGTAGCATTTTGGAGGCGTGGCGGTGGAACAACCTCCAACACTACTGCACCTTGTCCTGCATCCTTCCCAGCTGCCAAAAGAGTGACCCAATGGGCCGTGAAAGAAAGGTAACGTCCCTGTCCATGCCTGCTGGACCATGAGTCAGTGGTAATATGCACCTTACCGCTGACCGCCCTGTCCAGCGAGGCCAAGACATTGCCTTCCACATGCCGGTAGAGAGCCGGAATAGCCTTCCGTGAGAAAAAGTGGCGTTTGGGAACCTGCCACTGAGGAACCGCACATTGCACAAACTCACGGAAGGGGGCCGAGTCTACCAACTGAAAAGGCAGCAGTTGAAGCGCTAGCAATTTAGCCAAGCTAGCATTCAACCGCTGGGCATGTGGATGGCTGGGAGTGAACTTCTTTCGACGGTCCAGCAGCTGGGGCAGGGAAATTTGCCTGCTAGAATCGGACGTCGGTGTACTGCTAGCAGAGTGGCCGCAAGTACTTGGCTGTGACACACCTAATTCTACACCTTCATTCCTCTCAGTGCATGTTTCAGAGAGGACTGAAGTTATAGTGGGGTTGGAGATCCCAGCTGATGCGGTGCAAGGAGAGGTCCGCTTTGTTCTTTGGTGTGGGTCTTTGAGGTAGGCTTGCCAACGAGCTGCATGGCAGGTCAACATATGTCTGGTCAGGCATGTGGTACCCAAGCGGCTGATGTTTTGGCCACGCGATATACGCTTGAAACATATGTTGCAAACAGCAGCTGTGCGATCTGATGCACTAGCCTCAAAAAAGGCCCACACCAAGGAACTTTTTGAATGACGGGCAGAGGCAGCGCCCTGCACAGGCGGAGCTCTGCGGTGTGATTCCGTCGGTGTACTGCCCTTACGCTGGCCACCAAAGGGCATCCTGCCTCGTTGGAGATGTGCCTCCTCCTCATCCTCCTCCTCCTCCTCTCTCCTATTAGGCACCCACGTGGAGTCAGTGACCTCATCATCCCCTCCCTCCTCATCACTGGAGCCAATCTGGCAGTATGCTGCAGCTGCTGGAACATGACTCCCAGATTGGTGTCCTTCTTGAGCATCCCCTCTGTCTGCTCCCACCCTACTGCCTTCCTGTAGCTGGGTTTCATCATCAGACCCTTCGAAACACTGGGCATCCTCCTGGAGCATGTACCCAACACTGTGCTCAAACAGTTCGGGGGACTCCTCAGGAGGAGGACATGGTGGGTCTAGGGAAGGAGTGACTGATGATGAGTCTGACATTGATACCAGGGAAGAGGACGCTTTGGCAGCTGCTTTGCCAGTACCCTGAGCCTGGGTGAGAGAGGATGAGGAGGAGGAGGAGGGCTTGGTCATCCACTCTACCAAGTCTTCGGCATGATGTGGCTCAACATGTCCAGCTGCCGAAAAGACGGACAAGCGTGTCCCATGGCCATGTGCTGATGACAATGCACCGCGTCCACGACCAGCACTGTTGCCCCCAGACACAGAGCCTGCTTGCCCTCTTTTATTGCCTCCTGACTGTCTGCCTCTCCTTGTTTGCCTTCCAGACATTCTAATAGATGGCCTGCAGGGAGATGGGAAAAAGCAATAAGGGCTACCTTCAGGTGTCCTTCTCTGTCCCTTTACTTAAGGATTTCTAAATATGGTTGAGGATTATTGCTTTTGCACAGAATAGCACAACGACAATTTCCCTGACTGTCCAAAAAACAAGGATTTCAAAGATGGTTGATGAGGAATGCTTTGGCACACTATAGCACAAGGAGAATTCCCCTCACTTTCCTTCTTTGTCCCTAGAAACAAGGACTGGCACAGTGAAAGAAACTGACACTCTCCCTACCTAGAGTTTTCTGTCCCTAGAAAAAATGTTTTTTTAAAGCACACTATAGCACAAGGAGAATTCCCCTCACTTTCCTTCTTTGTCCCTAGAAACAAGGACTGGCACAGTGAAAGAAACTGACACTCTCCCTACCTACAGTTTTCTGTCCCTAGAAAAAATGTTTTTTTAAAGCACACTATAGCACAAGGAGAAATCCCCTCACTTTCCTTCTTTGTCCCTAGAAACAAGGACTGGCACAGTGAAAGAAACTGACACTCTCCCTACCTACAGTTTTCTGTCCCTAGAAAAAATGTTTTTTTAAAGCACACTATAGCACAAGGAGAATTCCCCTCACTTTCCTTCTTTGTCCCTAGAAACAAGGACTGGCACAGTGAAAGAAACTGACACTCTCCCTACCTACAGTTTTCTGTCCCTAGAAAAAATGTTTTTTTAAAGCACACTATAGCACAAGGAGAATTCCCCTCACTTTCCTTCTTTGTCCCTAGAAACAAGGACTGGCACAGTGAAAGAAACTGACACTCTCCCTACCTACAGTTTTCTGTCCCTAGAAAAAATGTTTTTTTAAAGCACACTATAGCACAAGGAGAAATCCCCTCACTTTCCTTCTTTGTCCCTAGAAACAAGGACTGGCACAGTGAAAGAAACTGACACTCTCCCTACCTACAGTTTTCTGTCCCTAGAAAAAATGTTTTTTTAAAGCACACTATAGCACAAGGAGAATTCCCCTCACTTTCCTTCTTTGTCCCTAGAAACAAGGACTGGCACAGTGAAAGAAACTGACACTCTCCCTACCTACAGTTTTCTGTCCCTAGAAAAAATGTTTTTTTAAAGCACACTATAGCACAAGGAGAATTCCCCTCACTTTCCTTCTTTGTCCCTAGAAACAAGGACTGGCACAGTGAAAGAAACTGACACTCTCCCTACCTACAGTTTTCTGTCCCTAGAAAAAATGTTTTTTTAAAGCACACTATAGCACAAGGAGAAATCCCCTCACTTTCCTTCTTTGTCCCTAGAAACAAGGACTGGCACAGTGAAAGAAACTGACACTCTCCCTACCTAGAGTTTTCTGTCCCTAGAAAAAATGTTTTTTTTAAAGCACACTATAGCACAAGGAGAATTCCCCTCACTTTCCTTCTTTGTCCCTAGAAACAAGGACTGGCACAGTGAAAGAAACTGACACTCTCCCTACCTACAGTTTTCTGTCCCTAGAAAAAATGTTTTTTTAAAGCACACTATAGCACAAGGAGAAATCCCCTCACTTTCCTTCTTTGTCCCTAGAAACAAGGACTGGCACAGTGAAAGAAACTGACACTCTCCCTACCTAGAGTTTTCTGTCCCTAGAAAAAATGTTTTTTTAAAGCACACTATAGCACAAGGAGAAATCCCCTCACTTTCCTTCTTTGTCCCTAGAAACAAGGACTGGCACAGTGAAAGAAACTGACACTCTCCCTACCTACAGTTTTCTGTCCCTAGAAAAAATGTTTTTTTAAAGCACACTATAGCGCAAGGAGAATTCCCCTCACTTTCCTTCTTTGTCCTTAGAAACAAGGACTGGCACAGTGAAAGAAACTGACACTCTCCCTACCTACAGTTTTCTGTCCCTAGAAAAAATGTTTTTTTAAAGCACACTATAGCACAAGGAGAAATCCCCTCACTTTCCTTCTTTGTCCCTAGAAACAAGGACTGGCACAGTGAAAGAAACTGACACTCTCCCTACCTAGAGTTTTCTGTCCCTAGAAAAAATGTTTTTTTAAAGCACACTATAGCACAAGGAGAATTCCCCTCACTTTCCTTCTTTGTCCCTAGAAACAAGGACTGGCACAGTGAAAGAAACTGACACTCTCCCTACCTAGAGTTTTCTGTCCCTAGAAAAAATGTTTTTTTAAAGCACACTATAGCACAAGGAGAAATCCCCTCACTTTCCTTCTTTGTCCCTAGAAACAAGGATTCGCACAGTAAAACACACTGACACTCTCCCTACCTATCCTTCTCTTTCCCTAAACTAAAGGAATCCAGGTTAAGCAAGAAAGAAATAAATGTCACTGTCCCTGCCTATGCTTGTCTTTCCCTGCTCCGGAACACACTACACTAGGCCGCCGTGCTGGCGGCCTTTTATAGTGTGGGGCGTGTACTAAACACCCTCAGCAATAATTGGCCACAGGCATCCTGCCTGTGGCCAATCATTGCTCTCCTCGCTGCCGGCGCTATGATTGGCCAAGCATGCGGGGTCACAGTGCATGCTTGGCCAATCACAGCGCCTGGATGACACTGCGATGGCGTAGTGCATTGTGGGCCGTTCGCGTCACTCGAATTTGGCGCGAACGGCCCAAATCGTTCGATCTTCGTCGAACGATCGAACAGCCGATGTTCGAGTCGAACGTATGTTCGACTCGAACACGAAGCTCATCCCTATCTGACAGTATACCAGGGCCATCCCTGATCAGACGTGACTTCATTAAGGATCCATCCTGTTATTGTGTTTGGTGGATATGGATTATAATGAGATCCTTTACTATTCTCTGCTGGCAGCAGAGGATGGCAAACATTGTCGCCAGGTTTTAGAGGGTTGGACGAGTGACCAACTAAGGGAAACTATTCGATCAGCAAATTTTTGGGTGGATCAGGGTTACTTGCAGCCTGAGGATGTTCTGCCGTTAACCCGGTTATGTGTAGAACCAGCCCTGTCATTTATTCCCGAAGGAGGTGATGACTTCTCTCCCCCTTTCAATGGTGACCAAGTAGAATCCCTAGTATGCTTGTTAGAGGATGATCCAGCTTCTTTCTATGAGCATTATTCCCTCTGTTCCCAGCAGGTGTTGTATGATTGTGTGAGGTCAGTGCAGTCTCTGATTAAAAGGCGTGAGTGCGGACTAGTTTTTGTTCAGCCTTTGCTGCAGGCATGGTCAGATCTCCTCCCGAATTCAGCCAAGCGACAACATCCCGGCCCCTCCATCAATCACCTGCCTTCCCAAGAATATATCCGCCCATTGCCTATGGCAACCCCAGCTACCGTCCAGTGTGTTCAGCCCCCCAAATACTACTACCCCGTCTCTACCTGTTGCACCTACCCTGCCTTCAATCCACCTGCTTCTTCCCTCCTATCTGTAGCCAATCCACAAGAACCTCCTCCAGCCACTGTCCCTGCACCTCTGTCATTGTCTTCCATTTGTCCTATCCCAACGTTTTCATATATTCCCCCTGTTACTTGCAAACCTGCAGTGACTAAATCTAAGAAAAAGCGGAAGTACTTCCCGACCCACACAATCCAACCTACTTCCACACCCACCTACCTGCTCCAGCCTGCAGTTCCCGAACCAGCCTTCCAGCCTGCGCTTCCCAAGCCAGCCTGCGGCTCCCAAGCCAGCCTTCCAGCCTGCGGCTCCCAAGCCAGCCTTCCAGCCTGCAGTTCTCGAGCCAGCCTTCCAGCCTGCAGTTCTCGAGCCAGCCTTCCAGCCTGCAGTTCTCGAGCCAGCCTTCCAGCCTGCAGTTCTCGAGCCAGCCTTCCAGCTTGCAGTTCCAGAGCCGGCCTTCCAGCCTGTAGTTCCAGAACCGGCCTGCCAGCCTGAAGACCCTGTGCCAGCCTGCCAGCCTGAAGACCCTGTGCCAGCCTGAAGACCCTGTGCCAGCCTGCCAGCCTGAAGACCCTGTGCCAGCCTGCCAGCCTGAAGACCCTGTGCCAGCCTGCCAGCGTGGAGTTCCCGTGCCAGCCTGCCAGCGTGGAGTTCCCCTGCCAGCGTGGAGTTCCCGTGCCAGCCTTCCAAACTGAAGTCCTGATGACAGTGTCCCAGTCGGAAGATCCGGTGCCCGTTTCCTGGCCTGTGGTTGTGGTGCCCGTTTCCCGGCCTGTGTTTGTGGTGCCCGTTTCCCGGCCTGAGGTTGTGGTGCCCGCTGCGGTGCCCGTTCCCTGGCTCGAGGTTGTGGTGCCCGTTTCCCGGCTCGAGGTTGTGGTGCCCGTTTCCTGGCTTGAGGGTATGAGGCCCGTGTCCCAGTCTGTGGAGCCTACTACCCAGTCTGACATGTTCCTGTCTGCTGCCCAGCTCGATGACCCGGAGCCTGCCGCCCAGCTCGAGGACCCGGAGCCTGCCGCCCAGCTCGAGGACCCGGAGCCTGCCGCCCAGCTCGAGGACCCGGAGCCTGCCGCCCAGCTCGATGACCCGGAGCCTGCCGCCCAGCTCGAGGACCCGAAGCCTGCCGCCCAGCTCGATGACCCGGAGCCTGCCGCCCAGCTCGATGACCCGGAGCCTGCCGCCCAGCTCGATGACCCGGAGCCTGCCGCCCAGCCTGAGGTGTTCCCGTCCGGAGGCCGCTCCTTTGAGGGGGGGTACTGTCAGGAAAGGCTTCACCCACTGGTGGTGCTGTTGGTCCTTTGGACTGCAGTGCTAGTGTCCGCCAGCAGGTGTCCTCCTGCAGCCAATATCTCTGTTGGAGGATCTCACCTGCTGGTGGTAACACAGGATACGTGGACTGCAGTACCGGCATCCACCAGCGGGTGTATTCTGGCAGTATGGGGCAGGCAGCACTTCCTGTGGTCAGCTGTGACCTGAAGCTCAATCACTGGACTTCCTTATATACCCGGCAAATGCAAACACTCCTTGCCCTGGTATCTCTCTTCCTGACCCCCTGGACCTGTGACCCGGACTTTAGCCTGTATCTTATCCCAACCTGCACCCTGCCTGATCTGATCCGACCCGATCCCTACCTTGAACCCGCATCCTGTGTAACCTAATCCTTACCTTGTGCCCATCCTGCAGCTTTCCCTTCTGTTACCTGGATCCCTGCTCTGCAGCCTATCCATCCGTCCCCTCCCTGTTCCTGCTTCCTCCCATCCATACCCATCTGCTTGATCCCCTTGTGTATGACCTCGGCCTGGCTTCTACTACGATTCCGGTATCTCCCTTACTTGTATATATTGTTTGTAGTCACTGTTGGTTTATTGCACTGCGTTTTATTGGTTGTTGTATGTTGGTCACTCACCGTAATAAATTATATATATATTTTCACCTACACCCGTTTGGTTTCCTTTTATGAGGTCACACAGTCTGGTCAATTAACAATCTCTGACACGGACATACAGAGAGAGGAAGTGTTAGGAGTTGGAGTCCAGCATGCCTGAACAGGATGAAGGAGAGGCTGAGGAAGACATTGAACCCGGTCAGCCTGAAGCACAGGAGCCTAAAGAGCAAAGAGAGAAAAGAGCTATTTACCCACCCAAGAGACTAACATATGATCAGTTGGGTGAAAGCTCCGAGAAGGCTGTGCTCATCTCTAAAAGAACACCCGACCTGCCTGATCCTTCCACTCACCACTTAGTGGAGGGCAACCCCAGCTGGCACATCTGGCTGGGCCATTCCTATTGCGGTGGCATGTAGACAGGACAACACTGTTGTGGAAATTTTATGAAGATGTATTTAATATGTATGGTCTTAGTGTCACCCAGTGTTGGTTCTCCCGCAACCCGCTCTAAAGAGCTGACTGGGGTGGACTGACGCTGGTTGAGATAAACTTCCTGATTTGGAGAAGGGTGTTTGCGGAGTGAGGCCTCTCTACAAACGCATTATCGGTTTAGCGGATATATGCTCTTGTCGCCTCTGGGTCTGATCAACATTGAGGTGGTGACATGAGCGTACACCTGCGGATAAACTCCCCTCATCAGGAACTGTGTTCATTGGTTATTGTATTATTATTGTATCGTGTTGCTGTATTGTATCCTTTAGTTGTATTTCTTGTGTTGTCAACTCCTTATATGGACATTTGCTGTGTGAAGGGGACATCCTGTGATGTCCCCTCCCACGGAGGAGGTGATTGGCTGCTGCAGCCATCACTTCCTGTTTGTGATAATAAAAGGACGCTATGAGGGCGTCGGCAGTCAGTGTTATGCTGTGATGCCGTGATAACAGCCTGGTGATGCTTCTTGATTTGTATGGAAGGTGCGTGAATTTTAGCTTAAGATGCATTATATCATTGAGACAAAATGTGTTACTATTAGAGACACGATATCTGGCTGTGTGCTCTGCGTACAGCCAAATTTCTATGACATCCCTCACTACCCTAATTGGTGGGAGGTTCCTCTGTCAGACTTTTATGAAAAGGCAAACTGTTTACTCTCATGTCATTTAACCTGATTTTCTCTCCGCATGTATGGAACAAAGCTTGTAACAGGTCACAAATTACTGTTGTCTTTGGGGACCAAAGATTTTCAAGTGGGGGGAGTGTGTAGCAAGGTATTACCATTGCAAGCATTGTTAAGGACTGCAATCTGTGCTGTGAATATGAACTTGGTTCTTTATTGGTTATTTCATACCAAATTGGTTTACAACTTGTTTGATTCAGTTATTAAGAGACAAAGACTCCGTTGCAGTAAGTAGCACAGAGACTACATTGCCCACAAAGCCACTGTGCTACCAGAGGTGAGTGCGCCACGCAGAGCCTGATGGGAGGACCTTTTTAAGGCCAACGCGCCGTATAGCACGCTCTCTCTGGACGCCATCTTCAAGCCGGCAGGAGGCCTGTGTTAAGGCCTGCTGTGAAGATACCTAGGCCCGAGAAGCCTGGGCCTACAGAAACAGAGCGGATCCCTGTGGAACAGTCTCGCTGACCAACCGGAGAAAGATTGGTCTGCAGCTTGCAGCATCCAGAGCCTTGTGTCCACCGCCATTCAGAGGACGGCCGGGTGAAGGACCAGGAGCCTCGTGACACGGAGAGTTCCGGACAGAGAGGAAAAGCAGCAAGACAAGGCCTCATCTGGTGAGTGGGCACTTGCCCATCAATTTAGTCAACTGACTGTCAGGAGTGTGACTGTAGCAAGCTTCATTGGAGTTTGCTGGCGTTTGCATCGTTGCACATAGGAACCCAATGCCTTGGGGAAACTATTACCCCTTGTACTGTCAGTCCGTGTGTTTCAATTAACAGTTATTTCTGCACCCTACCTTTGGATTACAAATCTTTATGTGCACCAACATGGCTAGCTGAAGACACCTGACTCTTAAAAGGGATAGTTATCTAATTTCCTACCCTTGCAAGTGGTTGCTATAGGACACGCACCAATCAAACTATCCACTAGGGGGAGCCATAGAATTGTGATTTTGCATATTAATGGTAGCTGTTTGTGTCATTTTGTGTTTCTGCTGCTTGTGTGAGACTTGGTGGAGAGGTGCCCCAGTGTTAATGTTACCACACTGGGAGATTCCTCCACCACACTGGGAGATTCCTCCACCACACGGGGAGATTCCTCCACCACACTGGGAGATTCTTCCACCACACTGGGAGATTCCTCCACCACACTGGGAACACGGGGAGATTCCTCCACCACACTGGGAGATTCCTCCACCACACTGGGAACACTGGGAGATTCCTCCACCACACTGGGAGATTCCTCCACCACACTGGGAACACTGGGAGATTCCTCCACCACACTGGGAGATTCCTCCACCACACTGGG
Organism: Rana muscosa; assembly: GCA_029206835.1. Taxonomy (NCBI): domain Eukaryota; kingdom Metazoa; phylum Chordata; class Amphibia; order Anura; family Ranidae; genus Rana; species Rana muscosa. The sequence goes on along the minus strand of CM055116.1, from coordinate 1,301,172,571 downwards.
AGATTCCTACACCACACTGGGAGATTCCTCCACCACACTGGGAACACGGGGAGATTCCTCCACCACACTGGGAGATTCCTCCACCACACTGGGAGATTCCTCCACCACACTGGGAGATTCCTCCACCACACTGGGAACACTGGGAGATTCCTCCACCACACTGGGAGATTCCTCCACCACACTGGGAGATTCCTCCACCACACTGGGAACACGGGGAGATTCCTCCACCACACTGGGAGATTCCTCCACAACACTGGGAGATTCCTCCACCACACTGGGAGATTCCTCCACCACACTGGGAGATTCCTACACCACACTGGGAGATTCCTCCACCACACTGGGAGATTCCTCCACCACACTGGGAACACTGGGAGATTCCTCCACCACACTGGGAGATTCCTCCACCACACTGGGAGATTCCTCCACCACACTGGGAGATTCCTCCACCACACTGGGAGATTCCTCCACCACACTGGGAGATTCCTACACCACACTGGGAGATTCCTCCACCACACTGGGAACACTGGGAGATTCCTCCACCACACTGGGAGATTCCTCCACCACACTGGGAGATTCCTCCACCACACTGGGAGATTCCTACACCACACTGGGAGATTCCTCCACCACACTGGGAACACTGGGAGATTCCTCCACCACACTGGGAGATTCCTCCACCACACTGGGAACACTGGGAGATTCCTCCACCACACTGGGAGATTCCTCCACCACACTGGGAGATTCCTCCACCACACTGGGAGATTCCTACACCACACTGGGAGATTCCTCCACCACACTGGGAACACTGGGAGATTCCTCCACCACACTGGGAGATCCTCCACCACACTGGGAGATTCCTCCACCACACTGGGAACACGGGGAGATTCCTCCACCACACTGGGAGATTCCTCCACCACACTGGGAGATTCCTACACCACACTGGGAGATTCCTACACCACACTGGGAGATTCCTCCACCACACTGGGAACACTGGGAGATTCCTCCACCACACTGGGAGATTCCTCCACCACACTGGGAACACTGGGAGATTCCTCCACCACACTGGGAGATTCCTCCACCACACTGGGAGATTCCTCCACCACACTGGGAGATTCCTACACCACACTGGGAGATTCCTCCACCACACTGGGAGATTCCTCCACCACACTGGGAACACTGGGAGATTCCTCCACCACACTGGGAGATCCTCCACCACACTGGGAGATTCCTCCACCACACTGGGAGATTCCTCCACCACACTGGGAGATTCCTCCACCACACTGGGAGATTCCTCCACCACACTGGGAACACTGGGAGATTCCTCCACCACACTGGGAGATCCTCCACCACACTGGGAGATTCCTCCACCACACTGGGAGATTCCTCCACCACACCCTCGCTCAGATCTGGTCCCCAGGCTATGTTAGGAGGGTCGGATCTCAGAGGTATTTTGAACCAATGGTATTTTCTTCATTGATTATACAGGGAGCTGTATGTATTGAATGCCTATTGTGTAATCATTATCTCATTTCTTTACCAAGTGAAAATATCACCTTTGGTGAAGCTACAATTTGTGTGGAACTCGGTCTTTGCAGCTGAGTGGCCGGTGAACAACACTAAGGTAACATTTACTTCCATTGCCTATATTGTTGTGTCATTGAGGTCCCTGACAGCCAATAGGGGTCCTCAATCATATTATTGCCCATTTGTGGCAGAGGGGATTGAGACAAATTCTGGGGGTTGACAGGCAGAGTGCAGCCCCAAAACTGAACCATCAGCTCCTACGGGGGAAGTGCTACATATATTTCCAGGGCCTTTCCCAGACGTTTCACTGAAGTCCCAGATAAAAGGGTGTAATTATTATGTGACTTTCTATCGATGGCTGTTTTTGGGCGCCGTGTATCATTTCCGGGCCCTGATGGCATAACGTGTTCTTTTTATGATTGGGGTGACACACACACACAATACAGGTGTGTCACCTATTAGCAGGTGGAATCTCCTGTTATCTCCATGAAGCGGAGCTCATAAAACGTCTCCTATCTCTCTCTCTTCTTATCACAATGGACGTATTATCATCCCTTAGGCAGACAAGATCCAAAGATCAGTGCGGCAAGGAAGGCGAGGAAGGCGAGGAAGGCGCGGCGGTGACCAGGCAAGACAAGAACCAGGAAGAAGAGTGAGAGCTCCATTATACAATACTTCATATTTCGTGTTCTGGGGGATCCTCTCCGGTGGTCCTTCTGCTTCCCGAGGATGACGAGGGGATATTGGGCGTTTTGTGTCGGGCTGCTGGCCCTGGCCGGAGTCACACGCTCACAAGGTAAGGACATTCCTCCATTACTACAAAGTACTGGCTGTTCTCTTACTGGTGAAGAGCCAACCCAGCCCAGCAGGCCGTGTCCATTGAAAACTCTGGAGCTGTTCTAGTACAGCGCTCCTACATGTGGATGAGGACACGGGGTAACCAGATTGGACATGTAGAGAAGGACACGGGTCACCAGATTGGACATGTAGAGGAGGACACGGGTCACCAGATTGGACATGTAGAGGAGGACACGGGTCACCAGATTGGACATGTAGAGGAGGACACGGGTCACCAGATTGGACATGTAGAGGACACGGGTCACCAGATTGTACATGTAGAGGAGGACACGGGTCACCAGATTGTACATGTAGAGGACACGGGTCACCAGATTGGACATGTAGAGGAGGACACGGGTCACCAGATTGGACATGTAGAGGAGGACACGGGTCACCAGATTGGACATGTAGAGGACACGGGTCACCAGATTTTACAATTAGAGAAGGACACGGGTCACCAGATTGTACATGTAGAGAAGGACACGGGTCACCAGATTGTACATGTAGAGGAGGACACGGGTCACCAGATTGTACATGTAGAGGAGGACACGGGTCACCAGATTGGACATGTAGAGGAGGACACGGGTCACCAGATTGGACATGTAGAGGAGGACACGGGTCACCAGATTGGACATGTAGAGAAGGACACGGGTCACCAGATTGGACATGTAGAGGAGGACATGGGTCACCAGATTGGACATGTAGAGGAGGACACGGGTCACCAGATTGGACATGTAGAGGAGGACACGGGTCACCAGATTGTACATGTAGAGGACACGGGTCACCAGATTGGACATGTAGAGGAGGACACGGGTCACCAGATTGGACATGTAGAGGAGGACACGGGTCACCAGATTGGACATGTAGAGGAGGACACGGGTCACCAGATTGGACATGTAGAGGAGGACACGGGTCACCAGATTGGACATGTAGAGAAGGACACGGGTCACCAGATTGGACATGTAGAGGAGGACACGGGTCACCAGATTGGACATGTAGAGGAGGACACGGGTCACCAGATTGGACATGTAGAGGAGGACACGGGTCACCAGATTGGACATGTAGAGGACACGGGTCACCAGATTGGACATGTAGAGGAGGACACGGGTCACCAGATTGGACATGTAGAGAAGGACACGGGTCACCAGATTGGACATGTAGAGGAGGACACGGGTCACCAGATTGGACATGTAGAGGAGGACACGGGTCACCAGATTGGACATGTAGAGGAGGACACGGGTCACCAGATTGGACATGTAGAGGAGGACACGGGTCACCAGATTGGACATGTAGAGGACACGGGTCACCAGATTGGACATGTAGAGAAGGACACGGGTCACCAGATTGGACATGTAGAGGAGGACACGGGTCACCAGATTGGACATGTAGAGAAGGACACGGGTCACCAGATTGGACATGTAGAGGAGGACACGGGTCACCAGATTGTACATGTAGAGGAGGACACGGGTCACCAGATTGTACATGTAGAGAAGGACACGGGTCACCAGATTGTACATGTAGAGAAGGACACGGGTCACCAGATTGGACATGTAGAGGACATGGGTCACCAGATTGGACATGTAGAGGAGAACACGGGTCACCAGATTTTACATGTAGAGAAGGACACGGGTCACCAGATTGGACATGTAGAGGAGGACACGGGTCACCAGATTGGACATGTAGAGGAGGACACGGGTCACCAGATTGGACATGTAGAGGAGGACACGGGTCACCAGATTGTACATGTAGAGGACACGGGTCACCAGATTGTACATGTAGAGAAGGACACGGGTCACCAGATTGTACATGTAGAGAAGGACACGGGTCACCAGATTGTACATGTAGAGGACACGGGTCACCAGATTGTACATGTAGAGAAGGACACGGGTCACCAGATTGTACATGTAGAGAAGGACACGGGTCACCAGATTGTACATGTAGAGAAGGACACGGGTCACCAGATTGGACATGTAGAGGAGGACACGGGTCACCAGATTGGACATGTAGAGAAGGACACGGGTCACCAGATTGGACATGTAGAGGAGGACACGGGTCACCAGATTGGACATGTAGAGGAGGACACGGGTCACCAGATTGGACATGTAGAGAAGACGGGTCACCAGATTGTACATGTAGAGGAGGACACGGGTCACCAGATTGGACATGTAGAGGACATGGGTCACCAGATTGGACATGTAGAGGAGAACACGGGTCACCAGATTTTACATGTAGAGAAGGACACGGGTCACCAGATTGGACATGTAGAGGAGGACACGGGTCACCAGATTGGACATGTAGAGGAGGACACGGGTCACCAGATTGGACATGTAGAGGAGGACACGGGTCACCAGATTGTACATGTAGAGAAGGACACGGGTCACCAGATTGTACATGTAGAGGAGAACACGGGTCACCAGATTGGACATGTAGAGAAGGACACGGGTCACCAGATTGTACATGTAGAGGACACGGGTCACCAGATTGTACATGTAGAGAAGGACACGGGTCACCAGATTGTACATGTAGAGGAGAACACGGGTCACCAGATTGTACATGTAGAGAAGGACACGGGTCACCAGATTGGACATGTAGAGAAGGACACGGGTCACCAGATTGGACATGTAGAGGAGGACACGGGTCACCAGATTGGACATGTAGAGAAGGACACGGGTCACCAGATTGTACATGTAGAGGACACGGGTCACCAGATTGTACATGTAGAGGAGGACACGGGTCACCAGATTGTACATGTGGATGAGGACACGGGTCACCAGATTGTACATGTAGAGGAGAACACGGGTCACCAGATTGTACATGTAGAGAAGGACACGGGTCACCAGATTGTACATGTAGAGGACACGGGTCACCAGATTGGACATGTAGAGGACACGGGTCACCAGATTGTACATGTAGAGGAGGACACGGGTCACCAGATTGGACATGTAGAGGACACGGGTCACCAGATTGGACATGTAGAGGACACGGGTCACCAGATTGTACATGTAGAGGAGGACACGGGTCACCAGATTGGACATGTAGAGGAGGACACGGGTCACCAGATTGTACATGTAGAGGACACGGGTCACCAGATTGGACATGTAGAGGAGAACACGGGTCACCAGATTGGACATGTAGAGAAGGACACGGGTCACCAGATTGTACATGTAGAGGACACGGGTCACCAGATTGGACATGTAGAGGACACGGGTCACCAGATTGTACATGTAGAGGAGGACACGGGTCACCAGATTGGACATGTAGAGGACACGGGTCACCAGATTGGACATGTAGAGGACACGGGTCACCAGATTGGACATGTAGAGGACACGGGTCACCAGATTGGACATGTAGAGGACACGGGTCACCAGATTGGACATGTAGAGGACACGGGTCACCAGATTGTACATGTAGAGGACACGGGTCACCAGACTGGACATGTAGAGGACACGGGTCACCAGATTGGACATGTAGAGGACACGGGTCACCAGATTGTACATGTAGAGGACACGGGTCACCAGACTGGACATGTAGAGGACACGGGTCACCAGATTGGACATGTAGAGGAGGACACGGGTCACCAGATTGTACATGTAGAGGACACGGGTCACCAGATTGTACATGTAGAGGACACGGGTCACCAGATTGGACATGTAGAGGAGGACACGGGTCACCAGATTGGACATGTAGAGAAGGACACGGGTCACCAGATTGTACATGTAGAGGAGGACACGGGTCACCAGATTGTACATGTAGAGGACACGGGTCACCAGATTGTACATGTAGAGGAAACGGGTCACCAGATTGTACATGTAGAGGAGGACACGGGTCACCAGATTGTACATGTAGAGGACACGGGTCACCAGATTGGACATGTAGAGAAGGACACGGGTCACCAGATTGTACATGTAGAGGACACGGGTCACCAGATTGGACATGTAGAGGAGGACACGGGTCACCAGATTGGACATGTAGAGGAGGACACGGGTCACCAGATTGGACATGTAGAGGAGGACACGGGTCACCAGATTGGACATGTAGAGGACACGGGTCACCAGATTGGACATGTAGAGGACACGGGTCACCAGATTGTACATGTAGAGAAGGACACGGGTCACCAGATTGTACATGTAGAGGACACGGGTCACCAGATTGTACATGTAGAGGAGGACACGGGTCACCAGATTGTACATGTAGAGGACACGGGTCACCAGATTGGACATGTAGAGGACACGGGTCACCAGATTGGACATGTAGAGGACACGGGTCACCAGATTGGACATGTAGAGGACACGGGTCACCAGATTGGACATGTAGAGGACACGGGTCACCAGATTGTACATGTAGAGGACACGGGTCACCAGATTGTACATGTAGAGGACACGGGTCACCAGATTGTACATGTAGAGAAGGACACGGGTCACCAGATTGTACATGTAGAGGAGGACACGGGTCACCAGATTGGACATGTAGAGGAGGACACGGGTCACCAGATTGGACATGTAGAGGACACGGGTCACCAGATTGGACATGTAGAGGACACGCGTCACCAGATTGTACATGTAGAGAAGGACACGGGTCACCAGATTGTACATGTAGAGGACACGGGTCACCAGATTGTACATGTAGAGAAGGACACGGGTCACCAGATTGGACATGTAGAGAAGGACACGGGTCACCAGATTGTACATGTAGAGAAGGACACGGGTCACCAGATTGGACATGTAGAGGACACGGGTCACCAGATTGGACATGTAGAGGAGGACACGGGTCACCAGATTGGACATGTAGAGAAGGACACGGGTCACCAGATTGGACATGTAGAGGACACGGGTCACCAGATTGGACATGTAGAGAAGGACACGGGTCACCAGATTGTACATGTAGAGGACACGGGTCACCAGATTGTACATGTAGAAAAGGACACGGGTCACCAGATTGTACATGTAGAGGACACGGGTCACCAGATTGGACATGTAGAGGACACGGGTCACCAGATTGGACATGTAGAGGAGGACACGGGTCACCAGATTGTACATGTAGAGGACACGGGTCACCAGATTGTACATGTAGAGGACACGGGTCACCAGATTGGACATGTAGAGGACACGGGTCACCCGATTGTACATGTAGAGAAGGACACGGGTCACCAGATTGTACATGTAGAGGACACGGGTCACCAGATTGGACATGTAGAGGACACGGGTCACCAGATTGGACATGTAGAGAAGGACACGGGTCACCAGATTGTACATGTAGAGGACACGGGTCACCAGATTGGACATGTAGAGGACACGGGTCACCAGATTGGACATGTAGAGGACACGGGTCACCCGATTGTACATGTAGAGAAGGACACGGGTCACCAGATTGTACATGTAGAGGACACGGGTCACCAGATTGGACATGTAGAGGACACGGGTCACCAGATTGGACATGTAGAGGACACGGGTCACCAGATTGGACATGTAGAGGACACGGGTCACCAGATTGGACATGTAGAGGACACGGGTCACCAGATTGGACATGTAGAGGACACGGGTCACCAGATTGGACATGTAGAGAAGGACACGGGTCACCAGATTGGACATGTAGAGGACACGGGTCACCAGATTGTACATGTAGAGGACACGGGTCACCAGATTGTACATGTAGAGAAGGACACGGGTCACCAGATTGTACATGTAGAGGACACGGGTCACCAGATTGTACATGTAGAGGACACGGGTCACCAGATTGTACATGTAGAGGACACGGGTCACCAGATTGTACATGTAGAGGACACGGGTCACCAGATTGGACATGTAGAGGACACGGGTCACCCGATTGGACATGTAGAGGACACGGGTCACCAGATTGTACATGTAGAGGACACGGGTCACCAGATTGTACATGTAGAGGAGGACCTAGGAAAGGGAAAATTCGGAGGAAGCAAGGAGCCTCTATAGCAGGGGTGTCCAAACTTTTTTGATGGAGGGAACATGCGTGAGGGCCGACCATTTTGCCCGACATTCTTTGAACCATTAAAATTCAGTCTAATGCCGCGTACAGACGATCGGAAATTCCGACAATAAAACCGTGGATTTTTTCCCGATGGATGTCGGCTCAAACTTGTGTTGCACACACACGATCACACAAATGTTGTCGGAAATTCCGATCGCCAAGAACGCGTGACGTACGAGATGTAGGGCGGCACTATTAAAGGGAAGTTCAATACCAGACGTGTTAGTAAAGTTTGGTGAGAGACGATTCGCGCTTTTCAGTCCATTACAGCGTGACGAATGTGCGATCTCCATTACCAACGCTAGTTTTACCAGACCGAGCGCTTCCATCTCGTACTTGATTCCGAGCATGCGTGGAATTTTGTGCGTCGGAATTGGCTGCACACGATCGGAATTTACGAGAACGGGTTTTGTTGTCGGAGAATTTGAGAACCAGCTCTCAAATGTCCGATGGAGTTACACATGGTCGGAATTTCCGACAACAACTCCCATCGAACATTGGTTGTCGGAATGTCCGAGCGTGTGTACATGTGTTCGTTCGAGCGCCAATACACGGCCCAACAGGAATTCTCCTGCCTTTGTCGCGCTCGTTCCCGACACACAGACGAATGCTCTGCTCTTTAGGGGGAGCGGTAATTCTAAATGGTACCCCACACATTGGAAAACGTCGGGAGCTTTTGCTGCAGTGCAATATAAAAATAAAAAAAGGTCGGATTTCTTTTCCTGCATTTTTGTGGGTCGGGAAGTCCATTGAAATGAACGGGGTGCCCAACATGCAGCCACACGGATGTGAACCAAGGGCTTGTTCACATGTCAGGTTGGAGGGGCAGTAAAACCACATGGTTGAGCTGTTTTTACCACCCCCAACTTCTCCCCCTTTAGCTGCAGAGGCAGCAGCTGGGGGTGTACACACGTTGTGGCTGCAGCTGGAGGTATTCCGAGGGTGAATGGGGCTTCACTGCAACTACCCCGCAACTGTGTGCATTGCATGGTTGCGGTGTAGTGATGCTGCATTTAAAACAGGTGGTGAGGAGGCAACATAATGCCTCTTTACCGCCTGTCAAATGCCTCTGAAAAGCGATCTGTGCATGGATTGATTTTCAGAGAAGCGGCAGTCCTAGCTGCTAGCACAATCAAGCCCTACAAAAGCAGTTCTGATGGTACAGGAATGGGGGAGGGGGGTTCAGGATTAAAAGTAACACAGACACACACATACAGACACACAGACACACACACACATACACACATACAGACACACAGACACAGACACACACACACATACACACGTACAGACACATACACACACATACAGACACGTGCGCACACACACACACACATACACATACAGACATATACACACACATACACACATACAGACACACACACACATACACACATACAGACACACAGACACACACACACATACACACGTACAGACACACAGACACACACACACATACACACGTACAGACACATACACACACATACAGACACGTGCGCACACACACACACACACATACACATACAGACATATACACACACATACACACACATACACACATACAGACACACACACACATACACACATACAGACACACAGACACACACACACATACACACGTACAGACACATACACACACATACAGACACGTGCGCACACACACACACATACAGACACGTGCGCACACACACACACATACACACACACACATACACACAGACACGTGCGCACACACACACACACACATACACACACACACACATACACACACATACAGACACGTGCGCACACATACACACACATACACACACATACAGACACGTGCGCACACATACACACACATACAGACACGTGCGCACACACACACACACACACACACACACATACACACACATACACAGACACACACATACACACACATACAGACACACACATACAGACACGTGCGCACACACACACACACACATACACACGTACAGACACATACACACGCATACAGACACGTGCGCACACACACATACAGACACACACATACAGACATATACACACACATACAGACACATACATACACATGCACACGCACACACACACAGACACACACAGACACACACATACAGACACGTGCGCACACACACACACACACACACATACACACATACACACACACACACATATACACACACACACACATACAGACACGTGCGCACACACACACACACATATACACACACACACACACACACATACAGACACGTGCGCACACACACACACACACACACACAAAAAGACACATGCATACACATGCACACGCACACACATACAGACACATGCATACACATGCACACGCACACACATACAGACACTCACATGTATAAAGCCCTTTTAAAACTAATCTAGCTTCTAGCACAGTACCTTCCAGTTTCCTCATTCAGCCGGGTACTGCACTGTAGGGGGAAGCAGAGAGCACAGCACACTCCCCTGCACTTTACTTTCACTTTTGAGGTAGACGGAGTCACAGTGCCGGTGTACAGTTAGGCGGGGGATCGGGAGATCGGGCTCATCTGACAGCCCTTTTCTCCCCTGATCCCGCGGCACACCCGAGAACCTCTGACGGCACACCGCGGGCCGGACTTTGGACATGCCTGCTCTATAGTGTAGTATGTTTGCTATAGCGATTTATTTATAGCAATAGGCAAAAACATTAAGGTGTACTCACATTTAAAAATAAGTAAACATGCACAAAACGAAAAGAGCAGCGAGCTTGCGGCCAGGACGTCACGTCCGTATGTCCTACGCGTGTCGTCACAGTCACGTGACTTCATCAGGGATGCAATATGGTCACTGGAAGTGTCTTTAAATAGGTTCAAGTATTCGATATAGCGGTCGGCCATTTTCTCGAAGCTCTATCATTTATAGCAATGGGGCGGCCATTTTCTGGGAGATATCATGAAGGGCTACGATCGTGGCCATTTTGTTATAGCCCAAAACAAACATTACAGCAGTGTATCGCCGCGCTAAGCTAATGCTGTGACCGGAGCATTTGTGTGTTTAACGCGATCGTAGCCCTTCATGATATCTCCCAGAAAATGGCCGCCCCATTACTATCCTTTGCACCTTATTAACATATGGACTATTATTGAATTTAGTTATTGAATTTAATTATATGTTCTATATTAATTCATTTTGGACTTTCACCTATGACTACCTCAAGCTTTTAATGTATTTTATTTATCTTAGTCATTTTTGCATTTGACATATAGTATCTATGTCACGTCTTAGCACTTTATAATTTATTTTGGAGCGCAACACCATTTATAGATTCTTTACGTTTATTCCCTTTGAGTAGTGTTTGACCCACACGGTGTCTGCTGCACCAAACACTCTCATTCAATTTCCTAGTAGCGCGGGAATATTCTCTACTCCTCCCTTCGCTCTCCCGTCCTCTACTCCTCCCTTCGCTCTCCCGTCCTCTACTCCTCCCTTCGCTCTCCCGTCCTCTACTCCTCCCTTCGCTCTCCCGTCCTCTACTCCTCCCTTCGCTCTCCCGTCCTCTACTCCTCCCTTCGCTCTCCCGTCCTCTACTCCTCCCTTCGCTCTCCCGTCCTCTACTCCTCCCTTCCGTCTCCCGTCCTCTACTCCTCCCTTCCGTCTCCCGTCCTCTACTCCTCCCTTCCGTCTCCCGTCCTCTACTCCTCCCTTCCGTCTCCCGTCCTCTACTCCTCCCTTCCGTCCTCTACTCCTCCCTTCGCTCTCCCGTCCTCTACTCCTCCCTTCCGTCTCCCGTCCTCTACTCCTCCCTTCCGTCTCCCGTCCTCTACTCCTCCCTTCCGTCTCCCGTCCTCTACTCCTCCCTTCCGTCTCCCGTCCTCTACTCCTCCCTTCCGTCCTCTACTCCTCCCTTCCGTCCTCTACTCCTCCCTTCCGACTCCCGTCCTCTACTCCTCCCTTTCCTCTCCCTTCGCTCTCCCGTCCTCTACTCCTCCCTTCGCTCTCCCGTCCTCTACTCCTCCCTTCGCTCTCCCGTCCTCTACTCCTCCCTTCGCTCTCCCGTCCTCTACTCCTCCCTGTCCTCTACTCCTCCCTTCCCTCTCCCGTCCTCTACTCCTCCCTTCGCTCTCCCGTCCTCTACTCCTCCCTTCGCTCTCCCGTCCTCTACTCCTCCCTTCGCTCTCCCGTCCTCTACTCCTCCCTTCGCTCTCCCGTCCTCTACTCCTCCCTTCGCTCTCCCGTCCTCTACTCCTCCCTTCGCTCTCCCGTCCTCTACTTCTCCCTTCCGTCTCCCATCCTCTACTCCTCCCTTCCGTCTCCCGTCCTCTACTCCTCCCTTCCGTCTCCCGTCCTCTACTCCTCCCTTCCGTCCTCTACTCCTCCCTTCCGTCCTCTACTCCTCCCTTCCGTCCTCTACTCCTCCCTTCCGAGTCCCGTCCTCTACTCCTCCCTTTCCTCTCCCTTCGCTCTCCCGTCCTCTACTCCTCCCTTCGCTCTCCCGTCCTCTACTCCTCCCTTCGCTCTCCCGTCCTCTACTCCTCCCTTCGCTCTCCCGTCCTCTACTCCTCCCTGTCCTCTACTCCTCCCTTCCCTCTCCCGTCCTCTACTCCTCCCTTCGCTCTCCCGTCCTCTACTCCTCCCTTCCCTCTCCCGTCCTCTACTCCTCCCTTCCCTCTCCCGTCCTCTACTCCTCCCTTCCCTCTCCCGTCCTCTACTCCTCCCTTCCCTCTCCCGTCCTCTACTCCTCCCTTCCCTCTCCCGTCCTCTACTCCTCCCTTCCGTCCTCTACTCCTCCCTTCCCTCTCCCGTCCTCTACTCCTCCCTTCCCTCTCCCGTCCTCTACTCCTCCCTTCCCTCTCCCGTCCTCTACTCCTCCCTTCCGTCCTCTACTCCTCCCTTCCATCCTCTACTCCTCCCTTCCGTCCTCTACTCCTCCCTTCCGTCCTCTACTCCTCCCTTCCGTCCTCTACTCCTCCCTTCCGTCCTCTCCCTTCCCTCTCCCGTCCTCTACTCCTCCCTTCCCTCTCCCGTCCTCTACTCCTCCCTTCCCTCTCCCGTCCTCTACTCCTCCCTTCCCTCTCCCGTCCTCTACTCCTCCCTTCCCTCTCCCGTCCTCTACTCCTCCCTTCCGTCCTCTACTCCTCCCTTCCCTCTCCCGTCCTCTACTCCTCCCTTCCCTCTCCCGTTCTCTACTCCTCCCTTCCGTCTCCCGTCCTCTACTCCTCCCTTCCGTCTCCCGTCCTCTACTCCTCCCTTCCGTCTCCCGTCCTCTACTCCTCCCTTCCGTCTCCCGTCCTCTACTCCTCCCTTCCGTCCTCTACTCCTCCCTTCCGTCCTCTACTCCTCCCTTCCGACTCCCGTCCTCTACTCCTCCCTTTCCTCTCCCTTCGCTCTCCCGTCCTCTACTCCTCCCTTCGCTCTCCCGTCCTCTACTCCTCCCTTCGCTCTCCCGTCCTCTACTCCTCCCTTCGCTCTCCCGTCCTCTACTCCTCCCTGTCCTCTACTCCTCCCTTCCCTCTCCCGTCCTCTACTCCTCCCTTCGCTCTCCCGTCCTCTACTCCTCCCTTCGCTCTCCCGTCCTCTACTCCTCCCTTCGCTCTCCCGTCCTCTACTCCTCCCTTCGCTCTCCCGTCCTCTACTCCTCCCTTCGCTCTCCCGTCCTCTACTCCTCCCTTCGCTCTCCCGTCCTCTACTTCTCCCTTCCGTCTCCCGTCCTCTACTCCTCCCTTCCGTCTCCCGTCCTCTACTCCTCCCTTCCGTCTCCCGTCCTCTACTCCTCCCTTCCGTCCTCTACTCCTCCCTTCCGTCCTCTACTCCTCCCTTCCGAGTCCCGTCCTCTACTCCTCCCTTTCCTCTCCCTTCGCTCTCCCGTCCTTTACTCCTCCCTTCGCTCTCCCGTCCTCTACTCCTCCCTTCGCTCTCCCGTCCTCTACTCCTCCCTTCGCTCTCCCGTCCTCTACTCCTCCCTGTCCTCTACTCCTCCCTTCCCTCTCCCGTCCTCTACTCCTCCCTTCGCTCTCCCGTCCTCTACTCCTCCCTTCCCTCTCCCGTCCTCTACTCCTCCCTTCCCTCTCCCGTCCTCTACTCCTCCCTTCCCTCTCCCGTCCTCTACTCCTCCCTTCCCTCTCCCGTCCTCTACTCCTCCCTTCCGTCCTCTACTCCTCCCTTCCCTCTCCCGTCCTCTACTCCTCCCTTCCGTCTCCCGTCCTCTACTCCTCCCTTCCGTCCTCTACTCCTCCCTTCCATCCTCTACTCCTCTCTTCCGTCCTCTACTCCTCCCTTCCGTCCTCTACTCCTCCCTTCCGTCCTCTCCCTTCCCTCTCCCGTCCTCTACTCCTCCCTTCCCTCTCCCGTCCTCTACTCCTCCCTTCCCTCTCCCGTCCTCTACTCCTCCCTTCCCTCTCCCGTCCTCTACTCCTCCCTTCCCTCTCCCGTCCTCTACTCCTCCCTTCCCTCTCCCGTCCTCTACTCCTCCCTTCCGTCCTCTACTCCTCCCTTCCGTCCTCTACTCCTCCCTTCCCTCTCCCGTCCTCTACTCCTCCCTTCCCTCTCCCGTCCTCTACTCCTCCCTTCCCTCTCCCGTCCTCTACTCCTCCCTTCCCTCTCCCGTCCTCTACTCCTCCCTTCCGTCCTCTACTCCTCCCTTCCGTACTCTACTCCTCCCTTCCGTCCTCTACTCCTCCCTTCCCTCTCCCGTCCTCTACTCCTCCCTTCCCTCTCCCGTCCTCTACTCCTCCCTTCCCTCTCCCGTCCTCTACTCCTCCCTTCCCTCTCCCGTCCTCTACTCCTCCCTTCCCTCTCCCGTCCTCTACTCCTCCCTTCCCTCTCCCGTCCTCTACTCCTCCCTTCCCTCTCCCGTCCTCTACTCCTCCCTTCCCTCTCCCGTCCTCTACTCCTCCCTTCCGTCCTCTACTCCTCCCTTCCCTCTCCCGTCCTCTACTCCTCCCTTCCCTCTCCCGTCCTCTACTCCTCCCTTCCCTCTCCCGTCCTCTACTCCTCCCTTCCGTCCTCTACTCCTCCCTTCCATCCTCTACTCCTCCCTTCCGTCCTCTACTCCTCCCTTCCGTCCTCTACTCCTCCCTTCCGTCCTCTACTCCTCCCTTCCGTCCTCTCCCTTCCCTCTCCCGTCCTCTACTCCTCCCTTCCCTCTCCCGTCCTCTACTCCTCCCTTCCCTCTCCCGTCCTCTACTCCTCCCTTCCCTCTCCCGTCCTCTACTCCTCCCTTCCCTCTCCCGTCCTCTACTCCTCCCTTCCCTCTCCCGTCCTCTACTCCTCCCTTCCGTCCTCTACTCCTCCCTTCCCTCTCCCGTCCTCTACTCCTCCCTTCCCTCTCCCGTTCTCTACTCCTCCCTTCCGTCTCCCGTCCTCTACTCCTCCCTTCCGTCTCCCGTCCTCTACTCCTCCCTTCCGTCTCCCGTCCTCTACTCCTCCCTTCCGTCTCCCGTCCTCTACTCCTCCCTTCCGTCCTCTACTCCTCCCTTCCGTCCTCTACTCCTCCCTTCCGACTCCCGTCCTCTACTCCTCCCTTTCCTCTCCCTTCGCTCTCCCGTCCTCTACTCCTCCCTTTGCTCTCCCGTCCTCTACTCCTCCCTTCGCTCTCCCGTCCTCTACTCCTCCCTTCGCTCTCCCGTCCTCTACTCCTCCCTGTCCTCTACTCCTCCCTTCCCTCTCCTGTCCTCTACTCCTCCCTTCGCTCTCCCGTCCTCTACTCCTCCCTTCGCTCTCCCGTCCTCTACTCCTCCCTTCGCTCTCCCGTCCTCTACTCCTCCCTTCGCTCTCCCGTCCTCTACTCCTCCCTTCGCTCTCCCGTCCTCTACTCCTCCCTTCGCTCTCCCGTCCTCTACTCCTCCCTTCGCTCTCCCGTCCTCTACTTCTCCCTTCCGTCTCCCGTCCTCTACTCCTCCCTTCCGTCTCCCGTCCTCTACTCCTCCCTTCCGTCTCCCGTCCTCTACTCCTCCCTTCCGTCCTCTACTCCTCCCTTCCGTCCTCTACTCCTCCCTTCCGTCCTCTACTCCTCCCTTCCGAGTCCCGTCCTCTACTCCTCCCTTTCCTCTCCCTTCGCTCTCCCGTCCTCTACTCCTCCCTTCGCTCTCCCATCCTCTACTCCTCCCTTCGCTCTCCCGTCCTCTACTCCTCCCTTCGCTCTCCCGTCCTCTACTCCTCCCTGTCCTCTACTCCTCCCTTCCCTCTCCCGTCCTCTACTCCTCCCTTCGCTCTCCCGTCCTCTACTCCTCCCTTCCCTCTCCCGTCCTCTACTCCTCCCTTCCCTCTCCCGTCCTCTACTCCTCCCTTCCCTCTCCCGTCCTCTACTCCTCCCTTCCCTCTCCCGTCCTCTACTCCTCCCTTCCCTCTCCCGTCCTCTACTCCTCCCTTCCGTCCTCTACTCCTCCCTTCCCTCTCCCGTCCTCTACTCCTCCCTTCCGTCTCCCGTCCTCTACTCCTCCCTTCCGTCCTCTACTCCTCCCTTCCATCCTCTACTCCTCCCTTCCGTCCTCTACTCCTCCCTTCCGTCCTCTACTCCTCCCTTCCGTCCTCTCCCTTCCCTCTCCCGTCCTCTACTCCTCCCTTCCCTCTCCCGTCCTCTACTCCTCCCTTCCCTCTCCCGTCCTCTACTCCTCCCTTCCCTCTCCCGTCCTCTACTCCTCCCTTCCGTCCTCTACTCCTCCCTTCCGTCCTCTACTCCTCCCTTCCCTCTCCCGTCCTCTACTCCTCCCTTCCCTCTCCCGTCCTCTACTCCTCCCTTCCCTCTCCCGTCCTCTACTCCTCCCTTCCCTCTCCCGTCCTCTACTCCTCCCTTCCGTCCTCTACTCCTCCCTTCCGTCCTCTACTCCTCCCTTCCGTCCTCTACTCCTCCCTTCCCTCTCCCGTCCTCTACTCCTCCCTTCCCTCTCCCGTCCTCTACTCCTCCCTTCCCTCTCCCGTCCTCTACTCCTCCCTTCCCTCTCCCGTCCTCTACTCCTCCCTTCCCTCTCCCGTCCTCTACTCCTCCCTTCCCTCTCCCGTCCTCTACTCCTCCCTTCCCTCTCCCGTCCTCTACTCCTCCCTTCCGTCCTCTACTCCTCCCTTCCGTCCTCTACTCCTCCCTTCCCTCTCCCGTCCTCTACTCCTCCCTTCCCTCTCCCGTCCTCTACTCCTCCCTTCCCTCTCCCGTCCTCTACTCCTCCCTTCCCTCTCCCGTCCTCTACTCCTCCCTTCCGTCCTCTACTCCTCCCTTCCGTCCTCTACTCCTCCCTTCCGTCCTCTACTCCTCCCTTCCCTCTCCCGTCCTCTACTCCTCCCTTCCCTCTCCCGTCCTCTACTCCTCCCTTCCCTCTCCCGTCCTCTACTCCTCCCTTCCCTCTCCCGTCCTCTACTCCTCCCTTCCCTCTCCCGTCCTCTACTCCTCCCTTCCCTCTCCCGTCCTCTACTCCTCCCTTCCCTCTCCCGTCCTCTACTCCTCCCTTCCCTCTCCCGTCCTCTACTCCTCCCTTCCCTCTCCCGTCCTCTACTCCTCCCTTCCCTCTCCCGTCCTCTACTCCTCCCTTCCCTCTCCCGTCTTCTACTCCTCCCTTCCCTCTCCCTTCCTCTACTCCTCCCTTCCGTCCTCTACTCCTCCCTTTCCTCTCCCTTCCCTCTCCCGTCCTCTACTCCTCCCTTTCCTCTCCCTTCCCTCTCCCTTCCCTCTCCCATCCTCTACTCCTCCCTTTCCTCTCCCTTCCCTCTCCCGTCCTCTACTCCTCCCTTTCCTCTCCCTTCCCTCTCCCGTCCTCTACTCCTCCCTTTCCTCTCCCTTCCCTCTCCCGTCCTCTACTCCTCCCTTCCCTCTCCCGTCCTCTACTCCTCCCTTCCCTCTCCCGTCCTCTACTCCTCCCTTCCCTCTCCTGTCCTCTACTCCTCCCTTCCCTCTCCCGTCCTCTACTCCTCCCTTCCGTCCTCTACTCCTCCCTTCCGTCCTCTACTCCTCCCTTTCCTCTCCCTTCCCTCTCCCGTCCTCTACTCCTCCCTTCCCTCTCCCGTCCTCTACTCCTCCCTTCCCTCTCCCGTCCTCTACTCCTCCCTTCCGTCCTCTACTCCTCCCTTCCGTCCTCTACTACTCCCTTTCCTCTCCCTTCCCTCTCCCGTCCTCTACTCCTCCCTTCCCTCTCCCGTCCTCTACTCCTCCCTTCCGTCCTCTACTACTCCCGTCCGTCCTCTACTCCTCCCTTCCCTCTCCCGTCCTCTACTCCTCCCTTTCTTTTACTCCTCCCTTCCCTCTCCCGTCCTCTACTCCTCCCTTCCCTCTCCCGTCCTCTACTCCTCCCTTCCCTCTCCTGTCCTCTACTCCTCCCTTCCCTCTCCCGTCCTCTACTCCTCCCTTCCCTCTCCCGTCCTCTACTCCTCCCTTCCCTCTCCCGTCCTCTACTCCTCCCTTCCCTCTCCCGTCCTCTACTCCTCCCTTCCCTCTCCCGTTCTCTACTCCTCCCTTCCCTCTCCCGTCCTCTACTCCTCCCTTTCTCTACTCCTCCCTTCCCTCTCCTGTCCTCTACTCCTCCCCTCCCATCTCATTTTGTTGGTTTTGTTCTGTAGACTCGGAGTGTGATCAGTCGGTGGTGTCGATTTCTGAATCTGGATCGAACGTCCTATGGACATACATCAGATCCCAGGACCGGTGTGAACCCTTCATGTCGAAAGACTCTAGAACCGCCCCCAACGTCTTCCTGACTGAGGAGGACTGTATGAAGCGCTGCTCCACTGAGTACAACCAACTCTTCCCACCAGAAGGTGAGGGGTGATAGCTTTGTATATGGTTGAAGTCAGAGGTGAGGGATGACATCACTGTATATGGGTGGAGTCGGAGGTGAGGGATGACATCGCTGTATATGGGTGGAGTCAGAGGTGAGGGATGACATCGCTGTATATGGGTGAAGTCAGAGGTGAGGGATGATGGGTGGTGTCTGAAGTGAGGAATGACATCACTGTATATGGGTGGAGCAGGAGGTGAGGGATGATGGGTGGAGTCAGAGATGAGGGATGACATCACTGTATATGGGTGGAGTCAAATGTGAGGGATGATATCTATGTATATGGGTGGAGTAGGAGGTGAGGGAGGACATCGCTGTATATAGGTGGAGTCAGAGGTGAGGGATGATATGTGTGTATATGGGTGGAGTCATATATCTGATTTCTATGACTTTTCTCTGCAGGCGCGGCGTGTAACCTGACGATGGAGGCGGGGCCTTGCCTGGCTCACATCATCATGTGGTACTATGACAAGGAGAGGGAGGTCTGTGACACCTTCATCTGGGGGGGTTGTCAGGGCAACGGAAACAGATTTGAGAACTGGGAGAAGTGCTCCGCCCTCTGCATCATCCCAAAGAAAGGTTTGTACCCGGAACCCTCCAATCATTGTCCTAATTGTCTGCAGATCCCGCCCACTTGTGGGATGACCATACAGAATTATGTGATCCACAGGGAGGGAGTCAAGGGGCGTGGCCTCTATAGCCCTGTTTTGTTATAGGGGGAGGGTCATATGAAGTTGCCCTCCCCTCACAGGCTATGGCGCCGGAACCTTCTCTAAAGGAAGAGTGGACTATGAGTCTAGAACCGTCAGAGCCTCCACCTAGAACAGGACTCCAATGTATGGAGAGATGACCCCATTCTAGGACAAGCACTGGTAACTCACCAGAAATAACGGAAGTACTACTACCCCCAGCATAGATATCTAGGAGTGACGATCTGCAGACAGACCAGAAGGTGATCAGATAAAGTGATGGCAACCAAAGCAATGCCAGGAAGAATGGAAGAACAATATATATATATATATATATATATATATATATATTGTGAGGGGGTTAGCTCGTCAGCGGGTGTGTGTGACCCCCGGGATGGGCTCCCCACACAAAACAGGCCCAGCAAACGGAGGTTGTGGTTTTCAAAATCAAAAAGGTGCGGTTTATTTTCTATTTACAGTGACAAAACACAGCAAAGCAAAAGAAACATAACCAAAATAAATCCTGGTCAAGTTGACCTCTGACTAAACATACAGGTTTCCTAACTAACAACTGGGATCAGCCTAGTGCTGTCCTAGTCCCTAAGTCCCTGGTTTAGTAAAAGTCCAAACAAATAGCCACACAGGCTTTGCCTCACCGCACAGGGGTTCACTCTCCCTAGACAGTCCACACAGGTCTGGGTCCAGGCATGAGCTAACATCTAATGAAGCTGGGAGTTCTTATAGAGGCCTAAATGAGCTGACAAGGTTCAGCTGGTCTCCTCATCTCTGTCTGCACGACGCCCCACACTCTCCCTAGAGGTATGAGTCATCCATGAGCCCACTAGCCTTAGCTGGGCCTATACAACTCTCCACCTAGTTGTATAAGTCAGCGTAAAGCCTGAATCTGGGCGAAATATATCTACCCCCCTGGATGCAACCAGGTGACTTTACCTTCCTGCTGTCACATACCCCCCCCTCTTGTTTTAACCTCGGGGTTGGAACACCAGCAATCAGGCATTCATGTACTCGAGACAAAGCATCCACATTCCCCATTTGAACGCCAGGGCGATGCTTTACTGTGAAGTTGAATTCCTGGAGGGCCAGGAACCACCTATTCACTCTTCTATTTGTTTCCTTGTTTTGAGCCATCCACTTTAACGGAGCGTGATCCGTAACCATGTCAAAGTGCCTACCTAGCAGGTAGTACCGAAGGGAATCTAGAGCCCACTTCACCGCTAAACACTCCTTTTCAACGGTGGCGTAATTTACCTCATGGAACTTCAATTTCCTGCTGAGGTAAATGACTGGGTGCTCTTCCCCGTTCCAGACCTGGGACAATACTGCTCCTAACCCCACATCTGACGCATCACTTTGTACGACAAAGTCTTTAGAGAAGTCGGGTGAGTACAACACTGGCTGGCTACATAAGGCTTGTTTCAAGAATTGGAATGCTGCCTCAGCCTCGGGGGTCCATTTAATCATGACCGACCCTTTCCCCTTCGTCAGGTTGGTTAGGGGCACAGCCTTAGAAGCAAAGTGGGGAATGAATCGCCGATAATACCCAGCGATTCCCAGAAAGGCTCGTACCTGCTTCTTGCTGTTGGGACGTGGCCAACTCTGGATGGCCTCGACTTTGTTGAGTTGGGGTTTTATTACTCCCCTCCCAATGGTGTACCCAAGATATTTGGCCTCCTCCTGCCCAATGGTACACTTCTTGGGGTTAGCCGTAAACCCCGCTTCCCGAACAGAGTCCAGGACTGCTTGCACTTTTGGCAGATGTGAGGCCCAATCTGTGCTATGGACAATTACGTCATCCAGGTAAGCCGCAGCATACTTCCGATGGGGCCTCAGCATCTGGTCCATTTTCCGCTGGAATGTGGCCGGCGCATTCTGTAACCCGAACGGCATTCTTTTATATTGGAACGCCCCGTCTGGGGTTACAAATGCGGTTTTCTCTTTGGCCGACTTGGCCAGGGGGATTTGCCAATACCCTTTTGTGAGGTCAAGAGTCGTCATGTATCGGGCTGTTCCCAGCCGGTCGATCAACTCATCTATACGTGGCATGGGGTAGGTGTCAAATTTTGTAACTTTGTTCAACTGACGAAAATCGTTACAAAATCGCCAGCTCCCATCCGGTTTAGGCACCAACACGATGGGACTAGAGCAATCACTTTGGGACTCCTCTATCACCCCTAAGTTCAGCATTTTCTGTACTTCCTCCCGTATTGCCTCCCGTCGAGCCTCTGGGATCCGATAGGGTTTTAACTTCACCCTTTCACCGGGCGGGGTAATGATGTCATGCTCTACCCCAGATGTTTGTCCCGGCAGCTCAGAGAATACCTCCTTGTTGCGAAGCACAAACTCCTTAACCTCCTGTTGTTGGGGTTGTGACAAGGTGGCTGCTATTCCAACCTCAGGAATCACGCAACCAGTTTGAGCTGGTGACCAAGTGTCTGCGACTAGGGACTCTCTATCCCTCCAGGCTTTCAACAGATTAACGTGATAGATCTGTTCGGGCTTTCGCCTTCCTGGTTGTCTGACCTTGTAATTCACTTCGCTCACTTTTTCCATTATCTCGTAGGGGCCTTGCCATTTGGCAAGGAATTTACTTTCAACCGTAGGGACAAGTACCAATATCCTATCCCCCGGGGAAAAGGTACGGGTCTTGGCTCCACGGTTGTACACTCTCTGCTGTGCCAACTGCGCTTGGGCCAAATGTTCCTTCACGATGGGCATTACCTGTGCAATTCGATCTTGCATCAGGGCGACATGCTCAATCACACTCCTGTGGGGAGAACTCTCACTTTCCCAAGTTTCCTTGGCAATATCCAACAGCCCTCTTGGGTGTCTCCCATACAGTAACTCAAAGGGGGAGAATCCCGTAGAGGATTGGGGCACCTCCCTAATAGCAAACATCAAATAAGGAAGTAAACAGTCCCAATCCTTTCCATCTCTATCCACCACTTTCTTCAACATTTGTTTTAGGGTTTTGTTGAATCTTTCAACCAGCCCATCGGTTTGGGGGTGATACACAGACGTACGCAATTGCGTCACTTTGAACAATTTACACAGCTCTTTCATAACCCGGGACATAAAGGGTGTACCTTGGTCCGTAAGCAGTTCTTTACAAATACCCACCCGGCTAAACACAAGAGATAGCTCTTTGGCTATGGTTTTGGCCGAGGTATTTCGGAGAGGGATCGCTTCTGGATAACGGGTGGCATAGTCCATTATAACTAATATGTACTGGTGCCCCCTAGCGGACTTGATTATAGGACCTACCAAATCCATGGCGATCCTCTCAAACGGGACCTCAATGATGGGTAGGGATGAGCTTCGTGTTCGAGTCGAACATACGTTCGACTCGAACATTGGCTGTTCGATCGTTCGACGAAGATCGAACGATTTGGGCCGTTCGCGCCAAATTCGAGTGACGCGAACGGCCCACAATGCACTACGCCATCGCAGTGTCATCCAGGCGCTGTGATTGGCCAAGCATGCACTGTGACCCCGCATGCTTGGCCAATCACAGCGCCGGCAGCGAGGAGAGCAATGATTGGCCACAGGCAGGATGCCTGTGGCCAATTATTGCTGAGGGTGTTTAGTACACGCCCCACACTATAAAAGGCCGCCAGCACGGCGGCCTAGTGTAGTGTGTTCCGGAGCAGGGATAGAGTAGCATAGGCAGGGACAGTGACTGTTATTTCTTTCTTGCTTAACCTGGATTCCTTTAGTTTAGGGAAAGAGAAGGATAGGTAGGGAGAGTGTCAGTGTGTTTTGTGCTTCTGCTATAGTGTGCTTAAAAAAAACATTTATTCTAGGGACAGAAAACTCTAGGTAGGGACAGTGTCAGTTTCTTTCACTCTGCAAGTCCTTGTTTCCAGGGACCTGTAAGGACAGTGAGTTAATTGTCCTTGTGCTATATTGTGCTTAAAAAAAACATTTATTCTAGGGACAGAAAACTCTAGGTAGGGACAGTGTCAGTTTCTTTCACTCTGCAAGTCCTTGTTTCCAGGGACCTGTAAGGACAGTGAGTTAATTGTCCTTGTGCTATATTGTGATTAAAAAAAACATTTATTCTAGGGACAGAAAACTCTAGGTAGGGACAGTGTCAGTTTCTTTCACTCTGCAAGTCCTTGTTTCCAGGGACCTGTAAGGACAGTGAGTTAATTTTCCTTGTGCTATATTGTGATTAAAAAAAACATTTTTTCTAGGGACAGAAAACTGTAGGTAGGGAGAGTGTTTTTTTTCTTTCACTCTGCAAGTCCTTGTTTCCAGGGACCTGTAAGGACAGTGAGTTAATTGTCCTTGTGCTATATTGTGCTTAAAAAAAACATTTATTCTAGGGACAGAAAACTCTAGGTAGGGACAGTGTCAGTTTCTTTCACTCTGCAAGTCCTTGTTTCCAGGGACCTGTAAGGACAGTGAGTTAATTGTCCTTGTGCTATATTGTGATTAAAAAAAACATTTATTCTAGGGACAGAAAACTCTAGGTAGGGACAGTGTCAGTTTCTTTCACTCTGCAAGTCCTTGTTTCCAGGGACCTGTAAGGACAGTGAGTTAATTTTCCTTGTGCTATATTGTGATTAAAAAAAACATTTTTTCTAGGGACAGAAAACTGTAGGTAGGGAGAGTGTTTTTTTTCTTTCACTCTGCAAGTCCTTGTTTCCAGGGACCTGTAAGGACAGTGAGTTAATTGTCCTTGTGCTATATTGTGCTTAAAAAAAACATTTATTCTAGGGACAGAAAACTCTAGGTAGGGACAGTGTCAGTTTCTTTCACTCTGCAAGTCCTTGTTTCCAGGGACCTGTAAGGACAGTGAGTTAATTTTCCTTGTGCTATATTGTGATTAAAAAAAAACATTTATTCTAGGGACAGAAAACTCTAGGTAGGGACAGTGTCAGTTTCTTTCACTCTGCAAGTCCTTGTTTCCAGGGACCTGTAAGGACAGTGAGTTAATTTTCCTTGTGCTATATTGTGATTAAAAAAAACATTTTTTCTAGGGACAGAAAACTGTAGGTAGGGAGAGTGTTTTTTTTCTTTCACTCTGCAAGTCCTTGTTTCCAGGGACCTGTAAGGACAGTGAGTTAATTTTACTTGTGCTATATTGTGCTTAAAAAAAACATTTTTTCTAGGGACAGAAAACTGTAGGTAGGGAGAGTGTTTTTTTTCTTTCACTCTGCAAGTCCTTGTTTCCAGGGACCTGTAAGGACAGTGAGTTAATTGTCCTTGTGCTATATTGTGCTTAAAAAAAACATTTATTCTAGGGACAGAAAACTCTAGGTAGGGACAGTGTCAGTTTCTTTCACTCTGCAAGTCCTTGTTTCCAGGGACCTGTAAGGACAGTGAGTTAATTGTCCTTGTGCTATATTGTGATTAAAAAAAACATTTATTCTAGGGACAGAAAACTCTAGGTAGGGACAGTGTCAGTTTCTTTCACTCTGCAAGTCCTTGTTTCCAGGGACCTGTAAGGACAGTGAGTTAATTTTCCTTGTGCTATATTGTGATTAAAAAAAACATTTTTTCTAGGGACAGAAAACTGTAGGTAGGGAGAGTGTTTTTTTTCTTTCACTCTGCAAGTCCTTGTTTCCAGGGACCTGTAAGGACAGTGAGTTAATTTTACTTGTGCTATATTGTGCTTAAAAAAAACATTTTTTCTAGGGACAGAAAACTGTAGGTAGGGAGAGTGTTTTTTTTCTTTCACTCTGCAAGTCCTTGTTTCCAGGGACCTGTAAGGACAGTGAGTTAATTGTCCTTGTGCTATATTGTGCTTAAAAAAAACATTTATTCTAGGGACAGAAAACTCTAGGTAGGGACAGTGTCAGTTTCTTTCACTCTGCAAGTCCTTGTTTCCAGGGACCTGTAAGGACAGTGAGTTAATTTTCCTTGTGCTATATTGTGATTAAAAAAAACATTTTTTCTAGGGACAGAAAACTGTAGGTAGGGAGAGTGTTTTTTTTCTTTCACTCTGCAAGTCCTTGTTTCCAGGGACCTGTAAGGACAGTGAGTTAATTTTACTTGTGCTATATTGTGCTTAAAAAAAACATTTTTTCTAGGGACAGAAAACTGTAGGTAGGGAGAGTGTTTTTTTTCTTTCACTCTGCAAGTCCTTGTTTCCAGGGACCTGTAAGGACAGTGAGTTAATTGTCCTTGTGCTATATTGTGCTTAAAAAAAACATTTATTCTAGGGACAGAAAACTCTAGGTAGGGACAGTGTCAGTTTCTTTCACTCTGCAAGTCCTTGTTTCCAGGGACCTGTAAGGACAGTGAGTTAATTTTCCTTGTGCTATATTGTGATTAAAAAAAACATTTTTTCTAGGGACAGAAAACTGTAGGTAGGGAGAGTGTTTTTTTTCTTTCACTCTGCAAGTCCTTGTTTCCAGGGACCTGTAAGGACAGTGAGTTAATTTTACTTGTGCTATATTGTGCTTAAAAAAAACATTTTTTCTAGGGACAGAAAACTGTAGGTAGGGAGAGTGTTTTTTTTCTTTCACTCTGCAAGTCCTTGTTTCCAGGGACCTGTAAGGACAGTGAGTTAATTGTCCTTGTGCTATATTGTGCTTAAAAAAAACATTTATTCTAGGGACAGAAAACTCTAGGTAGGGACAGTGTCAGTTTCTTTCACTCTGCAAGTCCTTGTTTCCAGGGACCTGTAAGGACAGTGAGTTAATTTTCCTTGTGCTATATTGTGATTAAAAAAAACATTTTTTCTAGGGACAGAAAACTGTAGGTAGGGAGAGTGTTTTTTTTCTTTCACTCTGCAAGTCCTTGTTTCCAGGGACCTGTAAGGACAGTGAGTTAATTTTACTTGTGCTATATTGTGCTTAAAAAAAACATTTTTTCTAGGGACAGAAAACTGTAGGTAGGGAGAGTGTTTTTTTTCTTTCACTCTGCAAGTCCTTGTTTCCAGGGACCTGTAAGGACAGTGAGTTAATTGTCCTTGTGCTATATTGTGCTTAAAAAAAACATTTATTCTAGGGACAGAAAACTCTAGGTAGGGACAGTGTCAGTTTCTTTCACTCTGCAAGTCCTTGTTTCCAGGGACCTGTAAGGACAGTGAGTTAATTGTCCTTGTGCTATATTGTGATTAAAAAAAACATTTATTCTAGGGACAGAAAACTCTAGGTAGGGACAGTGTCAGTTTCTTTCACTCTGCAAGTCCTTGTTTCCAGGGACCTGTAAGGACAGTGAGTTAATTTTCCTTGTGCTATATTGTGATTAAAAAAAACATTTTTTCTAGGGACAGAAAACTGTAGGTAGGGAGAGTGTTTTTTTTCTTTCACTCTGCAAGTCCTTGTTTCCAGGGACCTGTAAGGACAGTGAGTTAATTTTACTTGTGCTATATTGTGCTTAAAAAAAACATTTTTTCTAGGGACAGAAAACTGTAGGTAGGGAGAGTGTTTTTTTTCTTTCACTCTGCAAGTCCTTGTTTCCAGGGACCTGTAAGGACAGTGAGTTAATTGTCCTTGTGCTATATTGTGCTTAAAAAAAACATTTATTCTAGGGACAGAAAACTCTAGGTAGGGACAGTGTCAGTTTCTTTCACTCTGCAAGTCCTTGTTTCCAGGGACCTGTAAGGACAGTGAGTTAATTTTCCTTGTGCTATATTGTGATTAAAAAAAACATTTTTTCTAGGGACAGAAAACTGTAGGTAGGGAGAGTGTTTTTTTTCTTTCACTCTGCAAGTCCTTGTTTCCAGGGACCTGTAAGGACAGTGAGTTAATTTTCCTTGTGCTATATTGTGATTAAAAAAAACATTTTTTCTAGGGACAGAAAACTGTAGGTAGGGAGAGTGTTTTTTTTCTTTCACTCTGCAAGTCCTTGTTTCCAGGGACCTGTAAGGACAGTGAGTTAATTGTCCTTGTGCTATATTGTGCTTAAAAAAAACATTTTTTCTAGGGACAGAAAACTGTAGGTAGGGAGAGTGTTTTTTTTTTTTCACTCTGCAAGTCCTTGTTTCCAGGGACCTGTAAGGACAGTGAGTTAATTGTCCTTGTGCTATATTGTGCTTAAAAAAAACATTTATTCTAGGGACAGAAAACTCTAGGTAGGGACAGTGTCAGTTTCTTTCACTCTGCAAGTCCTTGTTTCCAGGGACCTGGAGAGACATTGAGTGAATTGTCCTTGTGCTATATTGTGATTAAAAAAAACATTTATTCTAGGGACAGAAAACTCTAGGTAGGGACAGTGTCAGTTTCTTTCACTGTGAAAGTCCTTGTTTCAAGGGACAGAGAAGGACACCTGAAGGTAGCCCTTATTGCTTTTTTCCCATCTCCCTGCAGGCCATCTATTAGAATGTCTGGAAGGCAAACAAGGAGAGGCAGACAGTCAGGAGGCAATAAAAGAGGGCAAGCAGGCTCTGTGTCTGGGGGCAACAGTGCTGGTCGTGGACGCGGTGCATTGTCATCAGCACATGGCCATGGGACACGCTTGTCCTTCTTTTCGGCAGCTGGACATGTTGAGCCACATCATGCCGAAGACTTGGTAGAGTGGATGACCAAGCCCTCCTCCTCCTCCTCATCCTCTCTCACCCAGGCTCAGGGTACTGGAAAAGCAGCTGCCAAAGCGTCGTCTTCCCTGGTATCAATGTCAGACAAATCATCAGTCACTCCTTCCCTAGACCCACCATGTCCTCCTCCTGAGGAGTCCCCCGAACTGTTTCAGCACAGTGTTGGGTACATGCTCCAGGAGGATGCCCAGCGTTTCGAAGGGTCTGATGATGAAACCCAGCTAGAGGAAGGCAGTAGCGTGAGAGCAGACAGAGGGGATGCTCAAGAAGGACACCAATCTGGCAGTCATGTTCCAGCAGCTGCAGCATACTGCCAGATTGGCTCCAGTGATGAGGAGGGAGGGGATGATGAGGTCAATGACTCCACGTGGGTGCCTAATAGGAGAGAGGAGGAGGAGGAGGATGAGGAGGAGGCACATCTCCAACGAGGCAGGATGCCCTTTGGTGGCCAGCGTAAGGGCAGTACACCGACGGAATCACACCGCAGAGCTCCGCCTGTGCAGGGCGCTGCCTCTGCCCGTCATTCAAAAAGTTCTTTGGTGTGGGCCTTTTTTGAGGCTAGTGCATCAGATCGCACAGCTGCTGTTTGCAACATATGTCTCAAGCGTATATCGCGTGGCCAAAACATCAGCCGCTTGGGTACCACATGCCTGACCAGACATATGTTGACCTGCCATGCAGCTCGTTGGCAAGCCTACCTCAAAGACCCACACCAAAGAACAAAGCGGACCTCTCCTTGCACCGCATCAGCTGGGATCTCCAACCCCACTATAACTTCAGTCCTCTCTGAAACATGCACTGAGAGGAATGAAGGTGTAGAATTAGGTGTGTCACAGCCAAGTACTTGCGGCCACTCTGCTAGCAGTACACCGACGTCCGATTCTAGCAGGCAAATTTCCCTGCCCCAGCTGCTGGACCGTCGAAAGAAGTTCACTCCCAGCCATCCACATGCCCAGCGGTTGAATGCTAGCTTGGCTAAATTGCTAGCGCTTCAACTGCTGCCTTTTCAGTTGGTAGACTCGGCCCCCTTCCGTGAGTTTGTGCAATGTGCGGTTCCTCAGTGGCAGGTTCCCAAACGCCACTTTTTCTCACGGAAGGCTATTCCGGCTCTCTACCGGCATGTGGAAGGCAATGTCTTGGCCTCGCTGGACAGGGCGGTCAGCGGTAAGGTGCATATTACCGCTGACTCATGGTCCAGCAGGCATGGACAGGGACGTTACCTTTCTTTCACGGCCCATTGGGTCACTCTTTTGGCAGCTGGGAAGGATTCAGGACAAGGTGCAGTAGTGTTGGAGGTTGTCCCACCGCCACGCCTCCAAAATGCTACTACTGGTTGTGACACACCTCTCTCCTCCACCCCCTCCTCTTCTTCTTCCTCCATGGCCTCTTCCTGTGGTTTGTCCTATGAACCAGCGGTGCTCCGTAGCCGTTCACGGGGCTACGCAAGTACGCAGGCAAAAAGATGCCATGCCGTGCTTGCGCTGGTGTGTTTGGGGGACAGAAGCCACACTGGGGCAGAGGTCCTGTCTGCTCTGCAGGGCCAGGCCGAGAGGTGGTTGACGCCACGCCAGCTTAAGCCAGGAATGGTGGTTTGCGACAATGGCACCAACCTCCTCTCCGCCCTCCGACAGGGACAACTGACCCATGTGCCCTGTGTGGCTCACGTCCTTAACCTGGTGGTGCAGCGCTTCTTGGGCAGGTACCCGGGCTTACAGGATGTCCTGAGGCAGGCCAGGAAAGTCTGTGTGCATTTCCGCAGATCTTATAATGCCAGTGCTCGCCTGGCTGAGCTGCAAAAGGAGTTGAACCTGCCCAAGAACCGCCTTATATGTGACATGCCCACCAGGTGGAACTCAACGTTGGCCATGCTGCAGCGGCTGCACACGCAGCAGAGGGCCATCAATGAGTACCTGTGCGACTACGGCACCAGGACAGGGTCAGAGGAGCTTGGTTTTTTTTCTCCACGCCAGTGGGGCATGATCAGGGATGCATGCACTGTCCTGGCACCATTTGAGGAGGCCACGAGGATGGTGAGCAGTGACAGTGCATGCATCAGTGACACTGTACCTCTTGTCCACCTGTTGGAGCACACGCTGCGTGGAATAATGGACAGGGCACTTGAGGCAGAACAGAGGCAGGAAGAGGAGGACTTCCTTGCCTCTCAAGGCCCCCTTTACCCAGACAGTGTTCCTTCTGTCCCACCCATCGCACAGGAAGAGGAGGAGGAGGAGGAGGAGGAGGAGGAGGAGGATTGTGTCAGCATGGAGGTGGAGGCTGGCACTCAGCATCATCAGCAGCAGTCTTTTAGGGATGATTTACAGTCCCAAGAAACCAGTGGACTTGTACGTGGCTGGGAGGAGGTGGCTGCGGATCATGTCGTCCTTAGTGACCCAGAGGACTCCGGAGCGAATGCCTCAGCAAACCTACGCTGCATGGCCTCCCTGATCCTGCAAAGTCTGCGGAAGGATCCTCGTATTCTTCGGATCAAGGAGAGGGACCATTACTGGCTGGCCACTCTCCTTGATCCACGGTACAAGGGTAAGGTTGCGGACCTTATGTTACCGTCGCAGAGGGAGCAGAGGATGAGACAACTCCGGGAGGCCTTGCAGAAAGGTCTGTGCAACGCGTTCCCAGAGACTGGGAGGTTGCAAACTCCTGGTCCTGGACAACGAGTT
This sequence comes from Rana muscosa, assembly GCA_029206835.1. Lineage (NCBI taxonomy): Eukaryota > Metazoa > Chordata > Amphibia > Anura > Ranidae > Rana > Rana muscosa. The sequence goes on along the minus strand of CM055116.1, from coordinate 1,301,141,592 downwards.
GCTGAGGCTTCGGCCAGTCAAAGAAGGAGCGGTGGGGAAGGTGGCCGTCTGACCGATGCGTTCAGACAATTCTTTAGTCCGCAGCCCCAAAGTATGATCGGTTCCAGCAACCATCGCCAGCGTCTGATAAACATGGTGCAGGAATATCTAGGGGCAAGGTCAGACTTGGACACCTTCCCCACCGAAAATCCTCTGGCTTACTGGGTCTTGAGGATGGATCACTGGCCAGAGCTTGCACAGTATGCAATTGAGCTACTGGCCTGTCCTGCATCCAGCGTTCTTTCGGAACGCACATTCAGTGCTGCTGGAGGATTTGTCACGGATCACAGGGTGCGCCTGTCCACCGACTCGGTTGATCGACTGACTTTCATCAAGATGAACCAGTCTTGGATCACCACCAGCTACCACACACCTGATGCTGATATAACAGACTAATTGATTTTAAAATGTCACATCCCTTCAAGACTGATGCTGATGCTGAGTGCCTGTGCTGTTATGTTGACTGGCTATCCTCCTCCTCCGAGTCCTCAATGATACGATTGATGATGATAGCTTGGAAGATCATTTTTGTTTATGGGTGCCGCCACCAGTGCCTAACGCCCAATTTTTCAGCCCCTGTTTAACAGGGGCGTGTAATTACAATTTTTGAAGCAATACTTTGCAACAGGGCTCATTGCTGTGCTCCAAGTACAGTATCTGTGAGGAGTTGCAGTGTTGTGCCACCAGTGCCTAAGGCCCAATTTTTCAGCCCCTGTTTAACAGGGGCGTGTCATTACAATTTTTGAAGCAATACTTTGCAACAGGGCTCATTGCTGTGCTCCAAGTACAGTATCTGTGAAGGGTTGCAGTGTTGTGCCACCAGTGCCTAAGGCCCAATTTTTCAGCCCCTGTTCAACAGGGGCATGTAATTACAATTCTTGATCTAATAATTCACAGCAGGGCCCATTGCTGCACCCACCAAGAGTAACTGTCAGGGCTTACAGTGTTGTGGCACCAGCACCACCATCAAAGGCCCAATTTTTACTACCACTGTTCAACAATTATATGTAATTAAAATTCCTGATATAATAGTTGACAGCAGGGCGTTCCAGCACCAACCAAGAGTAACTGTGAGTGCTTACAGTGTTGTGCCAACACCAACAACTAAGGGGCCTATTTCTGCAGAGTATATACGGCAGGTCCCTACTTTCAAACATCCAACTTACAAACGACTCCTACTTGCAAACGCAAGAAGACAACAGGAAGTGAGAGGAAATCTACCACTAGGAAGGAAAATTCTCTCCTGTAAGAATAAATATGGGAGAAAGGTGTCTCCTCTGTACTGATGCTTTATCAGCAATCCTTGTTTCAAGAAAAACACCACATTTCAAAAACAGTTGTCATTGGGACGGAAAGTGAGGTGAAATGTTCTGAACAGGGGCACAGACAGCAAAACAAATGTTACAGGGGTGATAACCCTTACCTATGTTTTCCAAAAAGTTTAAAAATAGATTTTTGGTCTGGAGCTACACTTCAACAATGTACCTGTTCAAAATTACAAACAGATTCTACATAAGAACAAACCTACAGTCCCTGTCTTGTATGCACCGCCTGTATACGGCTGTTCAGAGTATATAGGGCCTTTTTTATTTTATGTGCGGGGTTCCCCTTAATATCCATACAAGACCCAAAGGGGCTGGTAATGGGCTGGGGTAGGGGGGGGGGGTCATGGGGTAGCTATGCCATTTTTCTTAAAGATTTTCATCCATATTACCGGGACCAGACATTACATTAAAGCCGCAAGCAGTTTTAAATGGCTTTTTTTTCCTTTAGAAGTGTCATTTTGTGCAGGGACAGTTCTAAACACGGGAAACACGTGGCACTTCACAGGCATACTTTAGACACCCCCCAGGTACGATATTTAAAGGAATATTTGACTTTTTTTTTTTCACTTTATGCATCATTAAAATGACTGCTCCCGGAAAACGACCGTTTTTAAAACTTCTTTTTGCATTGATACATGTCCCCTGGTGCAGAACCCGGGTTCCCAAACCCTTTTTAGGACAATAACATGCATAATAGTTTTTATAATTAGCACTTTAGAATTCGAACGTTCGCATCCATTGTATTTAATAGGGTTCTAATGTTCGTTCGAACTTTCGGTCCGTTCGCGGGTTCTGGTGCGAACCGAACCCGGGGGTGTTCGGCTCATCACTAATGATGGGTAGAGGGACCAGCGGGCTACGGAAATGTGGCATCGGGGCCAACCTCTGACACACAGGGCAGGAGGAACAATAATTTTCTACGTCCTTCATCACCCCCGGCCAATAGAATCTCTGTAATACCCTCTCTCGGGTTTTCTCTGTCCCCAGATGACCTCCAAGAATGTGCCCATGGGCCAACTCCAACACCAACTTCCTGTAAGGTTTGGGCACCACAAGCTGCTCAACGGTTTCTTCTGCCCTTTTTGCCACCCGATACAGTAGGTCCTTCTCTACGCTGAAGTATGGGTAAGTGCAGGTATTATCTGGGTTCACTAACTCGCCATCTATTTCCACTACGTTTTCCCGTGCCTTTATTAGGGCGGGGTCTTTCAACTGTTCTGTGGCAAAGTTTTCCCTGTGAACCTCAAGATCAGAAAACTCCACAGACGGTAGGTTTTCGTCTGAGGAGGTGGGCTCCTCTCCAGTTTCTTGAGTCTCCCCTGCCAATACTGATAAGGGAAATTCCGGAGAGTCCTCACCACTCTCAGGGGAGTTCTGGCTATCACATTCCTGGTACATAGGGGCACCAGTGAGGGGCTCAGGATCATCCCACAGTTCCCAGAACTTCGGAAAATCCCTTCCCACAATGGCGTCATGCGGTAACTGAGATACTAAGCCCACTGGATGAGAGAGGGTACCTTTGGGGGTCTCGAAACACACTGTAGTCACTGGATACTCTCGGGTGTCCCCATGCACACAAATAACAGCTACCTTGCTATTCCCAGAGACCTCTGTTTTAACTAACTCAGCCTTTATCAGGGTCACAAGGCTACCTGAATCCAGCAATACCACAACATTTCTACCATTAACACACATTTTGCATAAATGTTTCTCAGTTCCTCGAATGGCAGTGCATGCGACTGTCGCACACAGCGACTGACGTCTGCCCGTCAGAAAGTCACACTGCATGGGTTCCTCCACAACCGGGCAATTGGCTGCAATATGTCCCGCTTGCCGGCAGCGGTAGCAAACGATCCTTCTTGCCGCCTCTTGAGCCGCTGATTTCCCAGGCTGTTCTCGCCAAACTTGGGGTAGAGCTCCCACCCTCTCACTCTCTCCACCCTCACCCCTTGGAATCCTCTTATCCGCCCCTGGGGATGGTCTGGTCTTAGGGTGGAAAGTCCGAGAGTCTCTGGAAGAGGCCGTCAGGTTCTCTGTAGCCAAGTATTTCTCTACACGATCCACAAGACCATCGGCCGTCTCTGGGTCTCCATGGCTTACCCACTTTTGGATGGCAGTAGGAAGAGCTCTCAAAAACCGATCCATTACAACACGTTCCACAATCTTTGGTGCGGACAAAGTCTCTGGCTGTAGCCACTTTCTGCTCAGGTGAATGAGATCATACATTTGAGACCTGGGGGGTTTTCCAAGCTGGAAAGTCCAGTTATGCACACGCTGAGCCCGGACAGCCTGGGTGACACCCAGCCTTGCCAATATTTCAGCTTTTAGCATCACATAGTCTTTTGCTTGGTTAGGCTCTAGGTCATAGTAAGCTTTCTGCGATTCACCAGTTAACAGAGGAGCCACCAGTCCAGCCCACTGCTCCTCAGGCCACTTTTCTCTTTCAGCGGTCCTTTCAAATGTGGTCAAAAATACCTCTGGATCATCCTCTCCAGTCATTTTTGTCAATAAACGACTCACTCCAAAGGACGCGGTATTAGTGGGACGGCTTTCCTCACTGGTCTGCGGACGTTGCTGCATTACTGCTTCCATCTGTTGTTGTAGTCTCTGCTCTTGCTTCTGCAACAGGTCTATGAAGCGGGCCTCAGATTGCTGCTGGGCTCGTTGCTGAGCCTCCAGACTCTGTTGCAAAGTTGCGTTTGTCTGCTGCTGGGCTGCAAGGCTCTGTTGTTGAGCTGCAAGGCTCTTTTGCAAACCTGCATTTGTCTGCTGTTGATTGGCATTTGCTAGAGCCAGCTGCTTCAGTATCTCCTCCATGCTGGCTTAAAAAAAAACTGCCACTGGTTCTCCACCAACTGTGAGGGGGTTACCTCGTCAGCGGGTGTGTGTGACCCCCGGGATGGGCTCCCCACACAAAACAGGCCCAGCAAACGGAGGTTGTGGTTTTCAAAATCAAAAAGGTGCGGTTTATTTTCTATTTACAGTGACAAAACACAGCAAAGCAAAAGAAACATAACCAAAATAAATCCTGGTCAAGTTGACCTCTGACTAAACATACAGGTTTCCTAACTAACAACTGGGATCAGCCTAGTGCTGTCCTAGTCCCTAAGTCCCTGGTTTAGTAAAAGTCCAAACAAATAGCCACACAGGCTTTGCCTCACCGCACAGGGGTTCACTCTCCCTAGACAGTCCACACAGGTCTGGTTCCAGGCATGAGCTAACATCTAATGAAGCTGGGAGTTCTTATAGAGGCCTAAATGAGCTGACAAGGTTCAGCTGGTCTCCTCATCTCTGTCTGCACGACGCCCCACACTCTCCCTAGAGGTATGAGTCATCCATGAGCCCACTAGCCTTAGCTGGGCCTATACAACTCTCCACCTAGTTGTATAAGTCAGCGTAAAGCCTGAATCTGGGCGAAATATATCTACCCCCCTGGATGCAACCAGGTGACTTTACCTTCCTGCTGTCACAATATATATATATATATATATTGGGAAGTTTGGGGGTTTTGGCTCCATGGGAATTGTGTACAAAGCCGTTTAAATTGAAACACTTCCCACCCACCGTATGCAGAATGACGGCCCGGCGGCGGTTCTGTTATCCTGACTGGGTGTCATATGACGTCCAGCAGGATAACATGCCGGCGCGCGCCTGTGGGGGCTTTCAGTGCGGCGATCGCGAGTCTGACACACCGCATCTCCGATCCTGATAAGGAGCCTCTGTCAGAGCTGATCATAACGTGAACCAGGAAGTTCTGGTAAACGGCATTCCTCAGTTCACGCTGACAGGCAGAGCCGATCGGCGGCTCTCCTGTCAGAGGGGGGTCTGTGCTGATAATCAGCACATTGATTATCAGCACAGCCCCCATCAAATGTACTAATAAGCTGCCAATTGGTGCACAGTCATAACCCCCTGCCAGTGCCCAATAAAGTGCCAATCAGTGCTCAGCAGTAACACCTATCAGTAACTCATCATCAGTGCTGCCCATCACAGCCGCCTGTCAGTGCCAATCACAGCCGCCTGTCAGTGCCAATCACAGCCGCCTGTCAGTTCTACATATCAGTGCCTGTCAGTTAAAATATCAGTGCCCATCAGTTCTACATATCAGTGCTGTCTCATCAGTGCCCGTCAGTGAAGGGGAAAACAACATTTTATGTCAAAAACAAAGAAAAACCTTTTATCAAAAATTTGGTCTTTTTTAATTTGTTTAGCAAAAAATAAAACCCGCAGAGGAGATCAATAACCACCAAAAGAAATCTTTATTTGTGGGAAGAAAATGATAAAAATGTGGTTTGGGTCCAGCGTTGGATGACCGCGGAATTGTCATTCAAAGTGCAGCAGCGCTGAAAGCTGAAAATTGTCCTGGGCAGAAAGGTGGGAAAGTGCCCCCCTGGGATTGAAGGGGTTAAACAAAAACGTTTTTATTTTCCTTCAGGCAAAAACACAAAGAAATATTTCCAGCAGCAAAACGAAATACAACACAAAAGTCCGCTTGTCTTCCGAACAACAACAGCAACAAAATATAATGAAATTCTCAATCAGTTCATAGATGGGTCCCCCCCCCGGGTATATCACCGTCCCGGTCTGGCTATCCGGCAACTTCCAGCCAATGTGCCTGTTGTGGAATTTTAGGCTGCTGTTTACAGAGCACACAGCCTATAATTCCTGTGCTATCTAAGCACACATCAGATTTCATCTTCTTGAAGTAATGCTATCGTTAAGTTTGCTAAAGATCCACTCACCGTTCATTCGTCCCATCATTCATCCAAGAAAGGCAGCACCACAAAAGCTTATCTTCTTATCAGGCCATTCCAGCAAAGACTGTCAAGCCGACGCCTACTCATAGGCTTTTATTAAACTCAAAAGATCTCAAGACAGGAGGTGATTGGCTGCAGCAACCAATCCCCTCCCCATGGGCGGGAACCTCATAGGATGTTCCCTCCTCACAGGAAAATGACAACACTTGGACATTCCTTCCAACAGGAGATGTCATACATGAATACAATAAACGTAGGATGGCTAAAGTTACCGTTGATAGGAATTCTTATTCTGCGCTATTCCATAGAATAACGCATAATAAGATTATACTATTATTGAATGGGGGAGGGAGGCTATCTGCAGACGCGCGCTACGAATTCCAACCAATGTTGATCAGACATAGCAGAGACAAGAGCGCGCATCCGCCTATAACCAATGATGTCGTTGCAGAGTGAGCATATCCCCTCCTTAACGATCGTCCATGCTAATGCACAGAGGGCCCCCGTTGGCGGACATATCCGCACCCTGCAAACATCTCACTCCAACCTCAAAACGTTTTCCCCTATCAGACGGGATTCAACCAGCCTCAGACTACCCCAATCAGCTCTTTTAGAGCGGGTTGCGGAAGTACTAACACTGGGTGACACTATGACAATACATATTAAATACATCTCCATAAAAATCTCCACAACAGTGCCGCACCCCAACCGGGGGTCTCTCCACTCCTCCCCACCCCCCATCACACCTAATACTACTTCCTGTGAGGACCGGAGTCCCTGGAGTCAGGAGTGGAGGCCCATTTCCCACATATCACTTCAGAGCCTCCGAAATTCCGGGTCCCAAATACCTCTCTACTAACACAGATCTGTGAGTCAGTCAGCCCTCCCCTCATCCACTTCCAGCCCGCCATATAGCAGAATGACAAAGTGCTTGTGTTATCGGATATCATATGACGTTATCAGGATAACATGCCAGCGCACGCTCGAGGGGGGCGTGCCGATCGAGGGTGCTGTGTGTCAGTCTGATACACTGCATCTCCGATCTGACGGAGGCTTCTTACCACATGATCAGCTGTGACCAATCACAGATGATCATCCATCGCGTGAACCAGAAAGTGCCGGTAAAAGAGGGGGGGTCTGTGCTGATTATCGGCACAGCCCCCATCAAAAGGTGCCCATCAGCTACCAATCAGTGCCCAACAGCTGCCAGCCTGTCCCCATAATAAATGTATGCCAGTGCCGATCAGTGCCCACAACAGTGACAATCAGTGCCACTCACTAATGTCTGTCAGTAGCTCCTCATCAGTGCCATCTATCAGTGCCACCCATCAGTGCCACCCATCAGTGCCGCCTATCAGTGCCCATCAGGGCCGCCTATCAGTGCCCCCCATGAGGGCTGTCTATCAGTGCTGCCTATCAGTGCCCATCAGGGTCGCCTATCAGTGCCCATCAGTGCCATCCATCAGGGCCGTCTATTAGTGTCCCTCAGTGCCGCCTATCAGGGCTGTCTAACAGTGCCTATCAGTGCCACCTATCAGGGCCATCTATCAGTGCCCATCAGTGCCGCCTATCAGTGCCGATAATTTTTTTTTTAATTGTCGGTCTTTTTCTGTTTATAGCGCAAAAATTAAAATCCCAGAGGAGATGAAATAGCACCAAAATAAATCTCTATTTGTGGGAACAAAACGATAATAATTTGGTTTGGATATAATGTAGCACGACCGCGCAATTGTCATTCAAAGTACGATGGCGCTGAAAGCTAAAAATTGTCCTGGGCGGGGGGGGGGGGTGCCCGGTATTGAAGGGGTTAATATGGCGATCGTGGGAATTCCCAAACCAGTCACTTGATAGGTTAGAACCAAATGAGCTTTTCTCTCGTACACCTGAGAATAGCCCAATATAGTGCAGCATGAAATAGAAAGAGAAGCCTCAACCGATATCTCCGATTCCCTCACAGGAGTGACAGGAATATAACACACAGAGCAGTGACACTTGCCTATAGTCCCTTTTCTGCCTGGATGGATGGATGGATACAGCACAAAATCAGCCTACAAAGCATGTGACTGACCACTCTCTCCTTCACTTCCTGTAAGAGACATCCACATATATAGCCTTGAGGGGTCTCCTGACCTTTTAGCAGGGGCAGGAAATAACCTCTGAACAGGAAGGATCTGTTTATAATAGGAACTCTATGATCGGAACCAGGCATGAATGTAAACAACCTCCAGACAGTGTACAACACTTCCCTCCCCCTCTCTGGCCCATTCAGCTGTGTGTGTAATGTGAATGAAGAGGAACAGCTGGAAATCCAATTACCTTCTACAAAACTTCAGAGCTCCGCCTACCACATGAAATTCTAACAAATAACATTTGTAAAACTTTTTTGGTCTTTTAAGTAAAAAACCTTTAAAAATCCTGAATAATATAATATGTGATTTATTCCCGAAATGACGGATTGTTCTATCTTATCCACTTTCAGGAAGGTCAGGAGCCGGCTCCTCCAATGAGACTCCTCCTTCTCAGAGTGATGCCGGTAACAACCCCCTCTGTGTTCCCCACCCCCCACTGTCTCTGTGTTCCCCACCCCCAACCACTGTCTCTGTGTTCCCCACCCCCAACCACTGTCTCTGTGTTCCCCACCCCCAACCACTGTCTCTGTGTTCCCCACCCCCAACCACTGTCTCTGTGTTCCCCACCCCCAACCACTGACTCTGTGTTCCCCACCCCCAACCACTGACTCTGTGTTCCCCACCCCCCCAATGTCTCTGTGTTCCCCACCCCCAACCACTGTCTCTGTGTTCCCCACCCCCAACCACTGTCTCTGTGTTCCCCACCCCCAACCACTGACTCTGTGTTCCCCACCCCCAACCACTGTCTCTGTGTTCCCCACCCCCAACCACTGACTCTGTGTCCCCTACTCCTAACCCCCCCACCATCGTCTCTGTGTTCCCTACTCCCAACCCCCCACCATCGTCTCTGTGTTCCCTACTCCCAACCCCCCCACCATCGTCTCTGTGTTCCCCACTCCCAACCACTGACTCTGTGTTCCCCACCCCCAACCACTGACTCTGTGTTCCCCACCCCCCCAATGTCTCTGTGTTCCCCACCCCCAACCACTGTCTCTGTGTTCCCCACCCCCAACCACTGTCTCTGTGTTCCCCACCCCCAACCACTGACTCTGTGTCCCCTACTCCTAACCCCCCCACCATCGTCTCTGTGTTCCCTACTCCCAACCCCCCACCATCGTCTCTGTGTTCCCTACTCCCAACCCCCCCACCATCGTCTCTGTGTTCCCCACCCCCAACCACTGTCTCTGTGTTCCCCACCCCCAACCACTGTCTCTGTGTTCCCCACCCCCAACCACTGTCTCTGTGTTCCCCACCCCCAACCACTGTCTCTGTGTTCCCCACCCCCAACCACTGTCTCTGTGTTCCCCACCCCCAACCACTGTCTCTGTGTTCCCCACCCCCAACCACTGTCTCTGTGTTCCCCACCCCCAACCACTGTCTCTGTGTTCCCCACCCCCAACCACTGACTCTGTGTTCCCCACCCCCAACCACTGTCTCTGTGTTCCCCACCCCCAACCACTGACTCTGTGTCCCCTACTCCTAACCCCCCCACCATCGTCTCTGTGTTCCCTACTCCCAACCCCCCACCATCGTCTCTGTGTTCCCTACTCCCAACCCCCCCACCATCGTCTCTGTGTTCCCCACTCCCAACCACTGACTCTGTGTTCCCCACCCCCAACCACTGACTCTGTGTTCCCCACCCCCCCCCAATGTCTCTGTGTTCCCCACCATCAACCACTGTCTCTGTGTTCCCCACCCCCAACCACTGTCTCTGTGTTCCCCACCCCCAACCACTGACTCTGTGTCCCCTACTCCTAACCCCCCCACCATCGTCTCTGTGTTCCCTACTCCCAACCCCCCACCATCGTCTCTGTGTTCCCTACTCCCAACCCCCCCACCATCGTCTCTGTGTTCCCCACCCCCAACCACTGTCTCTGTGTTCCCCACCCCCAACCACTGTCTCTGTGTTCCCCACCCCCAACCACTGTCTCTGTGTTCCCCACCCCCAACCACTGTCTCTGTGTTCCCCACCCCCAACCACTGTCTCTGTGTTCCCCACCCCCAACCACTGTCTCTGTGTTCCCCACCCCCAACCACTGTCTCTGTGTCCCCTACTCCTAACCCCCCCACCATCGTCTCTGTGTTCCCTACTCCCAACCCCCCACCATCGTCTCTGTGTTCCCTACTCCCAACCCCCCCACCATCGTCTCTGTGTTCCCCACCCCCAACCACTGTCTCTGTGTTCCCCACCCCCAACCACTGACTCTGTGTTCCCCACCCCCAACCACTGACTCTGTGTTCCCCACCCCCAACCACTGTCTCTGTGTTCCCCACCCCCAACCACTGTCTCTGTGTTCCCCACCCCCAACCACTGTCTCTGTGTTCCCCACCCCCAACCACTGACTCTGTGTTCCCCACCCCCAACCACTGTCTCTGTGTTCCCCACCCCCAACCACCATCGTCTCTGTGTTCCCCACCCCCAACCACTGTCTCTGTGTTCCCCACCCCCAACCACTGTCTCTGTGTTCCCCACCCCCAACCACTGTCTCTGTGTTCCCCACCCCCAACCACTGTCTCTGTGTTCCCCACCCCCCCCCCACCATAGTCTCTGTGTTCCCCACCCCCAACCACTGTCTCTGTGTTCCCCACCCCCAACCACTGTCTCTGTGTTCCCCACCCCCAACCACTGACTCTGTGTTCCCCACCCCCAACCACTGACTCTGTGTTCCCCACCCCCAACCACTGTCTCTGTGTTCCCCACCCCCAACCACTGTCTCTGTGTTCCCCACCCCCAACCACTGTCTCTGTGTTCCCAACCCCCCCACCATCGTCTCTGTGTTCCCCACCCCCAACCACTGTCTCTGTGTTCCCCACCCCCAACCACTGACTCTGTCTTCCCCACCCCCAACCACTGACTATGTGTTCCCCACCCCCAACCACTGTCTCTGTGTTCCCCACCCCCAACCACTGACTCTGTGTTCCCCACCCCCAACCACTGACTCTGTGTTCCCCACCCCCAACCACTGACTCTGTGTTCCCCACCCCCAACCACTGACTCTGTGTTCCCCACCCCCAACCACTGTCTCTGTGTTCCCCACCCCCAACCACTGACTCTGTGTTCCCCACCCCCAACCACTGTCTCTGTGTTCCCCACCCCCAACCACTGACTCTGTGTTCCCCACCCCCAACCACTGACTCTGTGTTCCCCACCCCCAACCACTGACTCTGTGTTCCCCACCCCCAACCACTGACTCTGTGTTCCCCACCCCCAACCACTGACTCTGTGTTCCCCACCCCCAACCACTGTCTCTGTGTTCCCCACCCCCAACCACTGTCTCTGTGTTCCCCACCCCCAACCACTGACTCTGTGTTCCCCACCCCCAACCACTGACTCTGTGTTCCCCACCCCCAACCACTGACTCTGTGTTCCCCACCCCCAACCACTGACTCTGTGTTCCCCACCCCCAACCACTGTCTCTGTGTTCCCCACCCCCAACCACTGTCTCTGTGTTCCCCACCCCCAACCACTGACTCTGTGTTCCCCACCCCCAACCACTGTCTCTGTGTTCCCCACCCCCAACCACTGTCTCTGTGTTCCCCACCCCCAACCACTGTCTCTGTGTTCCCCACCCCCAACCACTGTCTCTGTGTTCCCCACCCCCAACCACTGTCTCTGTGTTCCCCACCCCCAACCACTGTCTCTGTGTCCCCTACTCCTAACCCCCCCACCATCGTCTCTGTGTTCCCTACTCCCAACCCCCCACCATCGTCTCTGTGTTCCCTACTCCCAACCCCCCCACCATCGTCTCTGTGTTCCCCACCCCCAACCACTGTCTCTGTGTTCCCCACCCCCAACCACTGACTCTGTGTTCCCCACCCCCAACCACTGACTCTGTGTTCCCCACCCCCAACCACTGTCTCTGTGTTCCCCACCCCCAACCACTGTCTCTGTGTTCCCCACCCCCAACCACTGTCTCTGTGTTCCCCACCCCCAACCACTGACTCTGTGTTCCCCACCCCCAACCACTGTCTCTGTGTTCCCCACCCCCAACCACCATCGTCTCTGTGTTCCCCACCCCCAACCACTGTCTCTGTGTTCCCCACCCCCAACCACTGTCTCTGTGTTCCCCACCCCCAACCACTGTCTCTGTGTTCCCCACCCCCAACCACTGTCTCTGTGTTCCCCACCCCCCCCCCACCATAGTCTCTGTGTTCCCCACCCCCAACCACTGTCTCTGTGTTCCCCACCCCCAACCACTGTCTCTGTGTTCCCCACCCCCAACCACTGACTCTGTGTTCCCCACCCCCAACCACTGACTCTGTGTTCCCCACCCCCAACCACTGTCTCTGTGTTCCCCACCCCCAACCACTGTCTCTGTGTTCCCCACCCCCAACCACTGTCTCTGTGTTCCCAACCCCCCCACCATCGTCTCTGTGTTCCCCACCCCCAACCACTGTCTCTGTGTTCCCCACCCCCAACCACTGACTCTGTCTTCCCCACCCCCAACCACTGACTATGTGTTCCCCACCCCCAACCACTGTCTCTGTGTTCCCCACCCCCAACCACTGACTCTGTGTTCCCCACCCCCAACCACTGACTCTGTGTTCCCCACCCCCAACCACTGACTCTGTGTTCCCCACCCCCAACCACTGACTCTGTGTTCCCCACCCCCAACCACTGTCTCTGTGTTCCCCACCCCCAACCACTGACTCTGTGTTCCCCACCCCCAACCACTGTCTCTGTGTTCCCCACCCCCAACCACTGACTCTGTGTTCCCCACCCCCAACCACTGACTCTGTGTTCCCCACCCCCAACCACTGACTCTGTGTTCCCCACCCCCAACCACTGACTCTGTGTTCCCCACCCCCAACCACTGACTCTGTGTTCCCCACCCCCAACCACTGTCTCTGTGTTCCCCACCCCCAACCACTGTCTCTGTGTTCCCCACCCCCAACCACTGACTCTGTGTTCCCCACCCCCAACCACTGACTCTGTGTTCCCCACCCCCAACCACTGACTCTGTGTTCCCCACCCCCAACCACTGACTCTGTGTTCCCCACCCCCAACCACTGACTCTGTGTTCCCCACCCCCAACCACTGTCTCTGTGTTCCCCACCCCCAACCACTGACTCTGTGTTCCCCACCCCCAACCACTGTCTCTGTGTTCCCCACCCCCAACCACTGACTCTGTGTTCCCCACCCCCAACCACTGACTCTGTGTTCCCCACCCCCAACCACTGACTCTGTGTTCCCCACCCCAACCACTGACTCTGTGTTCCCCACCCCCAACCACTGTCTCTGTGTTCCCCACCCCCAACCACTGACTCTGTGTTCCCCACCCCCAGCCACTGACTCTGTGTTCCCCACCCCCAACCACTGACTCTGTGTTCCCCACCCCCAACCACTGTCTCTGTGTTCCCCACCCCCAACCACTGTCTCTGTGTTCCCCACCCCCAACCACTGACTCTGTGTTCCCCACCCCCAACCACTGACTCTGTGTTCCCCACCCCCAACCACTGACTCTGTGTTCCCCACCCCCAACCACTGACTCTGTGTTCCCCACCCCCAACCACTGTCTCTGTGTTCCCCACCCCCAACCACTGACTCTGTGTTCCCCACCCCCAGCCACTGACTCTGTGTTCCCCACCCCCAACCACTGACTCTGTGTTCCCCACCCCCAACCACTGTCTCTGTGTTCCCCACCCCCAACCACTGACTCTGTGTTCCCCACCCCCAACCACTGACTCTGTGTTCCCCACCCCCAACCACTGTCTCTGTGTTCCCCACCCCCAACCACTGTCTCTGTGTTCCCAACCCCCCCACCATCGTCTCTGTGTTCCCCACCCCCAACCACTGTCTCTGTGTTCCCCACCCCCAACCACTGACTCTGTGTTCCCCACCCCCAACCACTGTCTCTGTGTTCCCCACCCCCAACCACTGACTCTGTGTTCCCCACCCCCAACCACTGTCTCTGTGTTCCCCACCCCCAACCACTGTCTCTGTGTTCCCCACCCTCAACCACTGACTCTGTGTTCCCCACCCCCAACCACTGACTCTGTGTTCCCCACCCCCAACCACTGTCTCTGTGTTCCCCACCCCCAACCACTTTCTGTGTTCCCCACCCCCAACCACTGTCTCTGTGTTCCCCACCCCCAACCACTGTCTCTGTGTTCCCCACCCCCAACCACTGACTCTGTGTTCCCCACCCCCAACCACTGTCTCTGTGTTCCCCACCCCCAACCACTGTCTCTGTGTTCCCCACCCCCAACCACTGTCTCTGTGTTCCCCACCCCCAACCACTGTCTCTGTGTTCCCCACCCCCAACCACTGACTCTGTGTTCCCCACCCCCAACCACTGACTCTGTGTTCCCCACCCCCCAACCACTGACTCTGTGTTCCCCACCCCCAACCACTGACTCTGTGTTCCCCACCCCCAACCACTGTCTCTGTGTTCCCTACCCCCAACCACTGACTCTGTGTTCCCCACCCCCAACCACTGACTCTGTGTTCCCCACCCCCAACCACTGACTCTGTGTTCCCCACCCCCAACCACTGACTCTGTGTTCCCCACCCCCAACCACTGACTCTGTGTTCCCCATCCCCAACCACTGTCTCTGTGTTCCCCACCCCCAACCACTGACTCTGTGTTCCCCACCCCCAACCACTGTCTCTGTGTTCCCTACCCCCAACCACTGACTCTGTGTTCCCCACCCCCAACCACTGACTCTGTGTTCCCCACCCCCAACCACTGACTCTGTGTTCCCCACCCCCAACCACTGTCTCTGTGTTCCCCACCCCCAACCACTGACTCTGTGTTCCCCACCCCCAACCACTGACTCTGTGTTCCCCACCCCCAACCACTGACTCTGTGTTCCCCACCCCCAACCACTGACTCTGTGTTCCCCACCCCCAACCACTGTCTCTGTGTTCCCCACCCCCAACCACTGACTCTGTGTTCCCCACCCCCAACCACTGACTCTGTGTTCCCCACCCCCAACCCCTGTCTCTGTGTTCCCCACCCCCAACCACTGACTCTGTGTTCCCCACCCCCAACCACTGTCTCTGTGTTCCCCACCCCCAACCACTGTCTCTGTGTTCCCCACCCCCAACCACTGTCTCTGTGTTCCCCACCCCCAACCACTGTCTCTGTGTTCCCCACCCCCGACCACTGTCTCTGTGTTCCCCACCCCCAACCACTGACTCTGTGTTCCCCACCCCCAACCACTGTCTCTGTGTTCCCCACCCCCAACCACTGTCTCTGTGTTCCCCACCCCCAACCACTGTCTCTGTGTTCCCCACCCCCCCACCATAGTCTCTGTGTTCCCCACCCCCAACCACTGTCTCTGTGTTCCCCACCCCCAACCACTGTCTCTGTGTTCCCCAACCCCAACCACTGACTCTGTGTTCCCCACCCCCAACCACTGACTCTGTGTTCCCCACCCCCAACCACTGTCTCTGTTTTCCCCACCCCCAACCACTGTCTCTGTGTTCCCAACCCCCCCACCATCGTCTCTGTGTTCCCCACCCCCAACCACTGTCTCTGTGTTCCCCACCCCCAACCACTGACTCTGTCTTCCCCACCCCCAACCACTGACTCTGTGTTCCCCACCCCCAACCACTGTCTCTGTGTTCCCCACCCCCAACCACTGACTCTGTGTTCCCCACCCCCAACCACTGACTCTGTGTTCCCCACCCCCAACCACTGACTCTGTGTTCCCCACCCCCAACCACTGACTCTGTGTTCCCCACCCCCAACCACTGACTCTGTGTTCCCCACCCCCAACCACTGACTCTGTGTTCCCCACCCCCAACCACTGACTCTGTGTTCCCCACCCCCAACCACTGTCTCTGTGTTCCCCACCCCCAACCACTGTCTCTGTGTTCCCCACCCCCAACCACTGACTCTGTGTTCCCCACCCCCAACCACTGACCCTGTGTTCCCCACCCCCAACCACTGACTCTGTGTTCCCCACCCCCAACCACTGACTCTGTGTTCCCCACCCCCAACCACTGACTCTGTGTTCCCCACCCCCAACCACTGTCTCTGTGTTCCCCACCCCCAACCACAGTCTCTGTGTTCCCCACCCCCAACCACTGACTCTGTGTTCCCCACCCCCAACCACTGACTCTGTGTTCCCCACCCCCAACCACTGTCTCTGTGTTCCCCACCCCCAACCACTGACTCTGTGTTCCCCACCCCCAACCACTGACTCTGTGTTCCCCACCCCCAACCACTGTCTCTGTGTTCCCCACCCCCAACCACTGACTCTGTGTTCCCCACCCCCAACCACTGACTCTGTGTTCCTCACCCCCAACCACTGACTCTGTGTTCCCCACCCCCAACCACTGACTCTGTGTTCCCCACCCCCAACCACTGTCTCTGTGTTCCCCACCCCCAACCACTGTCTCTGTGTTCCCCACCCCCAACCACTGACTCTGTGTTCCCCACCCCCAACCACTGACTCTGTGTTCCCCACCCCCAACCACTGACTCTGTGTTCCCCACCCCCAACCACTGACTCTGTGTTCCCCACCCCCAACCACTGTCTCTGTGTTCCCCACCCCCAACCACTGTCTCTGTGTTCCCCACCCCCAACCACTGACTCTGTGTTCCCCACCCCCAACCACTGACTCTGTGTTCCCCACCCCCAACCACTGACTCTGTGTTCCCCACCCCCAACCACTGTCTCTGTGTTCCCCACCCCCAACCACTGTCTCTGTGTTCCCCACCCCCAACCACTGTCTCTGTGTTCCCCACCCCCAACCACTGACTCTGTGTTCCCCACCCCCAACCACTGTCTCTGTGTTCCCCACCCCCAACCACTGACTCTGTGTTCCCCAACCCCAACCACTGACTCTGTGTTCCCCACCCCCAACCACTGTCTCTGTGTTCCCCACCCCCAACCACTGTCTCTGTGTTCCCCACCCCCAACCACTAACTCTGTGTTCCCCACCCCCAACCACTGTCTCTGTATTCCCCACCCCCAACCACTGACTCTGTGTTCCCCACCCCCAATCACTGACTCTGTGTTCCCCACCCCCAATCACTGTCTCTGTGTTCCCCACCCCCAACCACTGACTCTGTGTTCCCCACCCCCAACCACTGTCTCTGTGTTCCCCACCCCCAACCACTGTCTCTGTGTTCCCCACCCCCAACCACTGACTCTGTGTTCCCCACCCCCAACCACTGTCTCTGTGTTCCCCACCCCCAACCACTGACTCTGTGTTCCCCACCCCCAACCACTGTCTCTGTGTTCCCCACCCCCAACCACTGTCTCTGTGTTCCCCACCCCCAACCACTGTCTCTGTCTTCCCCACCCCCAACCACTGTCTCTGTGCTCCCCACCCCCAACCACTGTCTCTGTGTTCCCCACCCCCAACCACTGACTCTGTGTTCCCCACCCCCAACCACTGTCTCTGTGTTCCCCACCCCCAACCACTGTCTCTGTGTTCCCCACCCCCAACCACTGTCTCTGTGTTCCCCACCCCCAACCACTGTCTCTGTGTTCCCCACCCCCAACCACTGACTCTGTGTTCCCCACCCCCAACCACTGACTCTGTGTTCCCCACCCCCAACCACTGTCTCTGTGTTCCCCACCCCCAACCACTGACTCTGTGTTCCCCACCCCCAACCACTGACTCTGTGTTCCCCACCCCCAACCACTGACTCTGTGTTCCGCACCCCCAACCACTGACTCTGTGTTCCCCACCCCCAACCACTGACTCTGTGTTCCCCACCCCCAACCACTGTCTCTGTGTTCCCCACCCCCAACCACTGTCTCTGTGTTCCCCACCCCCAACCACTGTCTCTGTGTTCCCCACCCCCAACCACTGACTCTGTGTTCCCCACCCCCAACCACTGACTCTGTGTTCCCCACCCCCAACCACTGACTCTGTGTTCCCCACCCCCAACCACCATCGTCTCTGTGTTCCCCACCCCCAACCACTGTCTCTGTGTTCCCCACCCCCAACCACTGACTCTGTGTTCCCCACCCCCAACCACTGACTCTGTGTTCCCCACCCCCAACCACTATCTCTGTGTTCCCCACCCCCAACCACTGACTCTGTGTTCCCCACCCCCAACCACTGTCTTTGTGTTCCCCACCCCCAACCACTGACTCTGTGTTCCCCACCCCCAACCACTGTCTCTGTGTTCCCTACCCCCAACCACTGTCTCTGTGTTCCCCACCCCCAACCACTGACTCTGTGTTCCCCACCCCCAACCACTGACTCTGTGTTCCCCACCCCCAACCACTGACTCTGTGTTCCCCACCCCCAACCACTGACTCTGTGTTTCCCACCCCCAACCACTGTCTCTGTGTTCCCCACCCCCCCACCATAGTCTCTGTGTTCCCCACCCCCAACCACTGACTCTGTGTTCCCCACCCCCAACCACTGACTCTGTGTTCCCCACCCCCAACCACTGTCTCTGTGTTCCCCACCCCCAACCACTGTCTCTGTGTTCCCCACCCCCAACCACTGACTCTGTGTTCCCCACCCCCAACCACTGTCTCTGTGTTCCCCACCCCCAACCACTGTCTCTGTGTTCCCCACCCCCAACCACTGTCTCTGTGTTCCCCACCCCCAACCACTGTCTCTGTGTTCCCCACCCCCAACCACTGACTCTGTGTTCCCCACCCCCAACCACTGACTCTGTGTTCCCCACCCCCAACCACTGTCTCTGTGTTCCCCACCCCCAACCACTGACTCTGTGTTCCCCACCCCCAACCACTGTCTCTGTGTTCCCCACCCCCAACCACTGACTCTGTGTTCCCCACCCCCAACCACTGTCTCTGTGTTCCCCACCCCCAACCACTGACTCTGTGTTCCCCGCCCCCAACCACTGTCTCTGTGTTCCCCACCCCCAACCACTGACTCTGTGTTCCCCACCCCCAACCACTGTCTCTGTGTTCCCCACCCCCAACCACTGACTCTGTGTTCCCCACCCCCAACCACTGACTCTGTGTTCCCCACCCCCAACCACTGTCTCTGTGTTCCCCACCCCCAACCACTGTCTCTGTGTTCCCCACCCCCAACCACTGACTCTGTGTTCCCCACCCCCAACCACTGTCTCTGTGTTCCCAACCCCCCCACCATAGTCTCTGTGTTCCCCACCCCCAACCACTGACTCTGTGTTCCCCACCCCCAACCACTGACTCTGTGTTCCCCACCCCCAACCACTGTCTCTGTGTTCCCCACCCCCCCACCATCGTCTCTGTGTTCCCTACTCCCAACCCCCCCACCATCGTCTTTGTGTTCCCAACCTCCCACCACCATCGTCTCTGTGTTCCCAACCCCCCCCCCACTGTCTCTGTGTTCCCAACCCCCCCACCATAGTCTCTGTGTTCCCCACCCCCAACCACTGTCTCTGTGTTCCCCACCCCCAACCACCATCATCTCTGTGTTCCCTACTCCCAACCCCCCTCACCATCGTCTCTGTGTTCCCTACTCCCAACCCCCGCTCCATCGTCTTTATGTTCCCCACCCCCAACCACCATCGTCTCTGTGTTCCCTACTCCCAACCCCCCCACCATCATCTCTGTGTTCCCTACTCCTAACCCCCCACCATCATCTCTGTGTTCCCTACTCCCAACCCCCCCACAATCGTCTCTGTGTTCCCTACTCCCAACCCCCGCACCATCGTCTTTATGTTCCCCACCCCCAACCACCATCGTCTCTGTGTTCCCTACTCCCAACCCCCCCACCATCATCTCTGTGTTCCCTACTCCTAACCCCCCCACCATCGTCCCTGTGTTCCCTACTTCCAACCCCCCCACCATCGTCTCTGTGTTCCCTACTCCCAACCCCCCCACCATCGTCTCTGTGTTCCCTACTCCTAACCCCCACCATCGTTTCTGTGTTCCCTACTCCCAACCCCCCACCATCGTCTCTGTGTTCCCTACTGCCAACCCCCACCATCTTCTCTGTGTTCCCTACTGCCAACCCCCCACCATCTTCTCTGTGTTCCCTACTGCCAACCCCCCACCATCGTCTCTGTGTTCCCTACTCCCAACCCCCCCACCATCGTCTTTATGTTCTCCACCCCCAACCACCATCGTCTCTGTGTTCCCTACTCCCAACCCCCCCACCATCGTCTCTGTGTTCCCTACTCCCAACCCCCCCACCATCGTCTCTGTGTTCCCTACTCCTAACCCCCCACCATCGTTTCTGTGTTCCCTACTCCCAACCCCCCACCATCGTCTCTGTGTCCCCTACTCCTAACCCCCCCACCATCGTCTCTGTGTCCCCTACTCCTAACCCCCCACCATCGTTTCTGTGTTCCCTACTCCCAACCCCCCACCATCGTCTCTGTGTTCCCTACTCCTAACCCCCCACCATCATTTCTGTGTTCCCTACTCCCAACCCCCCACCATCGTCTCTGTGTTCCCTACTCCCAACCCCCCCACCATCGTCTATGTGTTCACAACCCCCCCCCCACTGTCTCTGTGTTCCCAACCCCCCCCACTACCCTCTCTGTGTTTTCCCCCTCTGGCCCCACCACTATCTCCATCTTCCCCACCCCATCACCATTTCTGTATTCTCCAACCTGTGTTCCCCACCCCCATAAACTCTGTCTCTGTGTGTCCCCCCCCACACCTTCCTCTCTATGTTCCCCTCCCACTCCCCCACTACCACCTCTGTGTTTTCAACCCCCCACCTGTGTTTCCCCTCCCCCCCACTACCCCCCCCCTGTGTTTCCAACCCCCCACCTGTGTTCCCCTTCCCCTCACACCACCCTCTCTGTGTCCCCTCCCCTGTGTTCCCAACCCCCCACTACCATCTCTGTGTTCCCCACCCCCATTACTCTCCCCCAGTTTCTTTATTCAGTCCTTCCCCCACTCAGTCCTCTCTCTGGTCCTCTCCCCCAGGTCTCATCGTTGGAGTTGTGTTCGGTGTTGTATTTGGAGTGGCGTTCCTGGTCACCCTGACCATGTACCTGCTGCAGAGGTAAGACAGACGGGGATCTCAACCCTACAGAGATGGGGATCGGAGATATGAATGGAAGAAGGATGTGTCCATATTATCGATCACCGATCATCTATCTAGCACTGTGCCCCGCCATGGGGTAAAAATAATGAATGAGCCAGAATTCTCATCCAGGCTGAGGGGGGGGGGGGGGGGTTGCTTAATCCAGAGGAAACTGCTTTTCAGTTTCCTCATCAGATGGTAAAAACCAATCGAATCCTGGGTCCGTGTTTTGTGAATAACCAGCACACTGATTGGGCAGGTGTGTGAGCCGGGTTTTATAGAGTCAGCCCTGGGTTGTGGGCTCCACCCCCCGCAGACAGAAGAGATCCCTGCCCAGGAGTCAGGTGGGCTCCACCCCCGCAGACAGAAGAGATCCCTGCCCAGGAGTCAGGTGGGCGCCACCCCCGCAGACAGAGGAGATCCCTGCCCAGGAGTCAGGTGGGCTCCACCCCCGCAGACAGAGGAGATCCCGGCCCAGGAGTCAGTTGGCCTCCCCCCGCAGAAAGAGGAGATCCCTGTCCAGGAGTCAGGTGGTCTCCACCCCCGCAGACAGAGGAGATCCCTGCCCAGGAGTCAGGTGGGCTCCACCCCCGCAGACAGAGGAGATCTCTGCCCAGGAGTCAGGTGGGCTCCACCCCCGCAGACAGAGGAGATCCCGGCCCAGGAGTCAGTTGGCCTCCCCCCGCAGAAAGAGGAGATCCCTGCCCAGGAGTCAGGTGGGCTCCACCCCCGCTGACAGAGGAGATCCCTGCCCAGGAGTCAGGTGGGCTCCACCCCCGCAGACAGAGGAGATCCCTGCCCAGGAGTCAGGTGGGCTCCACCCCCGCAGACAGAGGAGATCCCTGCCCAGGAGTCAGGTGGGCTCCACCCCCGCAGACAGAGGAGATCCCTGCCCAGGAGTCAGGTGGCCTCCCCTCCCCGCAGACAGAGGAGATCCCTGCCCAGGAGTCAGGTGGGCTCCACCCCCGCAGACAGAGGAGGTCCCTGCCCAGGAGTCAGGTGGGCTCCACCCCCGCAGACAGAGGAGGTCCCTTTCCAGGGGTCAGGTGGTCTCCACCCCCCGCAGATAGAGGAGGTCCCTGCCCAGGAGTCAGATGGCCACCCCCCTGCAGACAGAGGAGAAACCCTTCCCAGGGGTCAGGTGGCCTCCCCCCCTGCAGACAGAGGAGGTCCCTGCCCAGGAGTCAGGTGGCCTCCCCCCTGCAGACAGAGGAGGTCCCTGCCCAGGAGTCAGGTGGCCTCCCCCCTGCAGACAGAGGAGGTCCCTGCCCAGGAGTCAGGTGGCCTCCCCCCTGCAGACAGAGGAGGTCCCTGCCCAGGAGTCAGGTGGCCTCCCCCCCGCAGACAGAGGAGGTCCCTGCCCAGGAGTCAGGTGGTCTCCACCCCCCGCAGACAGAGGAGGTCCCTGCCCAGGAGTCAGGTGGGCTCCACCTAGGAGAGAGGTGGGAGGCGAAGCAGAGAGGGGCCGGTAAAGCCTGATACACACGTTTTTTTTTTGTTTAACCCAGCGATCGGAGCCGCTGTACTAACCATCCAAAGTTAGTACAGCAATCTCCCCTGCTGAGCTGTTGTGTTCTGACAGAGGGATGGCCCCCCCAGCCAGAATACTCTGATCAGCGCTCTCCACCATTGGCTGATCGGGAGTCGGTCGGCTGCTGGTTTTCCAGCATGCTCGTCTGATAGAAGCCGGCTGTTTGGACAGACCAACGCACACAGTATACAGTATATATATATATATGTATCTCTCCAGTTACTTTTCCAGTGAAGGTGTATTTTCTCTGTTGTGCTCCCACTTTGCCCTCAACAGTGATGGTGGACCTGGAATCCTCGTGTGTCCATGTACATCTATATAAATCTTATCTCAGAGATCACATATTATACAGAATGGCCTCTGGTACAATTGGGTTTACTTGGTTTAGGATAAACTGTAAATATAATAATCTGTTATTGTATTTATATGGATGGAACAAGCACTTTATTCTATTATATACTATAGGTACTCCATCCTTTCCCATTCTCCTCCCCTTCATTTCTCCATCTCCTCCCCTTCATTTCTCCATCTCCTCCCCTTCATCTCATCATCTCCTCCCCTTCATCTCACCATCTCCTCCCCTTCATCTCACCATCTCCTCCCCTTCATCTCATCATCTCCTCCCCTTCATCTCATCATCTCCTCCCCTTCATCTCATCATCTCCTCCCCTTCATCTCATCATCTCCTCCCCTTCATCTCATCATCTCCTCCCCTTCATCTCACCATCTCCTCCCCTTCATTTCTCCATCTCCCCCCCCTTCATCTCATCATCTCCTCCCCTTCATTTCTCCATCTCCTCCACTTCATTTCTCCATCTCCTCCCCTTCATTTCTCCATCTCCCCCCCTTCATCTCATCATCTCCTCCCCTTCATTTCTCCATCTCCTCCACTTCATTTCTCCATCTCCTCCCCTTCATTTCTCCATCTCCTCCCCTTCATCTCATCATCTCCTCCCCTTCATTTCATCATCTCCTCCCCTTCATCTCACCATCTCCTCCCCTTCATCTCATCATCTCCTCCCCTTCATTTCTCCATCTCCCCCCCTTCATCTCATCATCTCCTCCCCTTCATTTCTCCATCTCCTCCACTTCATTTCTCCATCTCCTCCCCTTCATTTCTCCATCTCCTCCCCTTCATCTCATCATCTCCTCCCCTTCATTTCATCATCTCCTCCCCTTCATCTCACCATCTCCTCCCCTTCATCTCATCATCTCCTCCCCTTCATTTCTCCATCTCCTCCCCTTCATCTCATCATCTCCTCCCCTTCATCTCATCATCTCCTCCCCTTCATCTTACCATCTCCTCCCCTTCATCTCATCATCTCCTCCCCTTCATCTCATCATCTCATCCCCTTCATCTCATCATCTCCTCCCCTTCATTTCACCATCTCCTCCCCTTCAATTCTCCATCTCCCCCCCTTCATCTCATCATCTCCTCCCCTTCATTTCTCCATCTCCTCCACTTCATTTCTCCATCTCCTCCCCTTCATTTCTCCATCTCCCCCCCTTCATCTCATCATCTCCTCCCCTTCATTTCTCCATCTCCTCCACTTCATTTCTCCATCTCCTCCCCTTCATTTCTCCATCTCCTCCCCTTCATCTCACCATCTCCTCCCCTTCATCTCACCATCTCCTCCCCTTCATCTCATCATCTCCTCCCCATAATCTCATCATCTCCTCCCCTTAATCTCATCATCTCCTCCCCTTCATCTCACCATCTCCTCCCCTTCATTTCATCATCTCCTCCCCTTCATTTCATCATCTCCTCCCCTTCATTTCATCATCTCCTCCCCTTCATTTCATCATCTCCTCCCCTTCATCTCATCATCTCCTCCCCTTCATCTCATCATCTCCTCCCCTTCATTTCTCCATCTCCTCCCCTTCATCTCATCATCTCCTCCCCTTCATCTCATCATCTCCTCCCCTTCATTTCTCCATCTCCTCCCCTTCATCTCATCATCTCCTCCCCTTCATCTCATCATCTCATCCCCTTCATCTCATCATCTCCTCCCCTTCATCTCACCATCTCCTCCCCTTCATTTCTCCATCTCCCCCCCTTCATCTCATCATCTCCCCCCCTTCATCTCATCATCTCCTCCCCTTCATTTCTCCATCTCCTCCCCTTCATTTCTCCATCTCCTCCCCTTCATTTCTCCATCTCCTCCCCTTCATTTCTCCATCTCCTCCCCTTCATCTCACCATCTCCTCCCCTTCATCTCACCATCTCCTCCCCTTCATCTCACCATCTCCTCCCCTTCATCTCATCATCTCCTCCCCTTCATCTCATCATCTCCTCCCCTTCATTTCATCATCTCCTCCCCTTCATTTCATCATCTCCTCCCCTTCATTTCATCATCTCCTCCCCTTCATCTCATCATCTCCTCCCCTTCATCTCATCATCTCCTCCCCTTCATCTCATCATCTCCTCCCCTTCATCTCATCATCTCCTCCCCTTCATTTCTCCATCTCCTCCCCTTCATTTCTCCATCTCCTCCCCTTCATCTCATCATCTCCTCCCCTTCATCTCATCATCTCCTCCCCTTCATTTCTCCATCTCCTCCCCTTCATCTCATCATCTCCTCCCCTTCATCTCATCATCTCCTCCCTGTCATGGATATGCAGTAGTGTTTGTCTGCCATCTTACCTTTCCTCCTCATGTGTTCATCTTAGAGGCCTGAGCCCTTTCACCTGGCTTCCTTTATAATCTCCTCCCAGCCTGACTCCACCCCAGGCCCTATCACAGAACACTATATTAACCTGTGCACTGCAAGCCTGCTTTGCTGATCAACGTGTTTGTTTGGCATTGTGTGTTTGGGTTCCTGCCTGCCGTGTGCTACGTCTGTCTCTCTGTTACGTTATTGGCTTGTCCCCGACTATCCCTGTCTGCTCGTGACCCTTGACCTTCGGCTCGTTCTTTCGTTATCCTTGTCTGCTTGTGGCCCCTGACCTTCAGCTTGTTATTCGTTTCTCTCTTATCTTGTGCTGCTGCTTCCCCTCTTTTCCCCTTATCCTACGGGGCGTGAGCTAGGAAACTCCAGGGGCCGCGACCTGGTCCCAGCCTGCAGCATAACATCCTCACCACTAGAGGCCCTGGAGAAGACCTGCTGGGTCTTAGACTCCGCGCCCTGGGGAATCTTGGCTCTAGCTTCCGTTAGGATCCCGGTTGTGCTCCTCTGGTCCCGCTTTCCACAACCACCCAGTTTCCTACCCGCAGAAGCCAGCCATAGGGTTCACTACCTTGCGGTGCACTCCTGTCCCCCTACGGTGTGCATCTGTCACCTGGCCACAGGTGACCATGACAGTTTGATCAGCCATGAACCCGGCTGACATCCCGCTCCCCGCGGATGATCCATTGCAGGGCATAGTTCGCAGACTTGAAACCCAGGAATCAAATCAGACTCAGGTGATGCGATTCCTTCAGGATCTGGCTTCTCGATTCGAGCAGCTTCAGGCCTCCTTGGGAACCCCGAATCCGCAACCTCAAGTACAACCAGCGGCTGTACCTATCGCACCAGTCGCAGCCTCACACTCACTAAGATTGCCAGCTCCGTTCCGTTTTTCTGGGGACTCCAAGGCCTGCAGGGGGTTTCTCAGCCAATGCACAATTCATTTTGAGCTTCAGCCTCAAAGCTTCCTGTCTGACCGGGCTAAGGTAGCCTATATCATTTCCCTCCTCTCCGGTGAAGCTTTGGACTGGGCTGCCCCCCTGTGGGAGAGGAATGATCCGGTGGTTTCCAGCCTGTCCGATTTCTTGAAGCTCTTTCGTAATATCTTCGAAGAGCCGGCTCGGGCTTCTTCAGCGGCTAGTGCTGTCTTACGTCTTCGCCAAGAATCTAGTTCAGTGGGGCAATATGCTCTTCAGTTCCGTATCCACACAGCTGAATTGAGCTGGAATAATGAGGCCCTGGTCGCTACCTTTTTACATGGCCTCTCTGACCGAGTGAAAGACGAATTAGCGGGAAGAGCCATTCCCGTCGGTCTGGACGATGTAATTTCATTATGCAACCAGATCGACATTCGTTTTCAAGAGAGGTCCTTAGAAAAAAGACGCCAGCACTCTCTGGGTCCTAGCCAGTCTGAGCTCCCCTCCCTTCATCCCGTGGAGCATCCTCTACCTGCTGAAGAACCTATGCAGCTGGGCCGGACCAGACTAACCCCCGAAGAACGTGCTAGGCGCAGAACTCTGGGCTTGTGCCTCTATTGTGGGGGCAAGGGTCATTTTCGTGACTTTTGCTCGCTTCTGTCCGGAGAACGTTCGGGCGTAATACATTTGGAAGGTGGAGTATTGGACCCAGAAACATCACCTTCTCGCCTGCTCTTGCCGGTGTTCCTTCATGTAGGCACTTCTCCTCAGTCAACCCTTGCATACCTGGATTCCGGGGCTGCCGGCAATTTTATGGATTGGAGAACTGCTTCTTCTATGAAGCTTACCCTTTCACCTCTCACTACCCCATTGGTAGTCTCGGCAATTGATGGCACTGTTCTCCCAGGGGGCCCTATTCGCTTCCAGACGCTACCCATTAGGATGTCGGTAGGGATTCTCCACCAGGAGTGGATATCCTTTCTTATTCTACCCAAGGCCTCTACCCCAGTTGTATTGGGCCTCCCTTGGCTACAGCTCCACTCTCCACCTGTGGACTGGGTCTCTGGGCAGATCCTGGCCTGGGGTTCCTCATGTTTCTCGTCGTGCCTTCTCAAGGTGACCCCCAAGGAGAGTCTTCTGGTTGCTGCCACTTCTGTTTCTTCTGATCTTCCTGCTGCATACAGCGATTACCGGGATGTGTTCTGTAAGAAATCAGCTGAGGTGCTTCCTCCCCACAGGTCTTTTGACTGTGCTATTGATCTTGTCCCCGGAGCAACTCTACCCAGGGGTCGTACCTACCCTCTGTCCATCCCAGAGACCCAGGCCATGTCTGAGTATGTCGCAGAGAACCTGGAGAGAGGTTTCATCCGGAAATCCTCATCGCCTGCAGGGGCAGGGTTCTTTTTTGTTGCCAAAAAGGATGGTACCTTAAGACCCTGCATCGATTATCGGGGTTTAAATGCGCTTACTATTAAAAATCGATACCCCTTACCCTTAAAGCGGAGGTTCCGCGGCTTTTGGTTTTTTTTTTTTTTGCCCCATTAAATTATCATTACCATTGCAATTGCTTACTCACTGTTCCTAATGTGCAAACCGCCACCATTCCGTTTTCCGACACAAGGATGACTTATAAAACCTCCGTGGGACATTTCCATTTTGCTTGTGGGCAATAGGAGCCCACAAGCACCTACTTCCTGATTGCGGAGAATGCTGTCTTCCCAGCATTCTCCGCTCGATCCCGCGCATGCTCAGTGTTGACGGTGCTGTGCACCGTCAACACTGAGGGTTGCCATCACAATGGGCGGCGACTTAGAAAGTTCCCGCCCCCGTTGTCATGGCAACGTCGTCAACAACCTGAATCCCAGTTTATAAAATGGCGCCATTAGAGACGCCCTCGTCACGTGACCGACGTCACGCGTCACTTCACGAGTGAAATCTCTCGAGATTTCAAGATACGGCGCTCCACTATTCATTTAGCAAATATGTCCCACAACGCATTGCGGCGCGGGGGAAAGCATCAGCTACGCCTACTCCCGCGGGAGGGGAATACCGAAAAATCACTTTTCAGATGGCAATAATAAGGTATTTAATTTAAAAAAATTAAAATGGTTTGCCGATTCAGTATGTGCATTGTGCACTGTTTTTTTTTAAATAATGTTGTATGTTTGGGTGAACCTCCACTTTAATATCTGAGCTATTCGATAGGTTGAAGGGTGCCTCCATTTTCACCAAGTTGGATCTCAGAGGCGCGTACAATCTCATTCGAATACGGGAGGGTGACGAATGGAAGACTGCATTCAACACTAGAGACGGGCATTACGAATATCTAGTGATGCCTTTTGGTCTGTGTAATGCTCCAGCCGTGTTTCAAAACTTTGTCAATGAAATCTTCAGAGATCTGCTGTACCAGTTTGTTGTCATCTATCTGGATGACATTCTGATCTTTTCTGAAAATCTGCTCGTCCACAGAAACCATGTCCGCACTGTACTTCAACGTCTTAGAGAGAACAATCTCTATGCCAAGCTGGAGAAATGTTCCTTTGAATGTTCTGAGGTGCTGTTTTTGGGGTGCTTTATCTCATGTTCGGGTCTTCGTATGGACCCTGGGAAGGTCTTGGCTATCACCAACTGGCCTCTTCCTGCTAGCCTCAAGGCCACACAGCGCTTTCTTGGCTTCACTAATTATTATAGGCAGTTCATAAGGAATTACTCTTCCATTGCCGCGCCTATTATCGCTTTGACCAAGAAGGGTGTGAATGCCAGAGACTGGCCTCCCGAAGCTGTCTCTACATTTCACGACCTGAAACAGGCCTTTGTTTCTGGACCTCTCTTGAGGAGACCAAATCCTGGGAATGCATTTTTTATTGAAGTGGACACTTCCTCAATGGGGGTGGGAGCTGTGCTTCTTCAAATCTTTGAGAAGAGACGCCAACCATGTGCGTTCTTCTCCAAAAAAAATTCTCAGGCAGAGAGGAATTATGCCATCGGTGATCGGGAACTTCTCGCAATTAAATTGGCGTTAGAGGAGTGGCGTCATCTCTTGGAGGGTTCCCCTCACTCCATAACGATCTTTACCGATCACAAAAATTTACAGTATCTACAGAATGCTAAACGTCTGAATCCTAGACAGGCCAGGTGGAGTCTCTTCTTTGCCCGTTTTAATTTCACGATTACCTACAAACCTGGTTCCTGCAACGGTCGGGCTGATGCGCTCTCTAGGTCATTTGACACTTTGGACGAGGAGTCCGCCCCTGAACCTGAGCCGATCATTCCAACCTCATGCATTGTTGCCCACTCTACCACCCTGAAGTAAAAAATTCCGCCTGGTAAGACCTTTGTCCCCACTGAGCTAAGAGCTAAGATCCTTCGTTGGGGACATGATTCCAAGGTGGCAGGTCATTATGGATTCCTCCGATCCTTCCTACTCATCAGTCGTCACTACTGGTGGCCTAATCTCCGCTCAGACGTCAAAGACTACGTTAAAGCTTGTCATGTCTGTGCTCAGTCCAAATCCTCCACACAAGCTCCTGCTGGTCTCCTCATGCCCTTGCCCATTCCTAAGGAACCCTGGGCCCATATTGCCATGGATTTTATCACCGACCTCCCACTGTCTGAGAATAATACAGTCATTTGGGTGGTAATCGATCGGTTCTCCAAGATGGCTCATTTTGTTCCTCTTCCTGGTCTTCCTTCTGCCCCTGCCTTGGTTCCCATTTTCATTCGAGAAATTCTCCGCCTACATGGGGTTCCTTCTCATATTGTTTCCGACAGGGGAGTCCAATTCACGTCTCGTTTTTGGAGAGCCTTTTGCAAATCCCTCAATATTGTCTTGGATTTTTCTTCTTCTTACCATCCCCAATCCAATGGACAGACTGAGAGGGTTAATCAGGAGTTAGAGGTCTTTCTTCGCACCTTTGTGTCTTCTCACCATGACGATTGGTCCTCTCTACTCCCGTGGGCAGAATTCTCCCATAACAATCATGTGAATACCAGTTCGCAGAAGACACCCTTTTTCACAGTTTATGGAAAACACCCTCAACTTCCTCTTCCCATGATCTGTTCTCCAGACATTCCAGCTTTGGCTTCGGTTCAGGAGTCTCTCAATTTCGTTTGGGGTCACGTTCATGATTCCCTCCGGGCAGCTGCTGAAAAATTCAAAGGCTTTGCCGACCGCCGCAGGCGTAAACCGCCTTCTCTTCAGCCAGGGGACAAAGTCTGGCTCTCTACCAGGATCATCAAGCTCCGAGTTCCTTCTCTGAAGTTTGCTCCACGATTCATCGGTCCATACACGGTAACTGCTAAACTGAATCCGGTTTGTTTCAAACTCCAGATTCCTAAGAGCCTTAAAATCACTAACTCCTTCCATGTTGCTCTTCTAAAGCCTTTAGTCCTCAATAAATTCTCTCGTCCTCTCCCTACCGTGGCGCCTGTCTCTGAGGATAATCAGGAGTACGAGATCAGTCAAATTCTGGACTCCCGACTCTGTAAAGGCGTTCTTCGGTACCTCGTTCATTGGAAAGGGTTTGGTCCTGAGGAGAGGTCTTGGATCGCTGCATCTGAGGTCTTTGCACCTCGTCTGTTAAAGGAGTTTCTTCTGAAGTTTCCCTCTAAACCTGGGCCCAGGCGGGGAAGGGGGAGGCCTCGTAAGAGGGAGGGTACTGTCATGGATATGCACTAATGTCTGTCTGCCATCTTACCTTTCCTCCTCATGTGTAAATATTAGAGGCCAGAACCCTTTCACCTGGCTTCCTTTATAATCTCCTCCCAGCCTGACTCCACCCCAGGCCCTATCACAGAACACTATATTAACCTGTGCCCTGCAAGCCTGCTTTGCTGATCAACGTGTTTGTTAGGCATTGTGTGTTTGGGTTCCTGCCTGCCGTGTGCTACGTCTGTCTCTCTGTTACATATTTGGCTTGTCCCCGACTATCCCTGTCTGCTCTTGACCCTTGACTTTCGGCTCGTTCTTTCGTTATCCTTGTCTGCTTGTGGCCCCTGACCTTCAGCTTGTTATTCGATTCTCTCATATCTTGTGCTGCTGCTTCCCCTCTTTTCCCCTTATCCTACGGGGCGTGAGCTAGGAAACTCCAGGGGCCGCGACCTGGTCCCAGCCTGCAGCATAACATCCTCACCACTAGAGGCTCTGGAGAAGACCTGCTGGGTCTTAGACTCCGCGCCCTGGGGAATCTTGGCTCTAGCTTCCGTTAGGATCCCGGTTGTGCTCCTCTGGTCCCGCTTTCCACAACCACCCAGTTTCCTATCCGCAGAAGCCAGCCATAGGGTTCACTACCTTGCGGTGCACTCCTGTCCCCCTACGGTGTGCATCTGTCACCTGGCCACAGGTGACCTTGACACTCCCCTTCATCTCATCATCTCCTCCTCTTCATTTCTCCATCTCCTCCCCTTCATCTCATCATCTCCTCCCCTTCATCTCATCATCTCCTCCCCTTCATCTCATCATCTCCTCCCCTTCATCTCATCATCTCCTCCCCTTCATCTCATCATCTCCTCACCTTCATCTCATCATCCCCTCCCCTTCATCTCATCATCTCATCCCCTTCATCTCACCATCTCCTCCCCTTCATTTCATCATCTCCTCCCCTTCATCTCATCATCTCCTCCCCTTCATCTCACCATCTCCTCCCCTTCATCTCACCATCTCCTCCCCTTCATCTCACCATCTCCTCCCCTTCATCTCACCATCTCCTCCCCTTCATTTCATCATCTCCTCCCCTTCATTTCATCATCTCCTCCCCTTCATCTCATCATCTCCTCCCCTTCATCTCATCATCTCCTCCCCTTCATCTCATCATCTCCTCCCCATCATTTCATCATCTCCTCCCCTTCATTTCATTTCTCATCATCTCCTCCCCTTCATCTCATCATCTCCTCCCCTTCATCTCACCATCTCCTCCCCTTCATTTCATGTCTCCACCATCTCCTCCCCTTCATCTCACCATCTCCTCCCCTTCATCTCACCATCTCCTGCCCTTCATCTCACCATCTCCTGCCCTTCATCTCACCATCTCCTCCCCTTCATCTCACCATCTCCTCCCCTTCATTTCATCATCTCCTCCCCTTCATTTCATTTCTCCATCATCTCCTCCCCTTCATCTCATCATCTCCTCCCCTTCATCTCATCATCTCCTCCCCTTCATCTCATCATCTCCTCCCCATCATTTCTCCATCTCCTCCCCTTCATCTCATCATCTCCTCCCCATCATTTCTCCATCTCCTCCCCTTCATCTCATCATCTCCTCCTCATCATTTCTCCATCTCCTCCCCTTCATCTCATCATCTCCTCCCCTTCATCTCATCTCCTCCCCTTCATTTCTCCATCTCCTCCCCTTCATCTAATCATCTCCTCCCCTTTATCTCACCATCTCCTCCCCTTTATCTCACCATCTCCTCCCCTTCATCTCACCATCTCCTATCCTTCATCTCACCATCTCCTCCCCTTCATCTCACCATCTCCTCCCCTTCATCTCATCATCTCCTCCCCTTCATCTCATCATCTCCTCCCCTTCATCTCATCATCTCCTCCCCTTCATTTCTCATCTCCTCTCCTTCATCTCATCATCTCCTCCCCTTCATCTCATCATCTCCTCCCCTTCATTTTTCCATCTCCTCCCCTTCATCTCCTCCTCTTCATTTCATTTCTCCATCATCTCCTCCTTTTCATTTCTCCATCTCCTCCCCTTCATTTCTCTATCTCCTCCTCTTCATCTCACCATCTCCTCCCCTTCATCTCATCATCTCCTCCCCTTCATTTCTCCATCTCCTCCCCTTCATCTCATCATCTCCTCCCCATCATTTCATTTCTCCATCATCTCCTCCTCTTCATCTCACCATCTCCTCCCCTTCATCTCATCATCTCCTCCCCTTCATTTCTCCATCTCCTCCCCTTCATCTCATCATCTCCTCCCCTTCATTTCATTTCTCCATCATCTCCTCCCCTTCATTTCATCATCTCCTCCCCTTTATCTCATCATCTCCTCCCCTTCATCTCACCATCTCCTCCCCTTCATTTCTCCATCTCCTCCCCTTCATCTCATCATTTCCTCCCCTTCATCTCATCATCTCCTCCCCTAATCTCATCATCTCCTCCCCTTCATTTCATCATCTCCTCCCCTTCATCTCACCATCTCCTCCCCTTCATTTCATGTCTCCATCATCTCCTCCCCTTCATTTCTCCATCTCCTCCCCTTCATCTCATCATCTCCTCCCCTTCATTTCTCCATCTCCTCCCCTTCATCTCATCATCTCCTCCTTTTCATTTTTCCATCTCCTCCCCTTCATCTCCTCCTCTTCATTTAATTTCTCCATCATCTCCTTCTTTTCATTTCTCCATCATCTCCTCCCCTTCATCTCATCATCTCCTCCCCTTCATCTCCCCTTCATCTCACCATTTCCTCCCCTTCATCTCACCATTTCCTCCCCTTCATCTCATCATCTCCTCCCCTTCATCTCATCTCCTCCCCTTAATCTCATCATCTCCTCCCCTTCATCTCATCATCTCCTCCCCTTCATTTCATCATCTCCTCCCCTTCATCTCACCATCTCCTCCCCATCTCCTCCCCTTCATCTCATCTCCTCCCCTTCATTTCTCCATCTCATCCCCTTCATCTAATCATCTCATCCCCTTCATCTAATCATCTCCTCCCCTTCATCTAATCATCCCCTCCCCTTCATCTCACCATCTCCTCCCCTTCATCTCACCATCTCCTCCCCTTCATCTCATCATCTCCTCCCCTTCATCTCATCATCTCCTCCCCTTCATCTCACCATCTTCTCCCCTTCATCTCACCATCTTCTCCCCTTCATCTCACCATCTCCTCCCCTTCATTTCATTTCTCCATCATCTCCTCCCCTTCATCTCACCATCTCCTCCCCTTCATCTCATCATCTCCTCCTCTTCATCTCACCATCTCCTCCCCTTCATCTCATCATCTCCTCCCCTTCATCTCACCATCTCCTCCCCTTCATCTCACCATCTCCTCCCCTTCATCTCATCATCTCCTCCCCTTCATCTCATCATCTCCTCCCCTTCATTTCATCATCTCCTCCCCTTCATCTCATCATCTCCTCCCCTTCATCTCATCATCTCCTCCCCTTCATCTCATCATCTCCTCCCCTTCATCTCATCATCTCCTCCCCTTCATCTCATCATCTTCTCCCCTTCATCTCATCATCTTCTCCCCTTCATCTCATCATCTCCTCCCCTTCATTTCATCATCTCCTCCCCTTCATTTCATCATCTCCTCCCCTTCATCTCATCATCTCCTCCCCTTCATTTCTCCATCTCGTCCCCTTCATTTCTCCATCTCCTCCCCTTCATCTCATCATCTCATACCCTTCATTTCATTTCTCCATCATCTCCTCCTCTTCATTTTTCCATCATCTCCTCTCCTTCTTCTCATCATCTCCTCCCCTTCATTTCTCCATCTCCTCCCCTTCATTTCTCCATCTCCTCCCCTTCATCTCATCATCTCATACCCTTCATTTCATTTCTCCATCATCTCCTCCTCTTCATTTTTCCATCATCTCCTCTCCTTCTTCTCATCATCTCCTCCCCTTCATTTCTCCATCTCCTCCCCTTCATCTCATCATCTCCTCCTCTTCTTTTCATTTCTCCATCATCTCCTCCTCTTCATTTCTCCATCTCCTCCCCTTCTTCTCATCATCTCCTCCCCTTCATCTCTCCATCTCCTCCCCTTCATCTCATCATCTCCTCCCCTTCATCTCATCATCTCCTCCCCTTCATCTCTCCATCTCCTCCCCTTCATCTCATCATCTCCTCCCCTTCATCTCTCCATCTCCTCCCCTTCATCTCTCCATCTCCTCCCCTTCATCTCACCATCTCCTCCCCTTCATCTCACCATCTCCTCCCCTTCATCTCACCATCTCCTCCCCTTCATCTCATCATCTCCTCCCATTCATCTCATCATCTCCTCCCCTTCATTTCTCCATCTTCTCCCCTTCATCTCATCATCTCCTCCCCTTCATTTCTCCATCTCCTCCCCTTCATCTCATCATCTCCTCCCCTTCATTTCTCCATCTTCTCCCCTTCATCTCATCATCTCCTCCCCTTCATCTCCATCTCCTCCCCTCCATCTCCATCTCCTCCTCTTCATCTCATCATCTCCTCCTCTTCATTTCATTTCTCCATCATCTCCTCCTCCCCTTCATCTCATCATCTCCTCCCCTTCATCTCATCATCTCCTCACCTTCATTTCTCCATCTCCTCCCCTTCATTTCTCCATCTCCTCCCCTTCATTTCTCCATCTCCTCCCCTTCCTCTCTCCATCTCCTCCCCTTCCTCTCTCCATCTCCTCCCCTTCATCTCTCCATCTCCTCCCCTTCATCTCTACATCTCCTCCCCTTCATCTCTCCATCTCCTCCCCTTCATCTCACATTTTTCTCCCCTTCTTTTCACATTCTTTTCCATTTCACAAAACCATCTTCTCTTCTCAAAATTTCTCCATCTCACGCCTTCTTCTCCTCTCTTGGCTCCAGGAAGAAGATGAAGAAGCAGCAGCATAAGAGAGTTCCAGACACAGAGATGAAATAACTGCCACCAGTTGATGGGGATATGAAAAGCATTTTATATCATGTCTGAAATAATAATAATAATACTACAATTGTGTAACTTCAGAAACCAATATAAATGTTAAGAGTCTGTAATACATTTAGGATAATTTTTTTGCGTTTTTTTGAAGATCTGCAAAGCAGACATTATAGAAGTACAGTATGTGTAGCCAATGGACAGTATTGGGGGGGGGGGGGTTTACTAAAACTGGAGAGAGTAAAATCTGGTGCAGCTCTGCATAGAAACCAATCAGCTTCCAGGTTTAATTGTCAAAGTCCAATTGAACAAGCTGAAGTTAGAAGCTGATTGGTTTCAATTCGCAACTTTACCAGATTCTTTAGTTTTAGTAAATCAACTCCTATGGGTTAAATGTTGACTCAACGGGTAGAGCAGATGCGCTGTCTCCATGGCCAGAGATGTCACCATAAAAGGTCTATTGATTTGGATTTCCCATCACACTTCAAAACTGACATCTTCCAAGTCCAACCTGGCGTTACGCAGTTAAAGCAATCCAAGAAGAAGATCAGTTGCACGGTGATAATAAAATAATTCTATCGGAATTTGGCTTGGCATGCGTCCGGCAAATGGGGGCATTGCAATCACTGTCCATGTTCTCCGGATTCATTTGTTAACAGAGAGGTCCTCACATTTCATCTCCCAAATCCATGCAACCGGAGGAGGATTTAGATCATCGTAATCATTAGTTCAAAAAAGTGATTAACTTGTATGTGTCTTTTATGTAACCTGCTGCAACTTTTGTATATATGGCTGCCACCTTTTGGATATTAAATATGAATTTAAGACTTTTAGCTTGTTGATTGCTCTAAAGTATCCATGAATTGAACCTGTTGTGATGTGTGTGCTGGGAAAAGAAAGATCGATTGGGTTATCGTGGTAGAAGGGACTATTACATTTTTTTATATTTTTCAAAACTTTGGGAAAACGCTTGAGGAGATTTTGGTAAAATTTAGCTGTAGTGGCAAAATGCATTGGAGTGAATGGGGAACGTGAAGAAGGCGGCTTTTAGGGGTACAATGGGCTTAAAATGGCTCCTAAAGGGTATGGAAGCTCCTTTTCTCTATCCTAGACTTGTTCTTCTTGTTATGTACAGTACATAAAAAGTATAAAATACAAGAAACACTAAGGTCCCAAAAAAGAACACAAAAACAGTCGATCTTTCTTTTCCAAGCAAATCTTGCAGAAAAATCACCCCATTCCTCCCTATTGGCAGATATAGGCAAGCCTACTTCTGGAGAAAGCAGTGTGAATGTTTGCAGAGTCCGGTTATGTGCCGAAAAGCTCTCTGACCAAAACCGTCCGCAATCTGTGCCGGAGAGCTCTCTGACCAGAAGTGTGGTGGATTATTTTTAGCTACTCCTTAAAAGCAAATAATTCCATGTGCTAATAAGCACCCTTTCAGCCTTTTGGTATAATGCATCTTAATAAACCTGTTTCCTGTATAAACGCTAACCCAGGGGCGGATCCAGAGTCTTTTCTCGGGAGGGGCACTGTCAAAAAATATGTTTTTTTTGTGGGAAATTTATCGGGGAAATGGTTGGTGTCGGCGCTTCAATCATCCCGGCACCATGGTTGTTATGGTGTCAGGATGATTGAAGCGCATTATTTATATTATTACATTGTAATATAAAATTAAATAGTTCAATGCAGAATCAGTGGGAGCCCCGAGTGTGTCACTTGCCACCGTCGCCTGCAATTAGTGGGAGCCCTGAGCGTGTCACTTGCCACACGTTGCGGATTGTCACTTGAAACGTCACCTGCCACATCTTGTGGATTGTCACTTGCCACACCTTGCTGATTGTCACTTGCCACGTCACCTGCCACACCTTGCTGATTGTCACTTGCCTGCCACCAGATGCAGATTGTCATTTGCCACGTCACCTGACACAATTTGCGGATTGTCACTTGCCATGTCGCCTGCCACACCTTGCGGATTGTCACTAACTTGCCTGCTAAGGTGTAGTTTTGGTGTGTCCCAGACTCCCAGAGATAATGTAATCTATCTGCTGCCTGCACAGTGAGGGCGGAAGTCACTGCAGGAATGCAGGGCAGGCACGGGCGGTGAGAGATGATCTCATCTCTCTGCTCCCCCGCTCCCAGCTAGCTGATTGGCCATCTGCCACACTGAGCCTGCTCTCTCACTCTCACCTGCGCTGCCAACACACTGAGCAGCACGGTCTGCCCACAAACCGCGCCGCCCGCCCACAAACCGCGCCGCAAGCGGAGCCACCCGCTTTCTTACCCGTCTGTGGAGCCGCGCGCTATCGCACCTGCCCCCAGGCGTTAGCAACGAGTGCAGGGAAGAGGCTCCACCCACCTCCTCCTCTGCTCCTGGTATCGTGTCAGTGCGCCGCGTAACTACATTAGAAGAGTCTCTCTCTCGGCACCGCTGATCGGCTGATGTGAGAAACTGAGAGAGAGACTCAGAGAGGCAGCGGCAGCCGCAGAACAAGTACTGTATATACTCGAGTAAAAGCCGACCCGAATATAAGAATAGAGTGTCCATCTGCATGCCTCACTGTGCCTCACTTTGCCTCACGGTGCCCATGCCTCACTGTGCCCATGACTAGACTGATGTTTAACATGGGAGTCTATGGAAGGAGTGCCCGGCTTTGAAAAATCGGTTCTCCCCGGCCGTAGGTCCCCCAGACACCAAACTTTGCACACTTATAGAGGAGACATGGGGCTACATGTGTGCCACGATTGGGGTCCAGGGGACCTATGGCCGGCCAGTACCGGGTCCCCAAAGTCCGGGAGATCATGCGCAAAAAAAAACAAAAAAAAAACAGAGCAAGCAAGTGAGTGTGACAGATGGTCTCGGGGGGGGGAATTGCCCTGTCCCCCCCCTGGATCTGCCCCTGCGCTAACCTGGCCCAAAAGCAGAGCGATTCCACCCAAAACCCAAACACAGCAGACACGAAATGGCAGTTGCAACAAATGAAATTTAGGCCATGACCACATGATAGATGACATCTGGTCTACAGCACAATGGCTGACGAAAGCCGGGTCACATGGGGACTACAACAAAATGGCCGACGACAATCGGACCACATGGCGACATTAACACATGAAATGCAGTTGCTGATCCCACCAAAACCAGAACAAACCGAGATTTCTTCACTAGAAAACCAAAATTTCTCCCCACAAAAACTGACTACACAATTAAGACACCAAATGAACACTTAACCGTAGACACACACTTTAGGCTACATCAACTAGGGCCCATATTAACACAGGCTATCCAATGAAACAAACTTATCCGAAAACGCCAAAGTTACATAAAACACAAAATAACACCGCTCAAACATACACGCTTGTTCCCAAATACAAAACAATACTTGGCTCTGAAAGTTGGAAGGTCAACAGATACATAAGACCGAGACAATGCTGTTTGCATGCTTGATCTTTTCATCTCAAAACAATAGAGCTCCCTTATGTTATCTTCCAGAAACCTGAGACCATCCACGGGGCGTCTCCATCCTTTCAACAAACAACTACTATTGTAAGTGTAACAGCCGTGCATGGCCGCCCTTCCCCCCTCAGCCACATGGCCACTTGAATATGCGGAAGCCATTTTCAAATCTAAATGACCATCAGAGTTCACTAAACCATTTGTAGGTGAAAAATATTATTACATTTATGGGGACATGTGTCTTGCATAGGTAATAATTACAATTTATACATTTCTATTTCTCACATGCATCACAAACCTATCAGCCTGCTCAGTCATACACAACACACAGTCTCAAACATTTTAGGTTGTATTAAATGGGTCCTATAGGGCAGGTAAGTATCCCAAACAATACTGACAAATCATACACATAAAATCCCGCCATTATACCAAAAGATGAAACATTTGTTCTTTTGCAAAGCAGAACCTACCCAACACATCGGACCGAGAAAACGTACCCATTTGCCTCAGGACAACAAAGTATTTCAAACAGTTTGATGTCCTGGACTGGGATCCGCTCTCCCCCCCTCCTGATCCGATGCGAAGGAGGTTTTGTTCACTCCTACCTGGCTCGCCATCTGTGGTGGATTATTTTTAGCTTCTCCTTATAAGCAAATAATTCCATATGCTAATAAGCGCCCGTTCAGCCTTTTGGAATAATGCATCCTAATAAACCCGTTTCCCGTATAAACAGACATGACCACCATGCTTATGTCCTTAGTTCCATCGCTCGATTGGCTCTCCCGTGCACAGCCACTTGGTTTTAATTCATGGACAACAAAAGGAATGACAAACAGAAAGTCATGGCCCCAACAGCCAATCGCTTCCTCCATGCGAAATGACATCACAGGAAATGACATCACAGGAAATGGCATCACAGGAAATGACAGCACAGGAAATGGCATCACAGGAAATGACAGCACAGGATATGACATTCAGCATGGAGCCCATTCAATACTGCTCAGAGTAACCAGTATATAGTGAGGATCTTTCTATTTGTTCTTACAGGCTTGAGATGATCTGCAGGGACATTGCTAGTGCTGTTGTCAATATACGGTACGAGTACACCGATAAGGCAGATATCAATGTCCTCTTATAAAAGCAGATATGTATCCAGAAGGGATAGCGTAGCCACAAGAGAGATATAATAGGTTTCTCTTGTTATGCGGACTTCGCTTCTCTAATGTGCATAGGCATTTGAAGGAAAGAAGCCCAGCGCATTGACACTTACAAACCGGCAAACGTCCACACACACGGAGAACACGTCTCCAAGTCCATGAGAAGGTTTTCATACTGACTGTTTTACCGCTGGTCCCGATTCAACCCAAATGCGCTCTGCAAGAGCACTCCCCGATTAAGGTGTACGTTTAATATACCGTGATATTTCACTGCTGCTGAGTTCACGGTTCTTCTCAGAGATATCTGTTCTCCCCCTTGTGGTAGTTTAATATACAGTGTAGATCACTTCTCCCACTGTGAATAGAAGTGATCTACAAATGCTTTGAGAATCCCAAACGGCTTCTGTTGCTGTAATCTCGCGATACCTCGGGAGATTTCAGTATCAGAACCCCAAAGTGAAACACGAAGCACTCCACATACACTGCACATATTAACTTAATAATAAAGTTATAATCCCCCTACCCAATAAACAGACACCCCATAAT
Source organism: Rana muscosa (assembly GCA_029206835.1). Lineage (NCBI taxonomy): Eukaryota > Metazoa > Chordata > Amphibia > Anura > Ranidae > Rana > Rana muscosa. Next base: position 1,301,100,597 of record CM055116.1, on the reverse strand, counting down.
TGCAAAACATTATAATGATTAATACATAAGCATAACACATGTGCATATTTATGTGAATGGTGTATTCTGAAATGATTGTACTGTATTTGTCATGCAGCTATGCACCATTCATATAAAAACAATAAATATATATATTAAATAGTTCAAAATAATATAAAAAAAGCATAACAATAAAAATATTAAATTAATAATAAAATTTTATATATATATATATATATATATATATATATATATATATATTGTGAGGGGGCTAGCTCGGCAGCGGGTATGTGTGACCCCCGGGATGGGCTCCCCACCCAAAAACAGGCCCAGCAGACGGAGGTTGTGGTTTTCAAAATCAAAAAAGGTGCGGTTTATTTTCTATTTACAGTGACAAAAACACAGCAAGGCAAAAAAAACAAACACAAAATAAATCCTGGTCAACTTGACCTCTGACTAAACTTACAGGTTTCCTAACTAACGACTGGGATCAGCCTAGTGCTGTCCTAGTCCCTGGTTTTAAATGTCCAAGCAAAATATAGCCACACAGGCTTTCTCTCACCGCACAGGGGTTCACTCTCCCTAGACAGTCCACACAGGTCTGCTTCCAGGCATGAGCTAACATCTAATGAATCTGGGAGTTCTTATAGAGGCCTAAATGAGCTGACAAGGTTCAGCTGGACTCATCAACTCCCTGTCTGCACGACGCCCAGCCCTCTCCCTAGAGGTATGAGTCATCAATGAGCCCACTAGTCTCAGCTGGGCTTATACAACTCTCCACCTAGCTGTATAAATCGGCGTAAAGCCTGAATCTGGGCGAAATATATCTACCCCCCTGGATGCAACCAGGTGACTTTACCTTCCTGCTGTCACATACCCCCCCCTCTTGTTTTAACCTCGGGGTTGGAACACCAGCAATCAGGCATTCATGTACTCGAGACAAAGCATCCACATTCCCCATTTGAACGCCAGGGCGATGCTTTACTGTGAAGTTGAATTCCTGGAGGGCCAGGAACCACCTATTCACTCTTCTATTTGTTTCCTTGTTTTGAGCCATCCACTTTAACGGAGCGTGATCCGTAACCATGTCAAAGTGCCTACCTAGCAGGTAGTACCGAAGGGAATCTAGAGCCCACTTCACCGCTAAACACTCCTTTTCAACGGTGGCGTAATTTACCTCATGGGACTTCAACTTCCTGCTGAGGTAAATGACTGGGTGCTCTTCCCCGTTCCAGACCTGGGACAATACTGCTCCTAACCCCACATCTGACGCATCACTTTGTACGACAAAGTCTTTAGAGAAGTCGGGTGAGTACAACACTGGCTGGCTACATAAGGCTTGTTTCAAGAATTGGAATGCTGCCTCAGCCTCGGGGGTCCATTTAATCATGACCGACCCTTTCCCTTTCGTCAGGTTGGTTAGGGGCACAGCCTTAGAAGCAAAGTGGGGAATGAAGCGCCGATAATAACCCGCGATTCCCAGAAAGGCTCGTACCTGCTTCTTGCTGTTGGGACGTGGCCAACTCTGGATGGCCTCGACTTTGTTGAGTTGGGGTTTTATTACTCCCCTGCCAATGGTGTACCCAAGATATTTGGCCTCCTCCTGCCCAATGGTACACTTCTTGGGGTTAGCCGTAAACCCCGCTTCCCGAACAGAGTCCAGGACTGCTTGCACTTTTGGCAGATGTGAGGCCCAATCTGTGCTATGGACAATTACGTCATCCAGGTAAGCCGCAGCATACTTCCGATGGGGCCTCAGCATCTGGTCCATTTTCCGCTGGAATGTGGCCGGCGCATTCTGTAACCCGAACGGCATTCTCTTATATTGGAACGCCCCGTCTGGGGTTACAAATGCGGTTTTCTCTTTGGCCGACTTGGCCAGGGGAATTTGCCAATACCCTTTTGTGAGGTCAAGAGTCGTCATGTATCGGGCTGTTCCCAGCCGGTCGATCAACTCATCTATACGTGGCATGGGGTAGGTGTCAAATTTTGTAACTTTGTTCAACTGACGAAAATCGTTACAAAATCGCCAGCTCCCATCCGGTTTAGGCACCAACACAATGGGACTAGACCAATCACTTTGGGACTCCTCTATCACCCCTAAGTTCAGCATTTTCTGTACTTCCTCCCGTATTGCCTCCCGTCGGGCCTCTGGGATCCGATAGGGTTTTAACTTCACCCTTTCACCGGGCGGGGTAATAATATCATGCTCTACCCCAGATGTTTGTCCCGGCAGCTCAGAGAACACCTCCTTGTTGCGAAGCACAAACTCCTTAACCTCCTGTTGTTGGGGTTGTGACAAGGTGGCTGCTATTCCAACCTCCGGAATCACGCAACCAGTTTGAGCTGGTGCCCAAGTTTCTGCGACTAGGGACTCTCTATCCCTCCAGGCTTTCAACAGATTAACGTGATATATCTGTTCGGGCTTTCGCCTTCCTGGTTGTCTGACCTTGTAATTCACTTCGCTCACTTTTTCCATTATCTCGTAGGGGCCTTGCCATTTGGCAAGGAATTTACTTTCAACCGTAGGGACAAGTACCAATATCCTATCCCCCGGGGAAAAGGTACGGGTCTTGGCTCCACGGTTGTACACTCTCTGCTGTGCCAACTGCGCTTGGGCCAAATGTTCCTTCACGATGGGCATTACCTGTGCAATTCGATCTTGCATCAGGGCGACATGCTCAATCACACTCCTGTGGGGAGAACTCTCACTTTCCCAAGTTTCCTTGGCAATATCCAACAGCCCTCTTGGGTGTCTCCCATACAGTAACTCAAAGGGGGAGAATCCCGTAGAGGATTGGGGCACCTCCCTAATAGCAAACATCAAATAAGGAAGTAGACAGTCCCAATCCTTTCCATCCCTATCCACCACTTTCTTCAACATTTGTTTTAGGGTTTTGTTGAATCTTTCAACCAGCCCATCGGTTTGGGGGTGATACACAGATGTACGTAATTGCGTCACTTTGAACAATTTACACAGCTCCTTCATAACCCGGGACATAAAGGGTGTACCTTGGTCCGTAAGCAGTTCTTTACAAATACCCACCCGGCTAAAAACAAGAGATAGCTCTTTGGCTATGGTTTTGGCCGAGGTATTTCTGAGAGGGATCGCTTCTGGATAACGGGTGGCATAGTCCATTATAACCAATATGTACTGGTGCCCCCTAGCGGACTTGATTATAGGACCTACCAAATCCATTGCGATTCTCTCAAACGGGACCTCAATGATGGGTAGAGGGACCAGCGGGCTACGGAAGTGTGGCATCGGGGCCGACCTCTGACACACAGGGCAGGAGGAACAATAATTTTCTATGTCCTTCATCACCCCAGGCCAATAGAATCTCTGTAATACCCTCTCTCGGGTTTTCTCTGTCCCCAGATGACCTCCAAGAATGTGCCCATGGGCCAACTCCAACACCAACTTCCTGTAAGGTTTGGGCACCACCAGCTGCTCAACGGTTTCTTCTGCCCTTTTTGCCACCCGATACAGTAGGTCCTTCTCTACGCTGAAGTATGGGTAAGTGCAGGTATTATCTGGGTTCACTAACTCGCCATCTATTTTCACTACGTTTTCCCGTGCCGTTATTAGGGCGGGGTCTTTCAACTGTTCTGTGGCAAAGTTTTCCCTGTGAACCTCAAGATCAGAAAACTCCACAGACGGTAGGTTTTCGTCTGAGGAGGTGGGCTCCTCTCCAGTTTCTTGAGTCTCCCCTGCCAATACTGACAAGGGAAATTCGGGAGAGTCCTCACCACTCTCAGAGGAGTTCTGGCTATCATATTCCTGGTACATAGGGGCACCAGTGGGGGGCTCATGATCATCCCACAGTTCCCAGAACTTCGGAAAATCCCTTCCCACAATGGCGTCATGCGGTAACTGAGACACTAAGCCCACTGGATGAGAAAGGGTACCTTTGGGGGTCTCGAAACACACTGTAGTCACTGGATACTCTCGGGTGTCCCCATGCACACAAATAACGGCTACCTTGCTATTCCCAGAGACCTCTGTTTTAACTAACTCAGCCTTTATCAGGGTCACAAGGCTACCTGAATCCAGCAATACCACAACATTTCTACCATTAATACACATTTTGCATAAATGTTTCTCAGTTCCCCGAATGGCAGTGCATGCGACTGTCGCACACAGCGACTGACGTCTGCCCGTCAGAAAGTCACACTGCATGGGTTCCTCCAAAACCGGGCAATTTGCTGCAATATGTCCCGCTTGCCGGCAGCGGTAGCAAATGATCCTTCTTGCCGCCTCTTGAGCCGCTGATTTCCCAGGCTGTTCTTGCCAAACTTGGGGTAGAGCTCCCACCCTCTCACTCTCTCCACCCTTACCCCTTGGAATCATCTTATCCGCCCCTGGGGATGGTCTGGTCTTAGGGTGGAAAGTCCGAGTGTCTCTGGAAGAGGCCGTCAGGTTCTCTGTAGCCAAGTATTTCTCCACACGATCCACAAGACCATCGGCCGTCTCTGGGTCTCCATGGCTTACCCACTTTTGGATGGCAGTAGGAAGAGCTCTCAAAAACCGATCCATTACAACACGTTCCACAATCTTTGGTGCGGACAAAGTCTCTGGCTGTAGCCACTTTCTGCTCAGGTGAATGAGATCATACATTTGAGACCTGGGGGGTTTTCCAAGCTGGAAAGTCCAGTTATGCACACGCTGAGCCCGGACAGCCAGGGTGACACCCAGCCTTGCCAATATTTCAGCTTTTAGCATCACATAGTCTTTTGCTTGGTCAGGCTCTAGGTCATAGTAAGCTTTCTGCGATTCACCCGTTAACAGAGGAGCCACCAGTCCAGCCCACTGCTCCTCAGGCCACTTTTCTCTTTCAGCGGTCCTTTCAAATGTGGTCAAAAATACCTCTGGATCATCCTCTCCAGTCATTTTTGTCAATAAACGACTCACCCCAAAGGACGCGGTATTAGTGGGACGGCTTTCCTCACCGGTCTGCGGACGTTGCTGCATTACTGCTTCCATCTGTTGTTGTAGTCTCTGCTCTTGCTTCTGCAACAGGTCTATGAAGCGGGCCTCAGATTGCTGTTGGGCTTGTTGCTGAGCCTCCAGACTCTGTTGTAAAGTTGCAAGGCTCTGTTGATGAGCTTGCTGCTGGGCTGCAAGGCTCCTTTGCAAACCTGCATTTGTCTGCTGTTGATTGGCATTTGCTAGAGCCAGCTGTTTCAGTATCTCCTCCATGCTGGCTTAAAAAAAAACTGCCACTGGTTCTCCACCAACTGTGAGGGGGCTAGCTCGGCAGCGGGTATGTGTGACCCCCGGGATGGGCTCCCCACCCAAAAACAGGCCCAGCAGACGGAGGTTGTGGTTTTCAAAATCAAAAAAGGTGCGGTTTATTTTCTATTTACAGTGACAAAAACACAGCAAGGCAAAAAAAACAAACACAAAATAAATCCTGGTCAACTTGACCTCTGACTAAACTTACAGGTTTCCTAACTAACGACTGGGATCAGCCTAGTGCTGTCCTAGTCCCTGGTTTTAAATGTCCAAGCAAAATATAGCCACACAGGCTTTCTCTCACCGCACAGGGGTTCACTCTCCCTAGACAGTCCACACAGGTCTGCTTCCAGGCATGAGCTAACATCTAATGAATCTGGGAGTTCTTATAGAGGCCTAAATGAGCTGACAAGGTTCAGCTGGACTCATCAACTCCCTGTCTGCACGACGCCCAGCCCTCTCCCTAGAGGTATGAGTCATCAATGAGCCCACTAGTCTCAGCTGGGCTTATACAACTCTCCACCTAGCTGTATAAATCGGCGTAAAGCCTGAATCTGGGCGAAATATATCTACCCCCCTGGATGCAACCAGGTGACTTTACCTTCCTGCTGTCACAATATAAAAATTAAAATAAATCATTTTAAATAAAGAAAAACCCCTGTATAATAAAATTAGAATAGTCCATGAGCTGAACCAAATGTTAGGTTTAAAATAAATAAAAAATAATTAAAAGACTTAAATAAAATACAGAAAATTTAATTTAAATAATACCAGAATGTGGTAATGTTAAATAGGGAGTGCAGAGTGTATGGTGGTGAGTAATATGTAAAGGAGAGGAGTGCGGAGTGTATGGAGGTGGGTAATATGTACAGGAGTGGAGTGTGGAATGTATGGTCGGGGGGGGGGGTAATATGTACAGGAGAGGAGTGTGGAGTGTATGGCGTTGGGTAATATGTACAGGAGAGGAGTGCGGAGTGTATGGTGGGGGGGGTAATATGTACAGGAGAGGAGCGCGGAGTGTATGGAGGTGGGTAATACGTACAGGAGAGGAGTGCGGAGTGTATGGTGGGGGGGGTAATATGTACAGGAGAGGAGCGCAGAGTGTATGGAGGTGGGTAATACGTACAGGAGAGGAGTGCGGAGTGTATGGCGGGGGGTAATATGTACAGGAGAGGAGTGCAGAGTGTATGGCGTTGGGTAATATGTACAGGAGTGGAGTGTGGAATGTATGGCGGGGGGGGGTAATATGTACAGGAGAGGAGTGTGGAGTGTATGGCGTTGGGTAATATGTACAGGAGAGGAGCGCGGAGTGTATGGCGGGGGTAGTTAGTGGAGAGAGGAGGAAGAGGAGTGCAATACCACCTCCTGATAGTCTGTCAGCCACTGCTGTAACACCTTGGTGGTGGGGCACTCCGAAGGATGTAAGGGGGCACTCTGGAGGAAGTAATGGGGCACTCTGGAGGCACTAAGGGGGCACCCTGGAGGTTGTAAGGGCTGATGTAACGGGGCACTCTGGTCCTCCAGAGTGTCCCCTTACATCCTCCTCCAGAGTGCCCCCTTACATCCCCCTCCAGAGTGCCCCCTTAGTACTACTGTACAAAGGGGCACTCTGGAGAAAGTAAAGGGGCACTCTGGAGAAAGTAAGGGGCGGGAGTAAGGGAGCACTCTGGAGGAAATAAGGGGGCACTCTGGAGGCACACAGATAGTACCTCCAGAGTGCCCCCTGCAGAGAGTCCTGAGGAGTGATGGCCATTATTCCATGGCAGGTGAATGTTAGGAAAAGCAGAGCACACCACCCACCTCATGGCTGCCCTATTCCACTACTGCTTGCTCTCTCCCTGCCACAGCCCTGACATAAGCCCGGTCCAGCCTGTGGTGTATGTCCCCATGTTATCATGTTATGTTTTTAGAGATCTTTATATATGTGTGTGTGTGTGTACAGTATATATGGCGTTTATCACACAGGCGTACTAACATATACACTTATGCAAACGCAGTGTTTACTGGACTCATCTGATGCTCTTAATTTTACAGCCATGCATGTGCACATCACCTTGTGTCATCAGCGATGCATCATCTGCGCAGCAGTCAAAATCACAGCATCCGTTGTACTTTTGTAGCCACAACACTGCCTTTGCACGGTTGTACAATGTAATACACAAATGTGAAGGACTCGAAGGAGATGTGTGTGTGTGTGTGTGTGTGTATATATATATATATTTTTTTTATATATATGTATATCTGTGTGTATATATATATATATATATATATATATATATATATATATATATATACTCACACACTACAGATATAAATAAATACACACACACAGATATATATATACACACACACACACAGTACAGGTATATATATATCTGTGTGTGTAATTGTATAGTTCATGTAATTCTAACCTGCTTTTGATGTATTTTTAACTGAAGTAGAGAAAGATTTTACTTTGACTTTTGACCACTCAGGCAGATGGATGAAGGAAGAAGCTATTCACTGGCGGAGATCTCCTCTTTCTTCCTGCTATCTCCACCTCTGGGCTGGAGAAGCAAGAAAGGAGAACTTGAAAGAGAAGCACAGAGATAAAGTGGCATCACTGGATATTAAACAGGCCATTTGTGTTGCAGTGAATGCAGCCGTTCTGTGCACTGAGATGCGAGGAGGAGAATAGTTCTCCAGTACTCATCTCGGTATATTAAAACAGAAATGCTCTGTGATAAGCGGTGATCATCATGATCTCCGCTTATCATGGTTTATTAAACGTACACCTTAATCAGACACAGGGAGACAGATGACCATGAGTCCATATAATAAAATTTCCACAACAGAAGTGTCCGCAGTCTGTGCCAGAGAGATCTCTGGCTGGAAGCATCCATAGTCTATTCCGAAGAGCTCTCTGATCAGAAGCGTCCGCAGTCTGTGCCGGAGAGCTCTCTGACCAGAAGTGTCCGCAGTCTGTGCCGGAGAGATCTCTGGCTGGAAGCATCCATAGTCTATTCCGAATAGCTCTCTGATCAGAAGCGTCCGCAGTCTGTGCCGGAGAGCTCTCTGACCAGAAGTGTCCGCAGTCTGTGCCAGAGAGATCTCTGGCTGGAAGCATCCATAGTCTATTCCGAAGAGCTCTCTGACCAGAAGCATCCGCAGTCTGTGCCGGAGAGCTCTCTGACCAGAAGTGTCCGCAGTCTGTGCGGGAGAGCTCTCTGACCAGAAGTGTCCGCAGTCTGTGCGGGAGAGCTCTCTGACCAGAAGTGTCCGCAGTCTGTGCCAGAGAGCTCTCTGGCTGGAAGCATCCATAGTTTATTCCGAAGAGCTCTCTGATCAGAAGCGTCCGCAGTCTGTGCGGGAGAGCTCTCTGACCAGAAGTGTCCGCAGTCTGTGCCAGAGAGATCTCTGGCTGGAAGCATCCATAGTCTATTCCGAAGAGCTCTCTGATCAGAAGCGTCCGCAGTCTGTGCCGGAGAGCTCTCTGACCAGAAGTGTCCGCAGTCTGTGCCAGAGAGCTCTCTGACCAGAAGTGTCCGCAGTCTGTGCGGGAGAGCTCTCTGACCAGAAGTGTCCGCAGTCTGTGCGGGAGAGCTCTCTGACCAGAAGTGTCCGCAGTCTGTGCCAGAGAGCTCTCTGGCTGGAAGCATCCATAGTTTATTCCGAAGAGCTCTCTGATCAGAAGCGTCCACAGTCTGTGCGGGAGAGCTCTCTGACCAGAAGTGTCCGCAGTCTGTGCCAGAGAGATCTCTGGCTGGAAGCATCCATAGTCTATTCCGAAGAGCTCTCTGATCAGAAGCGTCCGCAGTCTGTGCCGAAGAGCTCTCTGACCAGAAGTGTCCACAGTCTGTGCCGGAGAGCTCTCTGACCAGAAGTGTCCGCAGTCTGTGCCAGAGAGCTCTCTGATCAGAAGCATCCGCAGTCTGTGCCGGAGAGCTCTCTGACCAGAAGTGTCCGCAGTCTGTGCCAGAGAGATCTTTGGCTGGAAGCATCCATAGTCTATTCCGAAGAGCTCTCTGACCAGAAGCATCCGCAGTCTGTGCCGGAGAGCTCTCTGATCAGAAGCATCCGCAGTCTGTGCGGGAGAGCTCTCTGACCAGAAATGTCCGCAGTCTGTGCCAGAGAGATCTCTGGCTGGAAGCATCCATAGTCTATTCCGAAGAGCTCTCTAAACAGAAGCGTCCGCAGTCTGTGCGGGAGAGCTCTCTGACCAGAAGTGTCCACAGTCTGTGCCAGAGAGATCTCTGGCTGGAAGCATCCATAGTCTATTCCGAAGAGCTCTCTGATCAGAAGCGTCCGCAGTCTGTGCCAGAGAGCTCTCTGACCAGAAGTGTCCGCAGTCTGTGCCAGAGAGCTCTCTGATCAGAAGCATCCGCAGTCTGTGCGGGAGAGCTCTCTGACCAGAAGTGTCCGCAGTCTGTGCCAGAGAGATCTTTGGCTGGAAGCATCCATAGTCTATTCCGAAGAGCTCTCTGACCAGAAGCAACCGCAGTCTGTGCCGGAGAGCTCTCTGATCAGAAGCATCCGCAGTCTGTGCTGGAAAGCTCTCTGACCAGAAGCATCCGCAGTCTGTGCCGGAGAGCTCTCTGACCAGAAGTGTCCGCAGTCTGTGCTGGAAAGCTCTCTGACCAGAAGCATCCGCAGTCTGTGCCGGAGAGCTCTCTGACCAGAAGTGTCCGCAGTCTGTGCCAGAGAGATCTCTGGCTGGAAGCATCCATAGTCTATTCCGAAGAGCTCTCTGATCAGAAGCGTCCGCAGTCTGTGCGGGAGAGCTCTCTGACCAGAAGTGTCCGCAGTCTGTGCCGGAGAGATCTCTGGCTGGAAGCATCCATAGTCTATTCCGAAGAGCTCTCTGACCAGGAGCATCCGCAGTCTGTGCCGGAGAGCTCTCTGATCAGAAGCGTCCGCAGTCTGTGCTGGAAAGCTCTCTGACCAGGAGCATCCGCAGTCTGTGCCGGAGAGCTCTCTGACCAGAAGTGTCCGCAGTCTGTGCTGGAAAGCTCTCTGACCAGAAGCATCCGCAGTCTGTGCCGGAGAGCTCTCTGACCAGAAGTGTCCGCAGTCTGTGCCGGAGAGCTCTCTGACCAGAAGTGTCCGCAGTCTGTGCCAGAGAGATCTCTGGCTGGAAGCATCCATAGTCTATTCCGAAGAGCTCTCTGATCAGAAGCGTCCGCAGTCTGTGCGGGAGAGCTCTCTGACCAGAAGTGTCCGCAGTCTGTGCCAGAGAGCTCTCTGACCAGAAGTGTCCGCAGTCTGTGCCAGAGAGATCTCTGGCTGGAAGCATCCATAGTCTATTCCGAAGAGCTCTCTGATCAGAAGCGTCTGCAGTCTGTGCGGGAGAGCTCTCTGACCAGAAGTTTCCGCAGTCTGTGCCAGAGAGATCTCTAGCTGGAAGCATCCATAGTCTATTCCGAAGAGCTCTCTGATCAGAAGCGTCCGCAGTCTGTGCCGGAGAGCTCTCTGACCAGAAGTGTCCGCAGTCTGTGCTGGAGAGCTCTCTGATCAGAAGCATCCGCAGTCTGTGCCGGAGAGCTCTCTGACCAGAAGTGTCCGCAGTCTGTGCCAGAGAGATCTCTGGCTGGAAGCATCCATAGTCTATTCCGAAGAGCTCTCTGACCAGAAGCATCCGCAGTCTGTGCCGGAGAGCTCTCTGATCAGAAGCAACCGCAGTCTGTGCTGGAAAGCTCTCTGACCAGAAGCATCCGCAGTCTGTGCCGGAGAGCTCTCTGACCAGAAGTGTCCGCAGTCTGTGCTGGAAAGCTCTCTGACCAGAAGCATCCGCAGTCGGTTCCGGAGAGCTCTCTGACCAGAAGTGTCCGCAGTCTGTGCCAGAGAGATCTCTGGCTGGAAGCATCCATAGTCTATTCCGAAGAGCTCTCTGATCAGAAGCGTCCGCAGTCTGTGCGGGAGAGCTCTCTGACCAGAAGTGTCCGCAGTCTGTGCCGGAGAGATCTCTGGCTGGAAGCATCCATAGTCTATTCCGAAGAGCTCTCTGACCAGAAGCATCCGCAGTCTGTGCCGGAGAGCTCTCTGATCAGAAGCTTCCGCAGTCTGTGCTGGAAAGCTCTCTGACCAGAAGCATCCGCAGTCTGTGCCGGAGAGCTCTCTGACCAGAAGTGTCCGCAGTCTGTGCTGGAAAGCTCTCTGACCAGAAGCATCCGCAGTCTGTGCCGGAGAGCTCTCTGACCAGAAGTGTCCGCAGTCTGTGCCGGAGAGCTCTCTGACCAGAAGTGTCCGCAGTCTGTGCCAGAGAGATCTCTGGCTGGAAGCATCCATAGTCTATTCCGAAGAGCTCTCTGATCAGAAGCGTCCGCAGTCTGTGCGGGAGAGCTCTCTGACCAGAAGTGTCCGCAGTCTGTGCCAGAGAGCTCTCTGACCAGAAGTGTCCGCAGTCTGTGCCAGAGAGATCTCTGGCTGGAAGCATCCATAGTCTATTCCGAAGAGCTCTCTGATAGGGATGAGCTTCGTGTTCGAGTCGAACATACGTTCGACTCGAACATCGGCTGTTCGATCGTTCGACGAAGATCGAACGATTTGGGCCGTTCGCGCCAAATTCGAGTGACGCGAACGGCCCACAATGCACTACGCCATCGCAGTGTCATCCAGGCGCTGTGATTGGCCAAGCATGCACTGTGACCCCGCATGCTTGGCCAATCACAGCGCCGGCAGCGAGGAGAGCAATGATTGGCCACAGGCAGGATGCCTGTGGCCAATTATTGCTGAGGGTGTTTAGTACACGCCCCACACTATAAAAGGCCGCCAGCACGGCGGCCTAGTGTAGTGTGTTCCGGAGCAGGGAAAGAGAAGCATAGGCAGGGACAGTGACATTTATTTCTTTCTTGCTTAACCTGGATTCCTTTAGTTTAGGGAAAGAGAAGGATAGGTAGGGAGAGTGTCAGTGTGTTTTACTGTGCCAGTCCTTGTTTCTAGGGACAAAGAAGGAAAGTGAGGGGATTTCTCCTTGTGCTATAGTGTGCTTTAAAAAAACATTTTTTCTAGGGACAGAAAACTGTAGGTAGGGAGAGTGTCAGTTTCTTTCACTGTGCCAGTCCTTGTTTCTAGGGACAAAGAAGGAAAGTGAGGGGATTTCTCCTTGTGCTATAGTGTGCTTTAAAAAAACATTTTTTCTAGGGACAGAAAACTGTAGGTAGGGAGAGTGTCAGTTTCTTTCACTGTGCCAGTCCTTGTTTCTAGGGACAAAGAAGGAAAGTGAGGGGATTTCTCCTTGTGCTATAGTGTGCTTTAAAAAAACATTTTTTCTAGGGACAGAAAACTGTAGGTAGGGAGAGTGTCAGTTTCTTTCACTGTGCCAGTCCTTGTTTCTAGGGACAAAGAAGGAAAGTGAGGGGATTTCTCCTTGTGCTATAGTGTGCTTTAAAAAAACATTTTTTCTAGGGACAGAAAACTGTAGGTAGGGAGAGTGTCAGTTTCTTTCACTGTGCCAGTCCTTGTTTCTAGGGACAAAGAAGGAAAGTGAGGGGATTTCTCCTTGTGCTATAGTGTGCTTTAAAAAAACATTTTTTCTAGGGACAGAAAACTGTAGGTAGGGAGAGTGTCAGTTTCTTTCACTGTGCCAGTCCTTGTTTCTAGGGACAAAGAAGGAAAGTGAGGGGATTTCTCCTTGTGCTATAGTGTGCTTTAAAAAAACATTTTTTCTAGGGACAGAAAACTGTAGGTAGGGAGAGTGTCAGTTTCTTTCACTGTGCCAGTCCTTGTTTCTAGGGACAAAGAAGGAAAGTGAGGGGATTTCTCCTTGTGCTATAGTGTGCTTTAAAAAAACATTTTTTCTAGGGACAGAAAACTGTAGGTAGGGAGAGTGTCAGTTTCTTTCACTGTGCCAGTCCTTGTTTCTAGGGACAAAGAAGGAAAGTGAGGGGATTTCTCCTTGTGCTATAGTGTGCTTTAAAAAAAATTTTTTTCTAGGGACAGAACACTGTAGGTAGGGAGAGTGTCAGTTTCTTTCACTGTGCCAGTCCTTGTTTCTAGGGACAAAGAAGGAAAGTGAGGGGATTTCTCCTTGTGCTATAGTGTGCTTTAAAAAAACATTTTTTCTAGGGACAGAAAACTGTAGGTAGGGAGAGTGTCAGTTTCTTTCACTGTGCCAGTCCTTGTTTCTAGGGACAAAGAAGGAAAGTGAGGGGATTTCTCCTTGTGCTATAGTGTGCTTTAAAAAAACATTTTTTCTAGGGACAGAAAACTGTAGGTAGGGAGAGTGTCAGTTTCTTTCACTGTGCCAGTGCTTGTTTCTAGGGACAAAGAAGGAAAGTGAGGGGATTTCTCCTTGTGCTATAGTGTGCTTTAAAAAAACATTTTTTCTAGGGACAGAACACTGTAGGTAGGGAGAGTGTCAGTTTCTTTCACTGTGCCAGTCCTTGTTTCTAGGGACAAAGAAGGAAAGTGAGGGGATTTCTCCTTGTGCTATAGTGTGCTTTAAAAAAACATTTTTTCTAGGGACAGAAAACTGTAGGTAGGGAGAGTGTCAGTTTCTTTCACTGTGCCAGTCCTTGTTTCTAGGGACAAAGAAGGAAAGTGAGGGGATTTCTCCTTGTGCTATAGTGTGCTTTAAAAAAACATTTTTTCTAGGGACAGAAAACTGTAGGTAGGGAGAGTGTCAGTTTCTTTCACTGTGCCAGTCCTTGTTTCTAGGGACAAAGAAGGAAAGTGAGGGGATTTCTCCGTGTGCTTTAAAAAAACATTTTTTCTAGGGACAGAACACTGTAGGTAGGGAGAGTGTCAGTTTCTTTCACTGTGCCAGTCCTTGTTTCTAGGGACAAAGAAGGAAAGTGAGGGGATTTCTCCTTGTGCTATAGTGTGCTTTAAAAAAACATTTTTTCTAGGGACAGAAAACTGTAGGTAGGGAGAGTGTCAGTTTCTTTCACTGTGCCAGTCCTTGTTTCTAGGGACAAAGAAGGAAAGTGAGGGGATTTCTCCTTGTGCTTTAGTGTGCTTTAAAAAAACATTTTTTCTAGGGACAGAACACTGTAGGTAGGGAGAGTGTCAGTTTCTTTCACTGTGCCAGTCCTTGTTTCTAGGGACAAAGAAGGAAAGTGAGGGGAATTCTCCTTGTGCTATAGTGTGCTTTAAAAAAAACATTTTTTCTAGGGACAGAAAACTGTAGGTAGGGAGAGTGTCAGTTTCTTTCACTGTGCCAGTCCTTGTTTCTAGGGACAAAGAAGGAAAGTGAGGGGATTTCTCCTTGTGCTATAGTGTGCTTTAAAAAAAACATTTTTTCTAGGGACAGAAAACTGTAGGTAGGGAGAGTGTCAGTTTCTTTCACTGTGCCAGTCCTTGTTTCTAGGGACAAAGAAGGAAAGTGAGGGGATTTCTCCTTGTGCTATAGTGTGCTTTAAAAAAACATTTTTTCTAGGGACAGAACACTGTAGGTAGGGAGAGTGTCAGTTTCTTTCACTGTGCCAGTCCTTGTTTCTAGGGACAAAGAAGGAAAGTGAGGGGATTTCTCCTTGTGCTATAGTGTGCTTTAAAAAAACATTTTTTCTAGGGACAGAAAACTGTAGGTAGGGAGAGTGTCAGTTTCTTTCACTGTGCCAGTCCTTGTTTCTAGGGACAAAGAAGGAAAGTGAGGGGATTTCTCCTTGTGCTATAGTGTGCTTTAAAAAAACATTTTTTCTAGGGACAGAAAACTGTAGGTAGGGAGAGTGTCAGTTTCTTTCACTGTGCCAGTCCTTGTTTCTAGGGACAAAGAAGGAAAGTGAGGGGATTTCTCCTTGTGCTATAGTGTGCTTTAAAAAAACATTTTTTCTAGGGACAGAAAACTGTAGGTAGGGAGAGTGTCAGTTTCTTTCACTGTGCCAGTCCTTGTTTCTAGGGACAAAGAAGGAAAGTGAGGGGATTTCTCCTTGTGCTATAGTGTGCTTTAAAAAAAAAAATTTTCTAGGGACAGAAAACTGTAGGTAGGGAGAGTGTCAGTTTCTTTCACTGTGCCAGTCCTTGTTTCTAGGGACAAAGAAGGAAAGTGAGGGGAATTCTCCTTGTGCTATAGTGTGCCAAAGCATTCCTCATCAACCATCTTTGAAATCCTTGTTTTTTGGACAGTCAGGGAAATTGTCGTTGTGCTATTCTGTGCAAAAGCAATCATCCTCAACCATATTTAGAAATCCTTAAGTAAAGGGACAGAGAAGGACACCTGAAGGTAGCCCTTATTGCTTTTTTCCCATCTCCCTGCAGGCCATCTATTAGAATGTCTGGAAGGCAAACAAGGAGAGGCAGACAGTCAGGAGGCAATAAAAGAGGGCAAGCAGGCTCTGTGTCTGGGGGCAACAGTGCTGGTCGTGGACGCGGTGCATTGTCATCAGCACATGGCCATGGGACACGCTTGTCCTTCTTTTCGGCAGCTGGACATGTTGAGCCACATCATGCCGAAGACTTGGTAGAGTGGATGACCAAGCCCTCCTCCTCCTCCTCATCCTCTCTCACCCAGGCTCAGGGTACTGGCAAAGCAGCTGCCAAAGCGTCCTCTTCCCTGGTATCAATGTCAGACTCATCATCAGTCACTCCTTCCCTAGACCCACCATGTCCTCCTCCTGAGGAGTCCCCCGAACTGTTTGAGCACAGTGTTGGGTACATGCTCCAGGAGGATGCCCAGCGTTTCGAAGGGTCTGATGATGAAACCCAGCTACAGGAAGGCAGTAGCGTGAGAGCAGACAGAGGGGATGCTCAAGAAGGACACCAATCTGGCAGTCATGTTCCAGCAGCTGCAGCATACTGCCAGATTGGCTCCAGTGATGAGGAGGGAGGGGATGATGAGGTCACTGACTCCACGTGGGTGCCTAATAGGAGAGAGGAGGAGGAGGAGGATGAGGAGGAGGCACATCTCCAACGAGGCAGGATGCCCTTTGGTGGCCAGCGTAAGGGCAGTACACCGACGGAATCACACCGCAGAGCTCCGCCTGTGCAGGGCGCTGCCTCTGCCCGTCATTCAAAAAGTTCTTTGGTGTGGGCCTTTTTTGAGGCTAGTGCATCAGATCGCACAGCTGCTGTTTGCAACATATGTCTCAAGCGTATATCGCGTGGCCAAAACATCAGCCGCTTGGGTACCACATGCCTGACCAGACATATGTTGACCTGCCATGCAGCTCGTTGGCAAGCCTACCTCAAAGACCCACACCAAAGAACAAAGCGGACCTCTCCTTGCACCGCATCAGCTGGGATCTCCAACCCCACTATAACTTCAGTCCTCTCTGAAACATGCACTGAGAGGAATGAAGGTGTAGAATTAGGTGTGTCACAGCCAAGTACTTGCGGCCACTCTGCTAGCAGTACACCGACGTCCGATTCTAGCAGGCAAATTTCCCTGCCCCAGCTGCTGGACCGTCGAAAGAAGTTCACTCCCAGCCATCCACATGCCCAGCGGTTGAATGCTAGCTTGGCTAAATTGCTAGCGCTTCAACTGCTGCCTTTTCAGTTGGTAGACTCGGCCCCCTTCCGTGAGTTTGTGCAATGTGCGGTTCCTCAGTGGCAGGTTCCCAAACGCCACTTTTTCTCACGGAAGGCTATTCCGGCTCTCTACCGGCATGTGGAAGGCAATGTCTTGGCCTCGCTGGACAGGGCGGTCAGCGGTAAGGTGCATATTACCACTGACTCATGGTCCAGCAGGCATGGACAGGGACGTTACCTTTCTTTCACGGCCCATTGGGTCACTCTTTTGGCAGCTGGGAAGGATGCAGGACAAGGTGCAGTAGTGTTGGAGGTTGTTCCACCGCCACGCCTCCAAAATGCTACTACTGGTTGTGACACACCTCTCTCCTCCACCCCCTCCTCTTCTTCTTCCTCCATGGCCTCTTCCTGTTGTTTGTCCTATGAACCAGCGGTGCTCCGTAGCCGTTCACGGGGCTACGCAAGTACGCAGGCAAAAAGATGCCATGCCGTGCTTGCGCTGGTGTGTTTGGGGGACAGAAGCCACACTGGGGCAGAGGTCCTGTTTGCTGTGCAGGGCCAGGCCGAGAGGTGGTTGACGCCACGCCAGCTTAAGCCAGGAATGGTGGTTTGCGACAATGGCACCAACCTCCTCTCCGCCCTCCGACAGGGACAACTGACCCATGTGCCCTGTGTGGCTCACGTCCTTAACCTGGTGGTGCAGCGGTTCTTGGGCAGGTACCCGGGCTTACAGGATGTCCTGAGGCAGGCCAGGAAAGTCTGTGTGCATTTCCGCAGATCTTATAATGCCAGTGCTCGCCTGGCTGAGCTGCAAAAGGAGTTGAACCTGCCCAAGAACCGCCTTATATGTGACATGCCCACCAGGTGGAACTCAACGTTGGCCATGCTGCAGCGGCTGCACACGCAGCAGAGGGCCATCAATGAGTACCTGTGCGACTACGGCACCAGGACAGGGTCAGGGGAGCTTGGTTTTTTTTCTCCACGCCAGTGGGGCATGATCAGGGATGCATGCACTGTCCTGGCACCATTTGAGGAGGCCACGAGGATGGTGAGCAGTGACAGTGCATGCATCAGTGACACTGTACCTCTTGTCCACCTGTTGGAGCACACGCTGCGTGGAATAATGGACAGGGCACTTGAGGCAGAACAGAGGCAGGAAGAGGAGGACTTCCTTGCCTCTCAAGGCCCCCTTTACCCAGACAGTGTTCCTTCTGTCCCACCCATCGCACAGGAAGAGGAAGAGGAGGAGGAGGAGGAGGAGGAGGAGGAGGAGGATTGTGTCAGCATGGAGGTGGAGGCTGGCACTCAGCATCATCAGCAGCAGTCTTTTAGGGATGATTTACAGTCCCAAGAAACCAGTGGACTTGTACGTGGCTGGGAGGAGGTGGCTGCGGATCATGTCGTCCTTAGTGACCCAGAGGACTCCGGAGCGAATGCCTCAGCAAACCTACGCTGCATGGCCTCCCTGATCCTGCAAAGTCTGCGGAAGGATCCTCGTATTCTTCGGATCAAGGAGAGGGACCATTACTGGCTGGCCACTCTCCTTGATCCACGGTACAAGGGTAAGGTTGCGGACCTTATGTTACCTTCGCAGAGGGAGCAGAGGATGAGACAACTCCGGGAGGCCTTGCAGAAAGGTCTGTGCAACGCGTTCCCAGAGACTGGGAGGTTACAAACTCCTGGTCCTGGACAACGAGTTGCTGAGGCTTCGGCCAGTCAAAGAAGGAGCGGTGGGGAAGGTGGCCGTCTGACCGATGCGTTCAGACAATTCTTTAGTCCGCAGCCCCAAAGTATGATCGGTTCCAGCAACCATCGCCAGCGTCTGATAAACATGGTGCAGGAATATCTAGGGGCAAGGTCAGACTTGGACACCTTCCCCACCGAAAATCCTCTGGCTTACTGGGTCTTGAGGATGGATCACTGGCCAGAGCTTGCACAGTATGCAATTGAGCTACTGGCCTGTCCTGCATCCAGCGTTCTTTCGGAACGCACATTCAGTGCTGCTGGAGGATTTGTCACGGATCACAGGGTGCGCCTGTCCACCGACTCGGTTGATCGACTGACTTTCATCAAGATGAACCAGTCTTGGATCACCACCAGCTACCACACACCTGATGCTGATATAACAGACTAATTGATTTTAACATGTCACATCCCTTCAAGACTGATGCTGATGCTGAGTGCCTGTGCTGTTATGTTGACTGGCTATCCGAGTCCTCCGAGTCCTCAATGATATGATTGATGATGATAGCTTGGAAGATCATTTTTGTTTATGGGTGCCGCCACCAGTGGCTAAGGCCCAATTTTTCAGCCCCTGTTTTACAGGGGCGTGTAATTACAATTTTTTTAGCAATAATTTGCCATAGGGCTCATTGCTGTGCTCCAAGTACAGTATCTGTGAGGGGTTGGAGTGTTGTGGCACCAGTGCCTAAGGCCCAATTTTTCAGCCCCTGTTTAACAGGGGCGTGTCATTACAATTTTTGAAGCAATACTTTGCAACAGGGCTCATTGCTGTGCTCCAAGTAACGTATCTGTGAGGGGTTGTAGTGTTGTGCCACCAGTGCCTAAGGCCCAATTTTTCAGCCCCTGTTCAACAGGGGCATGCAATTACAATTCTTGATCTAATAATTCACAGCAGGGCCCATTCCTGCACCCACCAAGAGTAACTCTGAGGGCTTACAGTGTTGTGGCAACGCCACCACCACCACCACCACCACGAAAGGCCCAATTTTTCAGCCCCTGTTCAACAGGGGCATGCAATTACAATTCTTGATCTAATAATTCACAGCAGGGCCCATTCCTGCACCCACCAAGAGTAACTCTGAGGGCTTACAGTGTTGTGGCAACACCACCACCACCACCACCACGAAAGGCCCAATTTTTCAGCCCCTGTTCAAAAGGGGCATGTAATTACAATTCTTGATCTAATAATTCACAGCAGGGCCCATTCCTGCACCCACCAAGAGTAACTCTGAGGGCTTACAGTGTTGTGGCAACACCACCACCACCACCACCACGAAAGGCCCAATTTTTCAGCCCCTGTTCAAAAGGGGCATGTAATTACAATTCTTGATCTAATAATTCACAGCAGGGCCCATTCCTGCACCCACCAAGAGTAACTCTGAGGGCCTACAGTGTTGTGGCAACACCACCACCACCACCACCACCACGAAAGGCCCAATTTTTCAGCCCCTGTTCAACAGGGGCATGCAATTACAATTCTTGATCTAATAATTCACAGCAGGGCCCATTGCTGCACCCACCAAGAGTAACTCTGAGGGCTTACAGTGTTGTGGCAACGCCACCACCACCACCACCACGAAAGGCCCAATTTTTCAGCCCCTGTTCAAAAGGGGCATGTAATTACAATTCTTGATCTAATAATTCACAGCAGGGCCCATTGCTGCACCCACCAAGAGTAACTGTCAGGGCTTACAGTGTTGTGGCACCAGCACCACCATCAAAGGCCCAATTTTTACTACCACTGTTCAACAATTATATGTAATTACAATTCCTGATATAATAGTTGACAGCAGGGCGTTCCAGCACCAACCAAGAGTAACTGTGAGTGCTTACAGTGTTGTGCCAACACCAACAACTAAGGGGCCTATTTCTGCAGAGTATATACGGCAGGTCCCTACTTTCAAACATCCAACTTACAAACGACTCCTACTTGCAAACGCAAGAAGACAACAGGAAGTGAGAGGAAATCTACCCCTAGGAAGGAAAATTCTCTCCTGTAAGAATAAATATGGGAGAAAGGTGTCTCCTCTGTACTGATGCTTTATCAGCAATCCTTGTTTCAAGAAAAACACCACATTTCAAAAACAGTTGACATTGGGACGGAAAGTGAGGTGAAATGTTCTGAACAGGGGCACAGACAGCAAAACAAATGTTACAGGGGTGATAACCCTTACCTATGTTTTCCAAAAAGTTTAAAAATAGATTTTTGGGCTGGAGCTACACTTAAACAATGTACCTGTTCAAAATTACAAACAGATTCTACATAAGAACAAACCTACAGTCCCTGTCTTGTATGCACCGCCTGTATACGGCTGTTCAGAGTATATAGGGCCTTTTTTATTTCATGTGCGGGGTTCACCTTAATATCCATACAAATCCCAAAGGGGCTGGTAATGGGCTGGGGTAGGGGGGGGGGGGTCATGGGGTAGCTATGCCATTTTTCTTAAAGATTTTCATCCATATTACCGGGACCAGACATTACATTAAAGCCGCAAGCAGTTTTAAATGGCTTTTTTTTCCTTTAGAAGTGTCATTTTGTGCAGGGACAGTTCTAAACACGGGAAACACGTGGCACTTCACAGGCATACTTTAGACACCCCCCAGGTACGATATTTAAAGGAATATTTGACTTTTTTTTTTTCACTTTATGCATCATTAAAATGACTGCTCCCGAAAAACGACCGTTTTTAAAACTTCTTTTTGCATTGATACATGTCCCCTGGTGCACAACCCGGGTTCCCAAACCCTTTTTAGGACAATAACATGCATAATAGTTGTTATAATTAGCACTTTAGAATTCGAACGTTCGCATCCATTCTATTTAATAGGGTTCTAATGTTCGTACGAACTTTCGGTCCGTTCGCGGGTTCTGGTGCGAACCGAACCCGGGGGTGTTCGGCTCATCACTACTCTCTGATCAGAAGCGTCTGCAGTCTGTGCGGGAGAGCTCTCTGACCAGAAGTGTCCGCAGTCTGTGCCAGAGAGATCTCTAGCTGGAAGCATCCATAGTCTATTCCGAAGAGCTCTCTGATCAGAAGCGTCCGCAGTCTGTGCCGGAGAGCTCTCTGACCAGAAGTGTCCGCAGTCTGTGCCAGAGAGATCTCTAGCTGGAAGCATCCATAGTCTATTCCGAAGAGCTCTCTGATCAGAAGCGTCCGCAGTCTGTGCCGGAGAGCTCTCTGACCAGAAGCGTCCGCAGTCTGTGCTGGAGAGCTCTCTGATCAGAAGCATCCGCAGTCTGTGCCGGAGAGCTCTCTGACCAGAAGTGTCCGCAGTCTGTGCCAGAGAGATCTCTGGCTGGAAGCATCCATAGTCTATTCCGAAGAGCTCTCTGACCAGAAGCATCCGCAGTCTGTGCCGGAGAGCTCTCTGATCAGAAGCAACCGCAGTCTGTGCTGGAAAGCTCTCTGACCAGAAGTATCCGCAGTCTGTGCCGGAGAGCTCTCTGACCAGAAGTGTCCGCAGTCTGTGCTGGAAAGCTCTCTGACCAGAAGCATCCGCAGTCTGTGCCGGAGAGCTCTCTGACCAGAAGTGTCCGCAGTCTGTGCCAGAGAGATCTCTGGCTGGAAGCATCCATAGTCTATTCCGAAGAGCTCTCTGATCAGAAGCGTCCGCAGTCTGTGCGGGAGAGCTCTCTGACCAGAAGTGTCCGCAGTCTGTGCCGGAGAGCTCTTTGATCAGAAGCGTCCGCAGTCTGTGCGGGAGAGCTCTCTGACCAGAAGCGTCCGCAGTCTGTGCGGGAGAGCTCTCTGACCAGAAGTGTCCGCAGTCTGTGTGGGAGAGCTCTCTGACCAGAAGCGTCCGCAGTCTGTGCGGGAGAGCTCTCTGACTAGAAGTGTCTGCAGTCTGTGCCAGAGAGATCTCTGGCTGGAAGCATCCATAGTCTATTCCGAAGAGCTCTCTGATCAGAAGCGTCCGCAGTCTGTGCGGGAGAGCTCTCTGACCAGAAGTGTCCGCAGTCTGTGCGGGAGAGCTCTCTGACCAGAAGTGTCCGCAGTCTGTGCGGGAGAGCTCTCTGACCAGAAGCATCCGCAGTCTGTGCGGGAGAGCTCTCTGACCAGAAGTGTCCGCAGTCTGTGCCAGAGAGATCTCTGGCTGGAAGCATCCATAGTCTATTCCGAAGAGCTCTCTGATCAAAAGCGTCCGCAGTCTGTGCGGGAGAGCTCTCTGACCAGAAGTGTCCGCAGTCTGTGCCAGAGAGATCTCTGGCTGGAAGCATCCATAGTCTATTCCGAAGAGCTCTCTGATCAGAAGCGTCCGCAGTCTGTGCGGGAGAGCTCTCTGACCAGAAGTGTCCGCAGTCTGTGCCAGAGAGATCTCTGGCTGGAAGCATCCATAGTCTATTCCGAAGAGCTCTCTGATCAGAAGCGTCCGCAGTCTGTGCCGGAGAGCTCTCTGACCAGAAGTGTCCGCAGTCTGTGCCAGAGAGCTCTCTGATCAGAAGCATCCGCAGTCTGTGCCGGAGAGCTCTCTGACCAGAAGTGTCCGCAGTCTGTGCCAGAGAGATCTCTGGCTGGAAGCATCCATAGTCTATTCCGAAGAGCTCTCTGACCAGAAGCATCTGCAGTCTGTGCAGGAGAGCTCTCTGATCAGAAGCATCCGCAGTCTGTGCCAGAGAGCTCTCTGACCAGAAGTGTCCACAGTCTGTGTGGGAGAGCTCTCTGACCAGAAGCGTCCGCAGTCTGTGCGGGAGAGCTCTCTGACCAGAAGTGTCTGCAGTCTGTGCCAGAGAGATCTCTGGCTGGAAGCATCCATAGTCTATTCCGAAGAGCTCTCTGATCAGAAGCGTCCGCAGTCTGTGCGGGAGAGCTCTCTGACCAGAAGTGTCCGCAGTCTGTGCGGGAGAGCTCTCTGACCAGAAGTGTCCGCAGTCTGTGCGAGAGAGCTCTCTGACCAGAAGCATCCGCAGTCTGTGCGGGAGAGCTCTCTGACCAGAAGTGTCCGCAGTCTGTGCCAGAGAGATCTCTGGCTGGAAGCATCCATAGTCTATTCCGAAGAGCTCTCTGACCAGAAGCATCCGCAGTCTGTGTCGGAGAGCTCTCTGATCAGAAGCGTCCGCAGTCTGTGCTGGAAAGCTCTCTGACCAGAAGCATCCGCAGTCTGTGCCGGAGAGCTCTCTGACCAGAAGTGTCCGCAGTCTATGCTGGAAAGCTCTCTGACCAGAAGCATCCGCAGTCTGTGCCGGAGAGCTCTCTGACCAGAAGTGTCCGCAGTCTGTGCCAGAGAGATCTCTGGCTGGAAGCATCCATAGTCTTTTCCGAAGAGCTCTCTGATCAGAAGTGTCCGCAGTCTGTGCAGGAGAGCTCTCTGACCAGAAGTGTCCGCAGTCTGTGCCGGAGAGCTCTCTGATCAGAAGCGTCCGCAGTCTGTGCGGGAGAGCTCTCTGACCAGAAGTGTCCGCAGTCTGTGCCAGAGAGATCTCTGGCTGGAAGCATCCATAGTCTATTCCGAAGAGCTCTCTGACCAGAAGCATCCGCAGTCTGTGCCGGAGAGCTCTCTGATCAGAAGCGTCCGCAGTCTGTGCTGGAAAGCTCTCTGACCAGAAGCATCCGCAGTCTGTGCCGGAGAGCTCTCTGACCAGAAGTGTCCGCAGTCTGTGCCAGAGAGCTCTCTGACCAGAAGTGTCCGCAGTCTGTGCTGGAAAGCTCTCTGACCAGAAGCATCCGCAGTCTGTGCCGGAGAGCTCTCTGACCAGAAGTGTCCGCAGTCTGTGCCAGAGAGATCTCTGGCTGGAAGCATCCATAGTCTATTCCGAAGAGCTCTCTGATCAGAAGCATCCGCAGTCTGTGCGGGAGAGCTCTCTGATCAGAAGCGTCCGCAGTCTGTGCGGGAGAGCTCTCTGACCAGAAGTGTCCGCAGTCTGTGCCAGAGAGATCTCTGGCTGGAAGGATCCATAGTCTATTCCGAAGAGCTCTCTGACCAGAAGCATCCGCAGTCTGTGCCGGAGAGCTCTCTGATCAGAAGCGTCCGCAGTCTGTGCTGGAAAGCTCTCTGACCAGAAGCATCCGCAGTCTGTGCGGGAGAGCTCTCTGACCAGAAGTGTCCGCAGTCTGTGCCAGAGAGATCTCTGGCTGGAAGCATCCATAGTCTATTCCGAAGAGCTCTCTGATCAGAAGCGTCCGCAGTCTGTGCGGGAGAGCTCTCTGACCAGAAGTGTCCGCAGTCTGTGCCAGAGAGCTCTCTGACCAGAAGTGTCCGCAGTCTGTGCCGGAGAGCTCTCTGACCAGAAGTGTCCGCAGTCTGTGCCAGAGAGATCTCTGGCTGGAAGCATCCATAGTCTATTCCGAAGAGCTCTCTGATCAGAAGCGTCCGCAGTCTGTGCCGGAGAGCTCTCTGACCAGAAGTGTCCGCAGTCTGTGCCGGAGAGCTCTCTGATCAGAAGCATCCGCAGTCTGTGCCGGAGAGCTCTCTGACCAGAAGTGTCCGCAGTCTGTGCCAGAGAGATCTCTGGCTGGAAGCATCCATAGTCTATTCCGAAGAGCTCTCTGACCAGAAGCATCCGCAGTCTGTGCCGGAGAGCTCTCTGATCAGAAGCATCCGCAGTCTGTGAGGGAGAGCTCTCTGACCAGAAGTGTCCGCAGTCTGTGCCGGAGAGCTCTTTGATCAGAAGCGTCCGCAGTCTGTGCGGGAGAGCTCTCTGACCAGAAGCGTCCGCAGTCTGTGCGGGAGAGCTCTCTGACCAGAAGTGTCCGCAGTCTGTGCGGGAGAGCTCTCTGACCAGAAGCGTCCACAGTCTGTGCGGGAGAGCTCTCTGACCAGAAGTGTCCGCAGTCTGTGCCAGAGAGATCTCTGGCTGGAAGCATCCATAGTCTATTCCGAAGAGCTCTCTGATCAGAAGCGTCCGCAGTCTGTGTGGGAGAGCTCTCTGACCAGAAGTGTCCGCAGTCTGTGCGGGAGAGCTCTCTGACCAGAAGTGTCCGCAGTCTGTGCGGGAGAGCTCTCTGACCAGAAGCATCCGCAGTCTGTGCGGGAGAGCTCTCTGACCAGAAGTGTCCGCAGTCTGTGCCAGAGAGATCTCTGGCTGGAAGCATCCATAGTCTATTCCGAAGAGCTCTCTGATCAGAAGCGTCCGCAGTCTGTGCGGGAGAGCTCTCTGACCAGAAGTGTCCGCAGTCTGTGCCAGAGAGATCTCTGTCTGGAAGCATCCATAGTCTATTCCGAAGAGCTCTCTGATCAGAAGTGTCCGCAGTCTGTGAGGGAGAGCTCTCTGACCAGAAGTGTCCGCAGTCTGTGCCGGAGAGCTCTCTGATCAGAAGCGTCCGCAGTCTGTGCTGGAAAGCTCTCTGACCAGAAGCATCCGCAGTCTGTGCTGGAAAGCTCTCTGACCAGAAGCATCCGCAGTCTGTGCCAGAGAGCTCTCTGACCAGAAGCATCCGCAGTCTGTGCCGGAGAGCTCTCTGACCAGAAGTGTCCGCAGTCTGTGCTGGAAAGCTCTCTGATCAGAAGCATCCGCAGTCTGTGCTGGAAAGCTCTCTGACCAGAAGCATCCGCAGTCTGTGCCGGAGAGCTCTCTGACCAGAAGTGTCCGCAGTCTGTGCGGGAGAGCTCTCTGACCAGAAGTGTCCGCAGTCTGTGCTGGAAAGCTCTCTGATCAGAAGCATCCGCAGTCTGTGCCGGAGAGCTCTCTGACCAGAAGTGTCCGCAGTCTGTGCCAGAGAGATCTCTGGCTGGAAGCATCCATAGTCTATTCCGAAGAGCTCTCTGATCAGAAGTGTCCGCAGTCTGTGCCGGAGAGCTCTTTGATCAGAAGCGTCCGCAGTCTGTGCGGGAGAGCTCTCTGACCAGAAGCGTCCGCAGTCTGTGCGGGAGAGCTCTCTGACCAGAAGTGTCCGCAGTCTGTGCGGGAGAGCTCTCTGACCAGAAGCGTCCACAGTCTGTGCGGGAGAGCTCTCTGACCAGAAGTGTCCGCAGTCTGTGCCAGAGAGATCTCTGGCTGGAAGCATCCATAGTCTTTTCCGAAGAGCTCTCTGATCAGAAGTGTCCGCAGTCTGTGCAGGAGAGCTCTCTGACCAGAAGTGTCCGCAGTCTGTGCCGGAGAGCTCTCTGATCAGAAGCGTCCGCAGTCTGTGCGGGAGAGCTCTCTGACCAGAAGTGTCCGCAGTCTGTGCCAGAGAGATCTCTGGCTGGAAGCATCCATAGTCTATTCCGAAGAGCTCTCTGACCAGAAGCATCCGCAGTCTGTGCCGGAGAGCTCTCTGATCAGAAGCGTCCGCAGTCTGTGCTGGAAAGCTCTCTGACCAGAAGCATCCGCAGTCTGTGCCGGAGAGCTCTCTGACCAGAAGTGTCCGCAGTCTGTGCCAGAGAGCTCTCTGACCAGAAGTGTCCGCAGTCTGTGCTGGAAAGCTCTCTGACCAGAAGCATCCGCAGTCTGTGCCGGAGAGCTCTCTGACCAGAAGTGTCCGCAGTCTGTGCCAGAGAGATCTCTGGCTGGAAGCATCCATAGTCTATTCCGAAGAGCTCTCTGATCAGAAGCATCCGCAGTCTGTGCGGGAGAGCTCTCTGATCAGAAGCGTCCGCAGTCTGTGCGGGAGAGCTCTCTGACCAGAAGTGTCCGCAGTCTGTGCCAGAGAGATCTCTGGCTGGAAGCATCCATAGTCTATTCCGAAGAGCTCTCTGACCAGAAGCATCCGCAGTCTGTGCCGGAGAGCTCTCTGATCAGAAGCGTCCGCAGTCTGTGCTGGAAAGCTCTCTGACCAGAAGCATCCGCAGTCTGTGCGGGAGAGCTCTCTGACCAGAAGTGTCCGCAGTCTGTGCCAGAGAGATCTCTGGCTGGAAGCATCCATAGTCTATTCCGAAGAGCTCTCTGATCAGAAGCGTCCGCAGTCTGTGCGGGAGAGCTCTCTGACCAGAAGTGTCCGCAGTCTGTGCCAGAGAGCTCTCTGACCAGAAGTGTCCGCAGTCTGTGCCGGAGAGCTCTCTGACCAGAAGTGTCCGCAGTCTGTGCCAGAGAGATCTCTGGCTGGAAGCATCCATAGTCTATTCCGAAGAGCTCTCTGATCAGAAGCGTCCGCAGTCTGTGCCGGAGAGCTCTCTGACCAGAAGTGTCCGCAGTCTGTGCCGGAGAGCTCTCTGATCAGAAGCATCCGCAGTCTGTGCCGGAGAGCTCTCTGACCAGAAGTGTCCGCAGTCTGTGCCAGAGAGATCTCTGGCTG
Source organism: Rana muscosa (assembly GCA_029206835.1). NCBI lineage: Eukaryota > Metazoa > Chordata > Amphibia > Anura > Ranidae > Rana > Rana muscosa. The sequence continues at coordinate 1,301,073,105 of CM055116.1, read as the reverse complement.
GAAGCATCCATAGTCTATTCCGAAGAGCTCTCTGACCAGAAGCATCCGCAGTCTGTGCCGGAGAGCTCTCTGATCAGAAGCATCCGCAGTCTGTGAGGGAGAGCTCTCTGACCAGAAGTGTCCGCAGTCTGTGCCGGAGAGCTCTTTGATCAGAAGCGTCCGCAGTCTGTGCGGGAGAGCTCTCTGACCAGAAGCGTCCGCAGTCTGTGCGGGAGAGCTCTCTGACCAGAAGTGTCCGCAGTCTGTGCGGGAGAGCTCTCTGACCAGAAGCGTCCACAGTCTGTGCGGGAGAGCTCTCTGACCAGAAGTGTCCGCAGTCTGTGCCAGAGAGATCTCTGGCTGGAAGCATCCATAGTCTATTCCGAAGAGCTCTCTGATCAGAAGCGTCCGCAGTCTGTGCGGGAGAGCTCTCTGACCAGAAGTGTCCGCAGTCTGTGCGGGAGAGCTCTCTGACCAGAAGTGTCCGCAGTCTGTGCGGGAGAGCTCTCTGACCAGAAGCATCCGCAGTCTGTGCGGGAGAGCTCTCTGACCAGAAGTGTCCGCAGTCTGTGCCAGAGAGATCTCTGGCTGGAAGCATCCATAGTCTATTCCGAAGAGCTCTCTGATCAGAAGCGTCCGCAGTCTGTGCGGGAGAGCTCTCTGACCAGAAGTGTCCGCAGTCTGTGCCAGAGAGATCTCTGTCTGGAAGCATCCATAGTCTATTCCGAAGAGCTCTCTGATCAGAAGTGTCCGCAGTCTGTGAGGGAGAGCTCTCTGACCAGAAGTGTCCGCAGTCTGTGCCGGAGAGCTCTCTGATCAGAAGCGTCCGCAGTCTGTGCTGGAAAGCTCTCTGACCAGAAGCATCCGCAGTCTGTGCTGGAAAGCTCTCTGACCAGAAGCATCCGCAGTCTGTGCCAGAGAGCTCTCTGACCAGAAGCATCCGCAGTCTGTGCCGGAGAGCTCTCTGACCAGAAGTGTCCGCAGTCTGTGCTGGAAAGCTCTCTGATCAGAAGCATCCGCAGTCTGTGCTGGAAAGCTCTCTGACCAGAAGCATCCGCAGTCTGTGCCGGAGAGCTCTCTGACCAGAAGTGTCCGCAGTCTGTGCGGGAGAGCTCTCTGACCAGAAGTGTCCGCAGTCTGTGCTGGAAAGCTCTCTGATCAGAAGCATCCGCAGTCTGTGCCGGAGAGCTCTCTGACCAGAAGTGTCCGCAGTCTGTGCCAGAGAGATCTCTGGCTGGAAGCATCCATAGTCTATTCCGAAGAGCTCTCTGATCAGAAGCGTCCGCAGTCTGTGCGGGAGAGCTCTCTGACCAGAAGTGTCCGCAGTCTGTGCCGGAGAGCTCTTTGATCAGAAGCGTCCGCAGTCTGTGCGGGAGAGCTCTCTGACCAGAAGCGTCCGCAGTCTGTGCGGGAGAGCTCTCTGACCAGAAGTGTCCGCAGTCTGTGCGGGAGAGCTGTCTGACCAGAAGCGTCCACAGTCTGTGCGGGAGAGCTCTCTGGCCAGAAGTGTCCGCAGTCTGTGCCAGAGAGATCTCTGGCTGGAAGCATCCATAGTCTATTCCGAAGAGCTCTCTGATCAGAAGCGTCCGCAGTCTGTGCGGGAGAGCTCTCTGACCAGAAGTGTCCGCAGTCTGTGCGGGAGAGCTCTCTGACCAGAAGTGTCAGCAGTCTGTGCGGGAGAGCTCTCTGACCAGAAGCATCCGCAGTCTGTGCGGGAGAGCTCTCTGACCAGAAGTGTCCGCAGTCTGTGCCAGAGAGATCTCTGGCTGGAAGGATCCATAGTCTATTCCGAAGAGCTCTCTGATCAGAAGCGTCCGCAGTCTGTGCGGGAGAGCTCTCTGACCAGAAGTGTCCGCAGTCTGTGCCAGAGAGATCTCTGTCTGGAAGCATCCATAGTCTATTCCGAAGAGCTCTCTGATCAGAAGTGTCCGCAGTCTGTGAGGGAGAGCTCTCTGACCAGAAGTGTCCGCAGTCTGTGCCGGAGAGCTCTCTGATCAGAAGCGTCCGCAGTCTGTGCTGGAAAGCTCTCTGACCAGAAGCATCCGCAGTCTGTGCCGGAGAGCTCTTTGACCAGAAGTGTCCGCAGTCTGTGCCAGAGAGATCTCTGGCTGGAAGCATCCATAGTCTATTCCGAAGAGCTCTCTGATCAGAAGCGTCCGCAGTCTGTGCTGGAAAGCTCTCTGACCAGAAGCATCCGCAGTCTGTGCCGGAGAGCTCTTTGATCAGAAGGGTCCGCAGTATGTGACAGAGAGCTCTCTGACCAGAAGTGACCGCAGTCTCTGCCAGAGATCTCTCTCTGACCAGGAGCGTCCGCAGTCTGTGTCAGAAAGCTCTCTGACCAGAATTGACCGCAGTCTGTGCCAGAGAGCTCTCTGACCAGAAGTGACCGCAGTCTGTGCCGGAGAGCTCTCTGACCAGAATTGACCGCAGTCTGTGCCAGAGAGCTCTCTGACCAGAAGTGACCGCAGTCTGTGCTGGAGAGCTCTCTGACCAGAATTGACCGCAGTCTGTGCCAGAGAGCTCTCTGACCAGAAGTGACCGCAGTCTGTGCCGGAGAGCTCTCTGACCAGAAGTGACCACGGTGTGTGCCGGAGAGCTCTCTGACCAGAAGTGACCACAGTCTGTAATTTGTCGGTGGTGGCAGCGTGCTTTCCCAGGTCTGGGGTGGACATCCTACATTCTTATGTTCTCTGCTTCTTCTGACTCCTCCCTGTTCACCCCAATAACAAGTAGTTCAAGGTGAGCCCCTATCTGGGAGCCATTCCACCCTCTTGCTAAAGAAGCACCCGAGCAACAGGGGATAATTTCTGAGCCTCCATTAACAGGAAGTTTAACAGCAACTGTCTTGATGTTCTTAAATCTGGAGTGTGCCTCCACCTAAAGGGTCTTATGGTAGTAATAGGGACTCCCACTCAGGACATTCCTAGCCTCCAGGATAGATATTTGCCCTTGAAGGATATGGGTCCATAAATGAATTATTTTAAGTGACTTTCTTGAACCTGGTAGGACAGGAGGACAAAAAGGGTGGAATACTCAAAACCCACATGGGACTCCTACAGTTCTTTGGGTAACCATCATTAAGGGGGGTCCCAGAATCTAGAAGCATCCTACAGAACATCTGCTGAAATAGTTCAGCTCCACAATACAAGAGGTTCAAGTGTAACTCCAGTGATGACTCCAGCATCAGATCTCTTCCTAGACCCACATGGTCTTCCTTCATAAAGATGAAGGTGATACATTCTAGTCCCCTACTCCAGTCCTGAAGCCTAAACCCAAGCACACAGCCTGCTAAACATGGGACCCCACCCCTAAGACCTCTTCCAAAGAGAGAGGGGTACAAAAAGGATCCTTCCAGAACACAGAATCCCTGCTTTGTCAAAGCAAAATTCACCCCACTGATGACAAGATCACAAGGGGTTGACCAGCAGCCACACCAGACTCTGGAGCCTCCTCACCAGAGCTACTGACAAGTGGCGTCATCCAAATCATCCCTGGGTGCAATGCTCTGCAAGATAAAACACAGCACATCCTGGTCGGGAGATAAAGGGGAGGAATAGTTTGTCTGTTTTTTCTGCACCCAGGGATGGATGAAATCTGCACCTTCATTTTATTAGGAAGGAGGCTGACTCTTGCTGTGTTAAATTGGAAGTAATAAATGAGGAGGGTTAGGGTTAGGTTGCTTCATCCCGTTACTATATTACTGTGACATCAAAAGGTATAAGGTTTAGGTTGATTTCCACTGTCACAGTATTATTGGGATATCTTAGGGTTAGGCTGGTTCTCCCAGTCATCATATTATTGAAACATTTTAGGAATTAGGTTGAGGTTGGTCCTCTTTCCTCACAGTATTATTGGGAAATCTTAGGGTTGGGCTGGTCCTCTCCTGTCACCATATTATTGGGACATCTTAGGGTTGGGTAGGTATAAGGTTTAGGTTGGTTCTCCACTGTCACCATATTATTGGGACATCTTAGGGTTAGGCTGGTCCTCTCCTGTCACCGTATTATTGGGACGTCTTAGGGGTTGGGTAGGTATAGGGTTAGGTTGGTCCTCTCCTGGATGACATTTAGATTGCTCTGCATAACTCCTCATTGGGGAGTCCTAATGAGACGGGAATCGGGAGGGATGGGGAGGAGCCTGGACATGTAACGACCCTCACGCTGGACGGCCAAGCCTCCACCTGACTCCCCGCCGCTGCCTGATGCCGGAACGTGCTGAGACGCAGAGAGGGGAATAGCAAATCGAGAGGCTGCAGACACCGGCTCCCGGACCCCGCTGCCACCCGCCGACCGATCCTGCTGCTCCCTCTGTGGCTACTGCTTCAGCCGGAACCCACGGCTATTGGATCTAGGTGAATTCGGGCAGCTGCCAGCATATCAGTGAAAAGATGGCTGAAACATAGAATGGATGCTCCAAGGGATCACACAGCCTTTAGCCCTAGCCTTTAACTCCAGCTCTGCTTATAGATCGCCATCACAACCCTGTCTAAGGAATCTAGAGAAGGGGGGGAATATTTGACTGAGTAAATGGAGGAGGAGGGAGAACATCCTGGAGACCGGTAGATATGGCTCATTAAATGACTATAAACTGCTGTGTATATACCCTATAGTAGTGTTTCTCAACTCCAGTCCTCAAGGCGCCCCAACAGGTCATGTTTTCAGGCTCTCCATTGTTTTGCACAGGTTATTTGATCAGTTTAACTGCTTTAGTAATTCCCACAGCTGTTTCATCCGAGGGAAATCCTGAAAACATGACCTGTTGGGGCGCCTTGAGGACTGGAGTTGAGAAACACTACCCTATAGTATATACTACTGAAATGGCCGGTGCATATTCTTGAATTCTCTACAACTCCCTTGCTGAGGTATTTCCTTCCTAGAATCAGTAGAGAAATGTTTGCTGAAAATTTCTGTGTGAATTCCCTCCTACAGACTATTACTGACCGATGTACATCTTATTCACTGAGGCATCACCCGGCCTGATTGGGGGACTGGCTCTTCTGAAAGTAAAAAATAGATCGGCAGATGATGGACTTTCTAGACATAACACAGATTTATATAAAAAATAAATATTATTACAGAGAACATACAAATTAGATCATAAAATTGCATTGGCTATTCACAAATAAGCCTCAGAACAAAAATAACACACCCCCTACAAACCAGATAAGGTACAATATACTCATAAATAGGGACACAGAGGTCACTTCCTACAGGTAGGTACACCAGCATAGAAAATATGGAAGGCGGTGTGTCATAAGCAGCTCCGCGAGACGTGTTGCACGTATTCAAAAGACGCTTCTTCAGGAGATTATGGCGTATTCTATGAATAAAGAATTTACAAATCACTTTCTATTAATAACTCATAACATAGACATACAGAGTTTCTTTGCCTTAATATGTTTGATGTTACTGCACAGCCTCCCCCAATGTACCGGATCACCCATCCCCCAACATGACAATGGAAAAAGCATATAAGGGGACTTATTTACCACTAAGATCTTGTACACACGATCAAAATTTTCGATGGAAAAAGTTCAACGGAATTTTTTCATTGGATCTTCCGACCATGTGTGGTCCCAATCAGACTTTTTTCCATCGGAATTTAGAAAGAGAACCTTGGTGTTTAGCATGGCAGGACTCCCTTTTTGTTCATACCTGCCATGCTAAACACAAAGGTTTTTATACATAGATTGGCTGTGAAGCCACCTGAGGAAAAACTTCTCTAATCCTGGCCGTGCTTCTGACCGCGTTCTCCGTTTGCTCTTTACCTCCTGTTGTCTAGAATGTAAGTCACCAGTGATAATTATATATATATATATATACTGTATATATATATATATATATATATACATAGATATTTTTTCCTTTGAGTCTGTATGGAGGTTATAAATCATCAAGATCTTAGTGGAATATAAGTCCCCTTATGTGCTTTTTCCATTGTCATATTGGGGGATGGGTGATCCGGTACATTGGGGGAGGCTGTGCAGTAACATCAAACATATTAAGGCAAAGAAACTCTGTATGTCTATGTTATGAGTTATTAATAGAAAGTGATTTGTAAATTCTTTATTCATAGAATATGCCATAAGCTCCTGAAGAAGCTGTGACAGGGGTCACTTTGGGCATAGGGTGACTGAGGAAATATATCTTGGACTATCTAAAATGGGATAGTAATATTAATCCACAATATTTACTGTTTGTTGATCCTGAACTCAACAGGTTAATTGAAAGGGCTGATGTGTTCAACTTCAATCACCTGTCTGCCCGTGTAATGTTAATGAATCCCAACTATTCTAAATATCTTTTCATTGTGGGGTGTGATAGTTAACTCTGTAATTGTGGGTGTTGTAAATTAGCAGACAGACAGTCTGGGGAACATAAAGGTTATGCATAGTCATTTAAGCTGAAAAGGGATTAGCTAATGAACTCCCCTGTTGTCTGCTAAGAGATGTCAGAATAAGGTGTATTGGGGGCTCATTACGTGACCATTGTGTGATGTTGTGGGTGGAGTTGTCCATTTGGACTACAGTATTCGTTTAGTGTATATAAAAGCCTGTGTTTTTCTCAATAAAGTGGCACACCAGTTGGAAACCTCATACAGAGCATTTGTCTCGTATTTCTGGGAGAATTATTCCTATGGGTCTCGGTCGCCTGACTGTGGAGTGTCTGGTAGCTGCTGTGTGTTCGGGAATGGAATATATTTAAACAACGTTAACCCCTGTCGTTACAGAAGCGTCTTTTGAATACGCGCAACACGTCGCGCTGATCTGCTTATGACACACCGCCTTCCATATTTTCTATGCCAATTTAACTACCTGTAGGAAGTGACCTCTGTGTCCCTATTTATGAGTATATCATACCTTATCTGGTTTGTAGGTGGTTTGTTATTTTTGTTCTGATGCCTCGTACACACGACCCGTTTTACCGACGAGAAAACTGCCATGATAGCTTTTGGCCCGGGAAAACTGGCGGTGTGTATGCTCCATCACAGTTTTCCCTACAGGAATACTTCAGGAAAAAAAAAGAACCAGCTCTCTTTTTACCCGTCAGGAAAAAATCCTGCTGAGAAAACCAGTCGTCTGTATGCTTTCCTGAGGGGAAAAAAAACGTGCATGCTCGTAAACAATTTGACGCATGCGTGGAAGCATAGAACCTCATTTTGTTGGCTCATTGTAGTCTTTGACGTCACCACGTTCTTGGCATTCTAAAGTTCAGCGGTCTTTTGCGTGACAGTGTGTATGCAAGGCAGGCTTGAGAGGAATCCCGTTGGGAAAAGCGTCAGTTTTTTTCCTGCTGGGAAAACCGGTCGTGTGTACGAGGCATGAGGCTTATTTATGAATAGCCAATGCAATTTTATGATCTAATTTGTATGTTCTCTGTACTAAAATTTTTATTTTTTATATATATCTGTGTTATGCCTAGAAAGTCCATCATCTGCCAATCTATTTTTTACCAATTCAATTTATCGGGACGTGGCAGTGTGTACCTAGCTTTCATGTCCACAGTTCCACAATGTGATGATATGACCTTCAATTATCTTAAAGGGGTTTGGCCCTGAAGGTGCGTAGCGAACGGTTTGCTGAGGGGTAAGAGGAAAGAGAACAGGACTGGTAGTTCTGAAGGGAAGTCTGACTGGTTAGTAAGATTTTTTTTATTTTTAAGTGCATCCTAATATAAGGTGAATATTTGGCATATGTGGCATATATTGGTGCACTTTTCTTAAAAAAAAACCTCTACCTTCCCATTAAGTATCCTTAAAATATAGCCTTCAAGTATATTCTACCCACTTATTAACTCATTCAGCAAAAATGAGTGACAAATCAAATAATGCTGGAACGGGTAAAGCCACTCAACTGGCCCCGAGCCCAGGAGGTATTCAACGCCATAGGTCAGCAGAAACAAGCATAACTGGGCCTAGTAGCCCCTGGGCAAAGGGCATCAGCAGGGTCAGGGGCTGGTAGGCAAAAAATGCTGGAGGAGGAGGCTGGGAAGGTCTAATGATCTGACATCAACCGGTCCAAGAGGTACTGGGGGCAGTTCTCAAGGATGCCCAAAACGGCAAAGTGGGGAGCAAAAGAAGAAAGGAGATGTAGAACTATCAGCTGAGGAGGAAGTAGGATCATGCAATGCCAAGCTGCGGTCTCCAAAGCGAGGAAAGTCCTTTCTTGTATAAGAGAGGTATGGACTCCAGAGAGAGAGACATCATCTGTACAAATCATTAGTAAGACCTCATCTGGAATATGCAGTTCAGTTTTGGGCTCCAGTTCTCAAAAAGGATATCGGGGAACTGGAGAAAGTGCAGAGAAGGGCAACCAAACTGATAACGGAAAATTGAATTTGGATACTTGCCATAATTTTCCTTTCCTGACGAGCTCCATGTCGGCACAGCTGGGTGAGGCTCCGCCCACCCCTACATGATCAGGACTTAACTATAAATTTTTCACTCACCTCAGCCTCAGCGTTTCGTAACTATTACTACTTAACTGGGCGGGTCCTGTGCTGACATGGAGCTCGTCAGGAAAGGAAAATTACGGCAAGTATCCGAATTCTATTTTCCGTTTTCCTGACGGCTCCATGTCAGCACAGCTGGGAATTAACTCGCCAAAACCGGGGAGGGATAATGCTACACACTCCAATTCTGACTAAAACGGTAACAGAAAACATAATGCCTCTGACAAACTCAACTGTCATGAATATGAATATTTTGTATTGCGGATAGTTTGAGACACCCGGCCTGCTGTCACTCTCAAGGTCTGGACCCTTCTAGTGAGAGTGCCGTGATTCTCCTGGCACAGCCTACAACCTGCAGGCCAAGGAGATGAGGTTATCAACCAAGAGATAATGATTTTACGGCTCCCAGCAAGATTATTATGTGTTCCACCTGAAAAGGACAAACAGATGTACAGAGCTCCTGGTGGCAGGAGTCGCCTTGATTAAATATTTTAGCGCTTAGCCCACATCCAATGGGCTAATTTCTTGAGTACTCCCCAAAGGGAACGTAGGAGGGAAACCTCTTGTGTGATATGAACTCTAAAGGTCAGTTCAGGCACATATTAGAGCCTTGGCCTGAGCACCATCCTGCCTGGGAAGTATGCGAGTATGGGTTCTTTAACCACTTCCCGCCCAGTCAATAGGATATTGACGTCCGGGAAGTGGTTCAGTTATCCACACTGGACGTCATATGACGTCCTGCGGGATAACAGCCGCCGCACGCCCGGGGGGGCGTGCATCGCGGCGATCGGTGGAGCGGTGGGTCAGTCTGACCCACTGCTACACTGATCTCGGTAAAAAAACCTTCCGGTGGAGGCTTTTTACCACGTGATCAGCCGTGTCAAATCATGGCTGATCACGATGTAAACAGGAAGAGCCGTTGATCGGCTCTTCCTCACTCGCGTCTGATAGACGCGAGTAGAGGAGAGCCGATCGGCGGCTTTCCTGATAGGGGGGGTTCGCGCTGATTGTTTATCAGCACAGCCCCCCCTCGGATACCCACACTGGACCACCAGGGAAGCCCCCCAGGACCACAGGGAAGCCCCAAGCATGTGGATGGCCCCCATGGCCATCCACATGTAGTAAAATAAAAAAGAATAAAAAAAATATGCCAATCAGTGCCCACAAATGGGCACTGACTGGCACTATGATGGCACAACCACAATGTGTGGTGGCTGGCATTGCTGGACATCAGTGTCCATCAGTGCCACCTACTAGTGTCCATCAGCGCCACCTATCAGTGCCCAACTGTGCCCATAAGTGCACACCTATCAGTGCCCGTCCGTGCCACCTATCAGTGCCGCCTATAAGTGCCCATCAGTGCCGCCTATAAGTGCCAATCAGTGCCGCCTATAAGTGCCAATCAGTGCCGCCTATGAGTGCCAATCAGTGCCGCATACCAGTGCCACATATCAGTGCCCATCAGTGCCGCCTATCAGTGCCCATCATCAGTGCCCATCAGTGCCACCTCATCAGTGCCACCTCATTGGTGCCACCTCATCGGTGCCCATCAGTGTCGCCTTATCAGTGCCCTTCAGTGCCGCCTTATCAGTGCCCATCATTGAAGTAGAAAAGGTACTTTTTTACAAAAAAAATTTACAGAAACAAAGAAAAACATAGTTTTTTTCAAAATTTTCGCTCTTTTTTTATTTGTTGTGCAAAAAATAAAAATCGCAGAGGCGATCAAATACCACCGAAAGAAATCTCTATTTGTGGGAACAAAATGATAAAAAATTTGTTTGGGTACAGTGTAGCATGACCGCGCAATTGTCATTCAAATTGCGACAGCGCTGAAAGCTCAAAATTGGCTTGGGCAGGAAGCTGTATAAGTGCATGGTATTGAAGTGGTTAAACCCAAGGACACCAATGCTGATGTAATTGCCACCAGTAAATCAGTTTCAGCGAGAAAGTACCACAGGGTGATTGAAGGCATCCGATGAAATAACATCCATCAGCATTGGTATATCTCATTCCGGAAACAAGTTTGAGGTTTCCACCATATTGAATCTTGAAAAACTGTATAATTAAGCGTTGGAAGCTTGCTGAATGCCGGTGAAGACAGCGGTAGCCAAAATGTATGCCTATAGCATTCTTGAGCATAGAATTAAGTCAAGCCACGCCTGTAGGCATTGGAAGCAGGCTTCTGAAGAGTCCAGCGTAAAATCTTGATCAGCGAATATACTGGGCATATATGTCCTGTTCTACTATAGGCGTGCTTAGCACTGACCTTTCTCATTTCGTAGAACTGTTCAAATCTTCACAGAGAATTCAACATCCATTAGGCTCTGCCTCTCTCGACCCAGGCCATCAGCCTGAGCCTGTCGGATACTGAATGAATGGGACTGAAGAAGATTTGATCTTCCAGGCAGAGAGCGTCACTCCTTGACACTCGGGATGAGTAGCGGGTACCAAAACTGTCACCTTCCCTCGTCCAAGCCTTAGCTGGAAGATGAGAATCAGAGGGAGCCATGGGCGTCCGCTCCATAGGGCAAGGGGGGGTCGTTTGCCCCCCCTGGAATCGAGAAGGTGTTAGCCAAATTGGCAGTGTTCTACACCCTCCGCCGCCCTTACACCCACTTCCAGCCCTGCTGGACCTGCTGAAGGTGAGAAGGAAGGAGAGCCAGGCTGTGTGTGCGGTATGGAGGGAGGAGGAGATGCCCTACAACACGTGTGTGTGTGTGTGTGACTGCAGAGACATGACGTCATAGGACACGTCATACATATGGTCAGTGTGGTCAGTGTGCAGTGTAGTGGTCAGTAGTCAGTGTGCAGTGTAGTGGTCAGAGTGTAGTGTGTGTAGTGTCCAGAGGTGCAGGGTGGTGCTGTGTAATGTAAAGGGGTGCAGGGTGCTGTGTAATGTAAAGGGGTCCAGTGATGCAGGATGCTGTGTAATGTAAAGGGGTCCAGTGATGCAGGGTGCTGTGTAATGTAAAGGGGTCCAGTGATGCAGGGTGCTGTGTAATGCAAAGGGGTCCAGTGATGCAGGGTGCTGTGTAATGTAAAGGGGTCCAGTGATGCAGGGTGCTGTGTAATGTAAAGGGGTCCAGTGATGCAGGGTGCTGTGTAATGTAAAGGGGTCCAGTGATGCAGGGTGCTGTGTAATGTAAAGGGGTCCAGTGATGCAGGGTGCTGTGTAATGTAAAGGGGTCCAGTGATGCAGGGTGCTGTGTAATGTAAAGGGGTCCAGTGATGCAGGGTGCTGTGTAATGTAAAGAGGTCCAGAGCTGTGGGGTGCTGTGTAACGTAAAGGGGTCCAGAGGTGCAGTTGTAGAGAGGGGGTACACAATAGTGACAAAGAGATATTTAAAGATGCAGGGGGTACAGTGGGGTGTTTTTACATTTTAACGTGGGGGGGTCGCTTTTAACCTCCGCTAGCAGTCGAAGAAAGGGTAAAATGCGACTGTGTATTGCCGCTGCTGAAGCGCCCCCCCCCTGAAAACATTTCAGCGGACGCCAATGGAGGGAGCAGCTGAAAAAAAGGCATAAGCAGTCTTGGCGATCCATTCTGCAGTCAGCACCTCCACTCCGAGAGCTTGCAGCTCCTGGGCCCTGGAATGGAACTTCAGCAACTTAGTGCTGACTAGGAATGTAAGCGGTCTACCTCTGGCAGACAAAACACCAAGCTCTGTTAGTTCTCAAAAGACTCGCAGTAGTCTGGATCATCCATTGTCGTCAGACTTGACCTGGACAAATAGATCGTCTGAAGATTCTTCCGACCAGGCACATAGGTCGCAAATCGTTGGGAGGATTGACTTGGGTGAATTCTAGAATTAGAGAAAACTTCAGAAGTGAGAGACTGAGCCTTGTTTCCAGATGTAGGCCACAGTCATCATGCTGTCCAACTTTCCCAGGACAGGCTTACTCTGGATGAGATGACTGAAGGCTAAGAGCTTGAAAAGGCTGCCCTCAACTCCAAGATGGAGTCTTGGATCCTTGACAAAAGACCATTGGTCCTGAGCTCTTTGTTCCTGAAGTAGGGCTCCCCTAAACTGGCTGGTATCTGCCTGTACCACCAGGTCGTCTGAGCTGCTGGGGCAAGGCGATTTTTATGGCTCAATCTGAGACGTGAAGGATGAAAGATCTCCAAATATGGCCCAAAATGCTTTCCTTAGGGGACCACGTGTCCATCCACAAGCCGTCCCTATGTTCACAGAGGAACCACATAGTGCCCCTAGGGCATGTATGGGTGGCACAATCCCAAAATAACAGAGAGCATCCGGACATGGAAGTTATTGACTTCTTGGACTAAGCATTTGCTTCCTTGTCTTTCCTGGACTCCCATCCAGAAAAGTGCAGGAGCTACGCTCTCTGGCGTGAGCGCGAGGAATAACTCTTGAATTTTCGTTTTTTACCTCCGTAGACCTTCATCTTGAGGCAGGAAGCCAAACTGGTCACTATTTAATTTAGGCTTGCCCTTCTGCGATTAAGAAAAAAAAATGCAGTGACCGCGTTTGTCCTTGAGGGTCGCACCTTCTGATGGTAAGGTCATGTGAATGCCCGATCCCAAAAGGGACACATACTAACCAGCAGGGTGGTCCCAACCCCTGGACCTCTATTCGTTCCAAAGGGTATAACTTTGACATCCTGCTGTGACGATATCCTCCAATCTTGACGAACAAGCACTTGATCCATTCAACATCCAGCCGTCTTCTGGAGGTATTTAAAATACTTCCAAAGTTTCACCTCTATACACAGGCATTTCACCAACCTTAGCAATCTGGACACAGGTCGTCCTCTTTCTTCTGTTCAGAAGAGACTGGAGAGAATTGATTGGACCAAGAAGGCCCTGAAAGAAGGCTGGACATTGCCAAACAGACGGTCCCCATACGAGAAGAATCTAGTCATTCCTTTAGAGTGTCTTGACCATCTGCCTAATTGTGACAACTGGTTAGGTGTCGTCATCTTTATCCTAGGTTGCTTCAACTAGGTAACATCCTTGCCGTCTGTTTCTCTATGGAAGGATCTGAAGCGGATTGTTTGCTTGGGAAGGCTTGGAGAATTCACAGGGTGAGTGGAAACACTCTTTTAGAGTGTATTAACCACATGTTTCATTAGTGCGACCACAAGTTAGGCGCCGTCATCCATATCCTTGGTTGCTTGACAAAGCAGACTGTGTGCAGTCCTGTCCATCCGGAAGTTTGGAGAATGGGCTGCTTCACCTGGTATGGACAGGCGGCTTCTCATTATCAGAGCAGATAACCCTTTCATATGGTGAGCCGAAAACACCCCTTTAGAGTGTATTGGCAATTTGTTTATTGGGTGTAACACCTTTTAGGTGTCACCCTCCTCCCTGGCTGTTCCAGCCAGTGGGATACATACTGTCATGCTCATCCGTGTATTCCTCTTATAGAGCTTGAGGAGGGATGTTTGCTGGCTTGGGAAAGCCATGAGACGGCTTCTTCATGTTCATCCATGTCTTCTTATTGAAGGGCCTGAAGCATGTTCGTTCTGAGATTGGTAAACACTAATAGATAACCTCACCACAGGGCTTGTGCACCATTCAGCAAACCGACTCATCGCCCCGGATCACACTGGTGTGTTTTTGACATGCGACCCGACCAGGCAAATCGCATGAAAATAAAATGCGGCAATTGCACCGCCCTAATCAGTGCAATGCTGCATCAGCGGCGCCACACCAACGTCAAAAAGGCAGTTTTGTACTACCTTGCGATTTTGGGTTGCGACCTATATTGACATCCGCACAGAGACTTGCACAGATGTCTCTAAAAATCACGACCGGAACCGAGATTGACCAGCGGGAGACAAAGCTGAATAGCACAGCCTCATTCCCGCAACCCAGTGCGACCATGGACTAGGGAAAAAACGGTTAAATGCAGTAAATAGATTGCTTAGTAACAAACCCTGAGGGGTTAAACACAGCTAGAGGGAGGCAGAAGCTTCCATCTACAGCCCTGTTAACCAGGTGGAGGTTAATTTGGCTAGGATCTAATCCTGGGAATCAGGTTATGATGAAAAAGTTTGTTTCAGAACATCAAACAAAAAGGTAGGAATTTGTAACAAAATTACAACCATCTGCAGTGTACACAAACCAAGGGAATTGTAGACATCATAAACATGCTTCTCCATACTCTTTTTTCTTCTTTTTTTTTTTTAAGGAAGACCAAAGATCACATAGAAAAATACAAGGATATGCCATCCAAAGGCCATGGCTGGATTCAGTAGACATTTTCAAGGTGGTTCCATCTACCTTCTCTGCAAAATGCTGGTCTTTGGAGGGGTTTGGCATAGTGGCATGACAGTAAGCAAACATGAGCAGCCTCCAACAGATTATACCCATGTGTGAACAGACAAAATGTTACTTTGTGTATCTGTTATGCAGAGTACTCCCTGTCCAGTAATGCAGCAAACATTGGATACAAAGCATTTAGCTCACCCAACCTCCGTCCGGGTGCGCGTGCATAGGGGAGTACTCTGCCACAACCGCTGTCCATCTTGCTTGGACCAAGCGGACCCCAGACACGGCTGTTAGCCATGATAAAGCCGCCCCAAAGACCAGCAGCGGGGCTCCCTGGATTATGGTCATTTAGACTAGACACCAGGGACTTCGTCCAGCTTCATCCACACGTATGGACGGCCCGCCAGCCATTTAGACCAGCTAGGTAGAGGAGCACACCTCCGTCCTGCACGTAGGAGGAAAAGAGAAGAACCAAACGCTGAGGCTGAGGTGCGTGAAAAATTTATAGTTAAGTCCTGATCAGGTAGGGGTGGGCGGAGCCTCACCCAGCTGTGCCGACATGGAGCCGTCAGGAAAAGAGGCATGGAGGAGCTCAGCTATGAGGAAAGATTAGAGGAACTGAATTTATTCTCTCCTGAGAAGAGGAGAATAAGGGGGGATATGATCACCATGTACAAATATATAAGGGGTCCATATTGTGAACTTGGTGTTGAGTTATTCACTTTACGGTCATCACAGAGGACAAGGGGGCGCTCTTTACATCTAGAGGAAAAGAGATTTCACTTCCAAATACGGAAAGGTTTCTTCACAGTAAGAGCTGTGAAAATGTGGAACAGACTCCCTGCAGAGGTGGTTCTGGTCAGATCAGTAGATTGCTATAAGAAAGGTCTGGATTATTTCCTAAATGTACAGAATATAACTGGGTACTGACATTTATAGGGAAAGGTGATCCGGGGAAAATCCGATTGCCTCTCGGGGGATCAGGAAGGAATTTTTTCCCTTGTTGTAGCAGATTGGATCATGTTCTGCTGGGGTTTTTTCCCTTCCTCTGGATCAACTGTGGGTATATGGGATTGTATGATATTATTTTTTTTTTTTTATGGTTGAACTGGATGGACTTGTGTCTTTTTTCAACCCGACTAACAATGTAACTATGTAGGAGCCCAGGCGAGTGTACCTCAAATTAAAGAGATCTTGGTGGAGATGCTGGCTAAATTTGAAGGGTCACTGAAAACGGATATTGCGGCAATCCGGTCAGATATTGGGCAGGTCCTCGGTCGAGTGGAAGAGATGGAGGAAAGGTTGGATAATTATGATCAAAGGCTGGAGGATATGAATGAGCAGATGAAGTCTCTACAGAGAAATAGATCTCTCTCGTATAAAATGGAGGATAAGAAAATCGAAGCCAAACATTTACGTATAAGATAAAGAGCTATAAGCTGCGCAACAATGTGTCTAAAATAAATAATAACTTATTAAAGAACTATATCAGTAATCAAAGTGTCCAGTCACAGTGCATTATCGCATACAGCATGAAAACATAAAATGTTGTAAAACCATAAACTCCCAGACTCAGTGCATTGGTGCATACAACATGAAAGCATGGAATATAGTAAAGAATAATGAAAATCATAAACTCCCAGACTCAGTGCATTGGTGCATACAACATGAAAGCATGGAATATAGTAAAGAATATGAAAACCATAAACTCCCAGACTCAGTGCATTGGTGCATACAACATGAAAGCATGGAATATAGTAAAGAATAATGAAAATCATAAACTCCCAGACTCAGTGCATTGGTGCATACAACATGAAAACATGAAATATAGTAAAGAATATGAAAATCATAAACTCCCAGACTCAGTGCATTGGTGCATACAACATGAAAACATGGAATATAGTAAAGAATAATGAAAATCATAAACTCCCAGACTCAGTGCATTGGTGCATACAACATGAAAACATGGAATATAGTAAAGAATATGAAAACCATAAACTCCCAGACTCAGTGCATTGGTGCATACAACATGAAAGCATGGAATATAGTAAAGAATAATGAAAATCATAAACTCCCAGACTCAGTGCATTGGTGCATACAACATGAAAACATGGAATATAGTAAAGAATAATGAAAACCATAAACTCCCAGACTCAGTGCATTGGTGCATACAACATGAAAGCATGGAATATAGTAAAGAATAATGAAAATCATAAACTCCCAGACTCAGTGCATTGGTGCATACAACATGAAAACATGGAATATAGTAAAGAATATGAAAACCATAAACTCCCAGACTCAGTGCATTGGTGCATACAACATGAAAGCATGGAATATAGTAAAGAATAATGAAAATCATAAACTCCCAGACTCAGTGCATTGGTGCATACAACATGAAAACATGGAATATAGTAAAGAATATGAAAACCATAAACTCCCAGACTCAGTGCATTGGTGCATACAACATGAAAACATGGAATATAGTAAAGAATATGAAAATCATAAACTCCCAGACTCAGTGCATTGGTGCATACAACATGAAAACATGGAATATAGTAAAGAATAATGAAAACCATAAACTCCCAGACTCAGTGCATTGGTGCATACAACATGAAAACATGGAATATAGTAAAGAATATGAAAACCATAAACTCCCAGACTCAGTGCATTGGTGCATACAACATGAAAACATGGAATATAGTAAAGAATATGAAAATCATAAACTCCCAGACTCAGTGCATTGGTGCATACAACATGAAAACATGGAATATAGTAAAGAATAATGAAAATCATAAACTCCCAGACTCAGTGCATTGGTGCATACAACATGAAAACATGGAATATAGTAAAGAATATGAAAACCATAAACTCCCAGACTCAGTGCATTGGTGCATACAACATGAAAACATGGAATATAGTAAAGAATATGAAAACCATAAACTCCCAGACTCAGTGCATTGGTGCATACAACATGAAAACATGGAATATAGTAAAGAATAATGAAAATCATAAACTCCCAACGCAGTCTTTAAATGATATCACCAGTGCTGGGACAAGGCCATTTGGTGCCCAGGGCGAATATGGCAAACTGCGCCCCCCCCCCCCCCCCCCCCCCGTTTTTAAGAAAGAATCAATGTCATTTCAAAACAAGAATATGTGAGGAGGGGAAGTATATACAGGAGAAGAGTGGCAGTATATACCGGAGAGGAGTGCGGAGGGGATGACTGCATGCAGGAGGTGCAGATGGTATAAAGGCAGCTGTGGGGGGGGGGAGACTTTTAGTTGGGGAGATATTTATTTTAGGCTACTTTCACACTGAGGTGCTGCCCGCTTTAGTGGTAAAGCGTCACTAGTTTTAGCTGCGCTTTTTGGCCACTACTGGGAGCGCTTTTAACCTCCACTAGCATCCGGAAAAGCGATTTGCAGGTGCTTACTGCTTAGGCAGTGCTGGCTATTGATTTCAATGGCAGGGGCGTTTTGGGAGCGGTGTATTCACCGATCCTAAACCACCCCGAAGATGCTGCTTGCAGGACTTTTTTTCTGTCCTGCAAACGCACTGCCCCAGTGTGAAAGCACTCAGGCTTTCACACTGGGGCTGCAGAAGAGGCAGTTTACAGACGCTTTTCATGCTCTATTTTTAGCGCAAAAACGCCTGTAAAATGCCTCAGCGTGAAAGTGGTCTAAGTGACAGTGTCTGAGGGGTCAATAGGGAGGGGTGATGGCAGTGGCGGTGCGTCCATAGTGGGCGCAGGAGTGCCACCCCCTCTCTCTCCTGCACCCGTCACTCATGTCAACAATACATAGGTTCATGCATTGCATGAACCTATGTATTGTCGCCGCTGCCGCCCACTATTCAGATAGCCGGCCCCCTGGTGAGCGCCGGCCATCTGAATAACAGCGGCTGGTTGGTTTTTGGAAGTGTCTATCAGAGCCAGCGGCTCTGATAGGCTTCCCGATTACAGCCTGTGGGCTGTAATCTGCTTCCAAATAGTTAACCAGGGGATGCATGGGCTGTTACCGGTAACCTGATTGGCTGAAGCGACATCGAGGGCGGGAGAAGACATTGAGGACGGCGCTGGCCCGAGGAAGGTAAGTGCAGGGCTGGGGGGAAACTGGCTGCATTTGAGGGGGCAAACTGGCTGCATTTGAGGGGGCAAACTGGCTGCATTTGAGGGGGCAAACTGGTGGCATTTGAGAGGGCAAACTGGTGGCATTTGAGGGGGCAAACTGGTGGCATTTGGGCACAGTGGCTGCGTTTAATGGGCACAGTGGCGGCAATTGATTTTTTTTCAGTTTGCTTGCGCCCCCCAAAAAAAAATTTGAGCACCAGCCGCCACTGGGTGATGGGAAGGTAGGGAGTGCATTTGGACTGTTCTGGCTCTCGCTGGTAATCATGCTGGAAGCGTAAATGCGAACACTTCTGTACTGAGAATGTGCGCCCTTTACGGTAAAGGGCGCACATTCTCAGTACAGAAATGTTTGCATTTATATATGCATACAGGCAGCGGAAAGTGGCTATGGACGATTATTTTATTTATAGAGTGTTTAGATAGGTGGTGAGTTTTGGGTTGTACTGATTTTGGATAACACAGAGTTAAATAGGATGGTCATAAATGAAGTTCACATTAGCTGGACAGAGCAATTGGGGGTTGTTTTTATAGAGAGGGCTGCATGTCAGTTTGGGAAATGTCTGCCAGCTCTGGGGGGGTTGCTGCCAGCTCTAATCTCCCCCCCCCCCCCCCCGTCTTTTCCAGTTCTTCTTGTCACCTAGGAATAGGACCCTTCACTGATATACAAACCCTCCTAGCAGAGACTTTGCAGCTTATCCCCCCAGAACAGCTCAGCTCACCTTCCTGCAGTGTGCTCTGCCTCCCGATTCTCCCAGTTTCCACATCTTCTAGCTAGAGCCAGACTCCTCGGCTCCTCTAGGTCACAGCGCCGAACAGCTCCCTGCGCTCCTCTGAGTCCTCCCACCCCTCGCCTCCGGCAGTGAGTGACATCACGCCGCTGGCAGATACTACGAGACTCCTCCGTAGGGGAGTTAACAGTGAGACTGTCAGGGAAGTAAGGTGACGAATGCAGAAGCGCACTCTGCACACACAATTTGTACATTGCCGCGGCGCTGGCTATGACACAGGTGTACTTGTACACACTGGCGGTGGCGGCCATGGCAGAACTTCACCTGCAGGCTGCGCCCCCCCCCCTCCTATAGCAAATGATACCGCCCAGGGCACTTGCCCCTTCCGCCCCTGCCTTGTACCGGCATTGGATATCACCCATTGTCCTGATCAGTGTATGAAAAAACTCAAATGACAGTTTTTGAAAGAACACCAAAAACAATCCTCAGGAAAAAGTGAAGTGAAGAGGTTAAATTTCTCCAAATAATCGTGACTTTAGGCATAAAACATCATAGAAGGGTGCCAGTGTACTAGGAAGGGAATCCACCACCGCAGTATTCACAAGCCGCTTACCAGAAAGTCTGATCCCTGAGAGAGATCAGACAGAGCAGTTAGCTGTTACCCCTGCTAAGGTCTCTGATTAGCTTCCTATATCGTCCTGGTTTCCTCCGCATCCGAATCAGTGTTTCCCCAAAGTCTCAGCAAACCATGATAGGGTGAGAAAGAAAGCCCCATAGCGTAATCCAATTTAAAACGTTTATTTAAAAGTAAAAAATTGCACTTACAGCATATGAAGAAAAATTGGCAGTGGTTATATGAAAGGCCGGCCGGCTCTCGCTACCCGTTGCTTCCGGGATACGTATGTGGTGACGTCAGCACGCCGCTCCTCCCTACGTCGTTTCGACAAAAACTGTCGTCTTCCAGGGGCACAGGCAGCGTGCTGACTCACCACCAATTTATATTCAGTGTACACAAACGAGGTCCGCCCAGATCTGAGCTCCCAGCATCCACGCTGCATGTATCGCCATCTTGGATATGGGCAAACTGCCCTCTTTCCAAGGCCGAACAATTCTCTGGTCAGAAAACGAATGTTATTTCGATATGTAGACACAGAGTAATGGATTAAAAAAGTCATTCAACTGTGGGTAGAACTGACTCCATAGAAGACAGTCCCAAAATACATGTATGCCGCTAACCTATACAAGCATGCATACTGCCAATTCATTGAGCTCTTTTATTATTTAAAATGAGAAAAAACTTTACGTAATAAGATACTGAAAAAAATTAGTTAAATATTTACACACATATGCTGCATGTAAGGCACCCTATAAAATGTCTAGATTGTTTTATGACTATAAAATTTAAAAAAATGACCATCGCTTTATCTTATGATTGAAAGGCAGTGGCCACCTGTGGGCAGCTTCAGTATTGCAATCCCAGACCGATCTCTCATAGTTCCTTCTCTCACATAAAAAATATATCTTAATACATGTCAGTTGTTGCAATCTTCCATATCCTGTGATGTCCACATAGGGTCTGGGATTGCAATACTGAAGCTGCCCACAGGTGGCCACTGCCTTTCAATCATAAGATAAAGCGATGGTCATTTTTTTAAATTTTATAGTCATAAAACAATCTAGACATTTTATAGGGTGCCTTACATGCAGCATATGTGTGTAAATATTTAACTAATTTTTTTCAGTATCTTATTACGTAAAGTTTTTTCTCATTTTAAATAATAAAAGAGCTCAATGAATTGGCAGTATGCATGCTTGTATAGGTTAGCGGCATACATGTATTTTGGGACTGTCTTCTATGGAGTCAGTTCTACCCACAGTTGAATGACTTTTTTAATCCATTACTCTGTGTCTACATATCGAAATAACATTCGTTTTCTGACCAGAGAATTGTTCGGCCTTGGAAAGAGGGCAGTTTGCCCATATCCAAGATGGCGATACATGCAGCGTGGATGCTGGGAGCTCAGATCTGGGCGGACCTCGTTTGTGTACACTGAATATAAATTGGTGGTGAGTCAGCACGCTGCCTGTGCCCCTGGAAGACGACAGTTTTTGTCGAAACGACGTAGGGAGGAGCGGCGTGCTGACGTCACCACATACGTATCCCGGAAGCAACGGGTAGCGAGAGCCGGCCGGCCTTTCATATAACCACTGCCAATTTTTCTTCATATGCTGTAAGTGCAATTTTTTACTTTTAAATAAGCGTTTTAAATTGGATTACGCTATGGGGCTTTCTTTCTCACCCTATCATGGTTTGCTGAGACTTTGGGGAAACACTGATTCGGATGCGGAGGAAACCAGGACGATATAGGAAGCTAATCAGAGACCTTAGCAGGGGTAACAGCTAACTGCTCTGTCTGATCTCTCTCAGGGATCAGACTTTCTGGTAAGCGGCTTGTGAATACTGCGGTGGTGGATTCCCTTCCTAGTACACTGGCACCCTTCTATGATGTTTTATGCCTAAAGTCACGATTATTTGGAGAAATTTAACCTCTTCACTTCACTTTTTCCTGAGGATTGTTTTTGGTGTTCTTTCAAAAACTGTCATTTGAGTTTTTCATACACTGATCAGGACAATGGGTGATATCATTTAAAGACTGCGTTGGGAGTTTATGATTTTCATTATTCTTTACTATATTCCATGCTTTCATGTTGTATGCACCAATGCACTGAGTCTGGGAGTTTATGGTTTTCATTATTCTTTACTATATTCCATGCTTTCATGTTGTATGCACCAATGCACTGAGTCTGGGAGTTTATGGTTTTCATATTCTTTACTATATTCCATGCTTTCATGTTGTATGCACCAATGCACTGAGTCTGGGAGTTTATGATTTTCATTATTCTTTACTATATTCCATGCTTTCATGTTGTATGCACCAATGCACTGAGTCTGGGAGTTTATGGTTTTCATTATTCTTTACTATATTCCATGTTTTCATGTTGTATGCACCAATGCACTGAGTCTGGGAGTTTATGGTTTTCATTATTCTTTACTATATTCCATGCTTTCATGTTGTATGCACCAATGCACTGAGTCTGGGAGTTTATGGTTTTCATTATTCTTTACTATATTCCATGTTTTCATGTTGTATGCACCAATGCACTGAGTCTGGGAGTTTATGATTTTCATTATTCTTTACTATATTCCATGTTTTCATGTTGTATGCACCAATGCACTGAGTCTGGGAGTTTATGGTTTTCATATTCTTTACTATATTCCATGTTTTCATGTTGTATGCACCAATGCACTGAGTCTGGGAGTTTATGGTTTTCATTATTCTTTACTATATTCCATGCTTTCATGTTGTATGCACCAATGCACTGAGTCTGGGAGTTTATGGTTTTCATTATTCTTTACTATATTCCATGTTTTCATGTTGTATGCACCAATGCACTGAGTCTGGGAGTTTATGGTTTTCATTATTCTTTACTATATTCCATGTTTTCATGTTGTATGCACCAATGCACTGAGTCTGGGAGTTTATGGTTTTCATTATTCTTTACTATATTCCATGCTTTCATGTTGTATGCACCAATGCACTGAGTCTGGGAGTTTATGGTTTTCATTATTCTTTACTATATTCCATGCTTTCATGTTGTATGCACCAATGCACTGAGTCTGGGAGTTTATGGTTTTCATTATTCTTTACTATATTCCATGCTTTCATGTTGTATGCACCAATGCACTGAGTCTGGGAGTTTATGGTTTTCATATTCTTTACTATATTCCATGCTTTCATGTTGTATGCACCAATGCACTGAGTCTGGGAGTTTATGGTTTTCATTATTCTTTACTATATTCCATGTTTTCATGTTGTATGCACCAATGCACTGAGTCTGGGAGTTTATGGTTTTCATTATTCTTTACTATATTCCATGCTTTCATGTTGTATGCACCAATGCACTGAGTCTGGGAGTTTATGATTTTCATTATTCTTTACTATATTTCATGCTTTCATGTTGTATGCACCAATGCACTGAGTCTGGGAGTTTATGATTTTCATTATTCTTTACTATATTCCATGTTTTCATGTTGTATGCACCAATGCACTGAGTCTGGGAGTTTATGATTTTCATTATTCTTTACTATATTCCATGTTTTCATGTTGTATGCACCAATGCACTGAGTCTGGGAGTTTATGGTTTTCATATTCTTTACTATATTCCATGTTTTCATGTTGTATGCACCAATGCACTGAGTCTGGGAGTTTATGATTTTCATATTCTTTACTATATTCCATGCTTTCATATTGTATGCACCAATGCACTGAATCTGGGAGTTTATGGTTTTCATTATTCTTTACTATATTTCATGCTTTCATGTTGTATGCACCAATGCACTGAGTCTGGGAGTTTATGATTTTCATTATTCTTTACTATATTTCATGCTTTCATGTTGTATGCACCAATGCACTGAGTCTGGGAGTTTATGATTTTCATTATTCTTTACTATATTTCATGCTTTCATGTTGTATGCACCAATGCACTGTGTCTGGGAGTTTATGGTTTTCATATTCTTTACTATATTTCATGTTTTCATGTTGTATGCACCAATGCACTGAGTCTGGGAGTTTATGATTTTCATTATTCTTTACTATATTTCATGCTTTCATGTTGTATGCACCAATGCACTGAGTCTGGGAGTTTATGGTTTTCATTATTCTTTACTATATTCCATGCTTTCATGTTGTATGCACCAATGCACTGAGTCTGGGAGTTTATGGTTTTCATTATTCTTTACTATATTTCATGTTTTCATGTTGTATGCACCAATGCACTGAGTCTGGGAGTTTATGATTTTCATTATTCTTTACTATATTCCATGCTTTCATGTTGTATGCACCAATGCACTGTGTCTGGGAGTTTATGGTTTTCATATTCTTTACTATATTCCATGCTTTCATGTTGTATGCACCAATGCACTGTGTCTGGGAGTTTATGGTTTTCATTATTCTTTACTATATTCCATGCTTTCATGTTGTATGCACCAATGCACTGAGTCTGGGAGTTTATGGTTTTCATATTCTTTACTATATTCCATGTTTTCATGTTGTATGCACCAATGCACTGAGTCTGGGAGTTTATGGTTTTCATATTCTTTACTATATTCCATGTTTTCATGTTGTATGCACCAATGCACTGTGTCTGGGAGTTTATGGTTTTCATATTCTTTACTATATTTCATGCTTTCATGTTGTATGCACCAATGCACTGAGTCTGGGAGTTTATGGTTTTCATATTCTTTACTATATTCCATGTTTTCATGTTGTATGCACCAATGCACTGAGTCTGGGAGTTTATGGTTTTCATTATTCTTTACTATATTCCATGCTTTCATGTTGTATGCACCAATGCACTGAGTCTGGGAGTTTATGGTTTTCATTATTCTTTACTATATTCCATGCTTTCATGTTGTATGCACCAATGCACTGAGTCTGGGAGTTTATGGTTTTCATTATTCTTTACTATATTTCATGTTTTCATGTTGTATGCACCAATGCACTGAGTCTGGGAGTTTATGATTTTCATTATTCTTTACTATATTTCATGTTTTCATGTTGTATGCACCAATGCACTGAGTCTGGGAGTTTATGGTTTTCATTATTCTTTACTATATTTCATGCTTTCATGTTGTATGCACCAATGCACTGAGTCTGGGAGTTTATGGTTTTCATTATTCTTTACTATATTCCATGCTTTCATGTTGTATGCACCAATGCACTGAGTCTGGGAGTTTATGGTTTTCATTATTCTTTACTATATTCCATGTTTTCATGTTGTATGCACCAATGCACTGAGTCTGGGAGTTTATGGTTTTCATTATTCTTTACTATATTCCATGTTTTCATGTTGTATGCACCAATGCACTGAGTCTGGGAGTTTATGATTTTCATTATTCTTTACTATATTCCATGCTTTCATGTTGTATGCACCAATGCACTGAGTCTGGGAGTTTATGGTTTTCATTATTCTTTACTATATTTCATGTTTTCATGTTGTATGCACCAATGCACTGAGTCTGGGAGTTTATGATTTTCATTATTCTTTACTATATTTCATGTTTTCATGTTGTATGCACCAATGCACTGAGTCTGGGAGTTTATGATTTTCATTATTCTTTACTATATTCCATGTTTTCATGTTGTATGCACCAATGCACTGAGTCTGGGAGTTTATGGTTTTCATTATTCTTTACTATATTCCATGTTTTCATGTTGTATGCACCAATGCACTGTGTCTGGGAGTTTATGATTTTCATATTCTTTACTATATTTCATGTTTTCATGTTGTATGCACCAATGCACTGAGTCTGGGAGTTTATGGTTTTCATTATTCTTTACTATATTTCATGCTTTCATGTTGTATGCACCAATGCACTGAGTCTGGGAGTTTATGATTTTCATATTCTTTACTATATTCCATGCTTTCATGTTGTATGCACCAATGCACTGAGTCTGGGAGTTTATGATTTTCATTATTCTTTACTATATTCCATGTTTTCATGTTGTATGCACCAATGCACTGAGTCTGGGAGTTTATGATTTTCATATTCTTTACTATATTCCATGTTTTCATGTTGTATGCACCAATGCACTGAGTCTGGGAGTTTATGGTTTTCATTATTCTTTACTATATTCAATGCTTTCATGTTGTATGCACCAATGCACTGAGTCTGGGAGTTTATGGTTTTCATTATTCTTTACTATATTCAATGCTTTCATGTTGTATGCACCAATGCACTGAGTCTGGGAGTTTATGATTTTCATTATTCTTTACTATATTCCATGTTTTCATGTTGTATGCACCAATGCACTGAGTCTGGGAGTTTATGGTTTTCATATTCTTTACTATATTCCATGCTTTCATGTTGTATGCACCAATGCACTGAGTCTGGGAGTTTATGGTTTTCATTATTCTTTACTATATTCCATGTTTTCATGTTGTATGCACCAATGCACTGAGTCTGGGAGTTTATGATTTTCATATTCTTTACTATATTCCATGCTTTCATGTTGTATGCACCAATGCACTGAGTCTGGGAGTTTATGGTTTTCATATTCTTTACTATATTCCATGTTTTCATGTTGTATGCACCAATGCACTGAGTCTGGGAGTTTATGATTTTCATTATTCTTTACTATATTTCATACTTTCATGTTGTATGCACCAATGCACTGAGTCTGGGAGTTTATGATTTTCATTATTCTTTACTATATTCCATGCTTTCATGTTGTATGCACCAATGCACTGAGTCTGGGAGTTTATGGTTTTCATTATTCTTTACTATATTCCATGTTTTCATGTTGTATGCACCAATGCACTGAGTCTGGGAGTTTATGATTTTCATTATTCTTTACTATATTCCATGTTTTCATGTTGTATGCACCAATGCACTGAGTCTGGGAGTTTATGATTTTCATTATTCTTTACTATATTCCATGCTTTCATGTTGTATGCACCAATGCACTGAGTCTGGGAGTTTATGATTTTCATTATTCTTTACTATATTCCATGTTTTCATGTTGTATGCACCAATGCACTGAGTCTGGGAGTTTATGATTTTCATATTCTTTACTATATTCCATGCTTTCATGTTGTATGCACCAATGCACTGAGTCTGGGAGTTTATGATTTTCATTATTCTTTACTATATTCCATGCTTTCATGTTGTATGCACCAATGCACTGAGTCTGGGAGTTTATGATTTTCATATTCTTTACTATATTCCATGTTTTCATGTTGTATGCACCAATGCACTGAGTCTGGGAGTTTATGATTTTCATATTCTTTACTATATTCCATGCTTTCATGTTGTATGCACCAATGCACTGAGTCTGGGAGTTTATGGTTTTCATTATTCTTTACTATATTCCATGTTTTCATGTTGTATGCACCAATGCACTGAGTCTGGGAGTTTATGGTTTTCATTATTCTTTACTATATTCCATGTTTTCATGTTGTATGCACCAATGCACTGAGTCTGGGAGTTTATGGTTTTCATATTCTTTACTATATTCCATGTTTTCATGTTGTATGCACCAATGCACTGAGTCTGGGAGTTTATGATTTTCATATTCTTTACTATATTCCATGCTTTCATGTTGTATGCACCAATGCACTGAGTCTGGGAGTTTATGGTTTTCATATTCTTTACTATATTCCATGCTTTCATGTTGTATGCACCAATGCACTGAGTCTGGGAGTTTATGATTTTCATATTCTTTACTATATTCCATGTTTTCATGTTGTATGCACCAATGCACTGAGTCTGGGAGTTTATGGTTTTCATTATTCTTTACTATATTCCATGCTTTCATGTTGTATGCACCAATGCACTGAGTCTGGGAGTTTATGATTTTCATTATTCTTTACTATATTCCATGCTTTCATGTTGTATGCACCAATGCACTGAGTCTGGGAGTTTATGATTTTCATATTCTTTACTATATTTCATGTTTTCATGTTGTATGCACCAATGCACTGAGTCTGGGAGTTTATGGTTTTCATATTCTTTACTATATTTCATGCTTTCATGTTGTATGCACCAATGCACTGAGTCTGGGAGTTTATGGTTTTCATATTCTTTACTATATTTCATGCTTTCATGTTGTATGCACCAATGCACTGAGTCTGGGAGTTTATGATTTTCATATTCTTTACTATATTCCATGTTTTCATGTTGTATGCACCAATGCACTGAGTCTGGGAGTTTATGGTTTTCATATTCTTTACTATATTTCATGCTTTCATGTTGTATGCACCAATGCACTGAGTCTGGGAGTTTATGATTTTCATATTCTTTACTATATTCCATGTTTTCATGTTGTATGCACTGTGACAGCAGGAAGGTAAAGTCACCTGGTTGCATCCAGGGGGGTAGATATATTTCGCCTAGATTCAGGCTTTACGCCGACTTATACAACTAGGTAGAGAGTTAATGAAGCCCAGCTGAGACTAGTGGGCTCATGGATGACTCATACCTCTAGGGAGAGGGCTGGGCGTCGTGCAGACAGGGAGTTGATGAGACCAGCTGAGGCTTGTCAGCTCGTTTAAGGCCTCTATAAAAACTCCCAGATTCATTAGGTGTTAGCTCATGCCTGGAAGCAGACCTGTGTGGACTGTCTAGGGAGAGTGAACCCCTGTGCGGTGAGAGAAAGCCTGTGTGGCTATATTTTGCTTGGACATTTAAAACCAGGGACTTAGGGACTAGGACAGTACTAGGCTGATCCCAGTTGTTAGTTAGGAAACCTGTATGTTTAGTCAGAGGTCAAGTTGACCAGGATTTATTTTGTTTGTTTCTTTTGCTTTGCTGTGTTTTTTGTCACTGTAAATAGAAAATAAACGGCACCTTTTTGATTTTGAAACCCACAACCTCCGTCTGCTGGGCCTGTTTTTGTGTGGGGAGCCCATCCCGGGGGTCACACACACCCGCTGCCGAGCTAACCCCCTCACAGTTGGTGGAGAACCAGTGGCAGTTTTTTTTTTAAGCCAGCATGGAGGAGATACTGAAACAGCTGGCTCTAGCAAATGCCAATCAACAGCAGACAAATGCAGGTTTGCAAAAGAGCCTTGCAGCTCATCAACAGAGCCTTGCAGCTCAACAACAGAACTTCGCAGCCCAGCAGCAAGCTCATCAACAGAGCCTTGCAGCCCAGCAGCAAGCTCACCAACAGAGTCTGGAAGCTCAGCAACAAGCCCAGCAACGATCTGAGGCCCGCTTCATAGACCTGTTACAGAAGCAAGAGCAGAGACTACAACAAATGGAAGCAGTAATGCAGCAACGTCCGCAGACCAGTGAGGAAAGCCGTCCCACTAATACCGCGTCCTTTGGGGTGAGTCGTTTATTGACAAAAATGACTGGAGAGGATGATCCAGAGGTATTTTTGACCACATTTGAAAGGACTGCTGAAAGAGAAAAGTGGCCTGAGGAGCAGTGGGCTGGACTGGTGGCTCCTCTGTTAACGGGTGAATCGCAGAAAGCTTACTATGACCTAGAGCCTAACCAAGCAAAAGACTATGTGATGCTAAAAGCTGAAATATTGGCAAGGCTGGGTGTCACCCTGGCTGTCCGGGCTCAGCGTGTGCATAACTGGACTTTCCAGCTTGGAAAACCCCCCAGGTCTCAAATGTATGATCTCATTCACCTGAGCAGAAAGTGGCTACAGCCAGAGACTTTGTCCGCACCAAAGATTGTGGAACGTGTTGTAATGGATCGGGTTTTGAGAGCTCTTCCTACTGCCATCCAAAAGTGGGTAAGCCATGGAGACCCAGAGACGGCCGATGGTCTTGTGGATCGTGTGGAGAAATACTTGGCTACAGAGAACCTGACGGCCTCTTCCAGAGACACTCGGACTTTCCACCCTAAGACCAGACCATCCCCAGGGGCGGATAAGATGATTCCAAGGGGTAAGGGTGGAGAGAGTGAGAGGGTGGGAGCTCTACCCCAAGTTTGGCGAGAACAGCCTGGGAAATCAGCGGCTCAAGAGGCGGCAAGAAGGATCGTTTGCTACCGCTGCCGGCAAGCGGGACATATTGCAGCAAATTGCCCGGTTTTGGAGGAACCCATGCAGTGTGACTTTCTGACGGGCAGACGTCAGTCGCTGTGTGCGACAGTCGCATGCACTGCCATTCGAGGAACTGAGAAACATTTATGCAAAATGTGTGTTAATGGTAGAAATGTTGTGGTATTGCTGGATTCAGGTAGCCTTGTGACCCTGATAAAGGCTGAGTTAGTTAAAACAGAGGTCTCTGGGAATAGCAAGGTAGCTGTTATTTGTGTGCATGGGGACACCCGAGAGTATCCAGTGACTACAGTGTGTTTCGAGACCCCCAAAGGTACCCTTTCTCATCCAGTAGGCTTAGTGTCTCAGTTACCGCATGACGCCATTGTGGGAAGGGATTTTCCGAAGTTCTGGGAACTGTGGGATGATCCTGAGCCCCCCACTGGTGCCCCTATGTACCAGGAATATGATAGCCAGAACTCCTCTGAGAGTGGTGAGGACTCTCCCGAATTTCCCTTGTCAGTATTGGCAGGGGAGACTCAAGAAACTGGAGAGGAGCCCACCTCCTCAGACGAAAACCTACCGTCTGTGGAGTTTTCTGATCTTGAGGTTCACAGGGAAAACTTTGCCACAGAACAGTTGAAAGACCCCGCCCTAATAAAGGCACGGGAAAACGTAGTGAAAATAGATGGCGAGTTAGTGAACCCAGATAATACCTGCACTTACCCATACTTCAGCGTAGAGAAGGACCTACTGTATCGGGTGGCAAAAAGGGCAGAAGAAACCGTTGAGCAGCTTGTGGTGCCCAAACCTTACAGGAAGTTGGTGTTGGAGTTGGCCCATGGGCACATTCTTGGAGGTCATCTGGGGACAGAGAAAACCCGAGAGAGGGTATTACAGAGATTCTATTGGCCTGGGGTGATGAAGGACATAGAAAATTATTGTTCCTCCTGCCCTGTGTGTCAGAGGTCGGCCCCGATGCCACATTTCCGTAGCCCGCTGGTCCCTCTACCCATCATTGAGGTCCCGTTTGAGAGAATCGCAATGGATTTGGTAGGTCCTATAATCAAGTCCGCTAGGGGGCACCAGTACATATTGGTTATAATGGACTATGCCACCCGTTATCCAGAAGCGATCCCTCTCAGAAATACCTCGGCCAAAACCATAGCCAAAGAGCTATCTCTTGTTTTTAGCCGGGTGGGTATTTGTAAAGAACTGCTTACGGACCAAGGTACACCCTTTATGTCCCGGGTTATGAAGGAGCTGTGTAAATTGTTCAAAGTGACGCAATTACGTACATCTGTGTATCACCCCCAAACCGATGGGCTGGTTGAAAGATTCAACAAAACCCTAAAACAAATGTTGAAGAAAGTGGTGGATAGGGATGGAAAGGATTGGGACTGTCTACTTCCTTATTTGATGTTTGCTATTAGGGAGGTGCCCCAATCCTCTACGGGATTCTCCCCCTTTGAGTTACTGTATGGGAGACACCCAAGAGGGCTGTTGGATATTGCCAAGGAAACTTGGGAAAGTGAGAGTTCTCCCCACAGGAGTGTGATTGAGCATGTCGCCCTGATGCAAGATCGAATTGCACAGGTAATGCCCATCGTGAAGGAACATTTGGCCCAAGCGCAGTTGGCACAGCAGAGAGTGTACAACCGTGGAGCCAAGACCCGTACCTTTTCCCCGGGGGATAGGATATTGGTACTTGTCCCTACGGTTGAAAGTAAATTCCTTGCCAAATGGCAAGGCCCCTACGAGATAATGGAAAAAGTGAGCGAAGTGAATTACAAGGTCAGACAACCAGGAAGGCGAAAGC
Organism: Rana muscosa; assembly: GCA_029206835.1. Taxonomy (NCBI): domain Eukaryota; kingdom Metazoa; phylum Chordata; class Amphibia; order Anura; family Ranidae; genus Rana; species Rana muscosa. Next base: position 1,301,041,202 of record CM055116.1, on the reverse strand, counting down.
CCGAACAGATCTATCACGTTAATCTGTTGAAAGCCTGGAGGGATAGAGAGTCCCTAGTCGCAGACACTTGGTCACCAGCTCAAACTGGTTGCGTGATTCCTGAGGTTGGAATCGCAGCCACCTTGTCACAACCCCAACAACAGGAGGTTAAGGAGTTTGTGCTTCGCAACAAGGAGGTATTCTCTGAGCTGCCGGGACAAACATCTGGGGTAGAGCATGACATTATTACCCCGCCCGGTGAAAGGGTGAAGTTAAAACCCTATCGGATCCCAGAGGCCCGACGGGAGGCAATACGGGAGGAAGTACAGAAAATGCTGAACTTAGGGGTGATAGAGGAGTCCCAAAGTGATTGGTCTAGTCCCATTGTGTTGGTGCCTAAACCGGATGGGAGCTGGCGATTTTGTAACGATTTTCGTCAGTTGAACAAAGTTACAAAATTTGACACCTACCCCATGCCACGTATAGATGAGTTGATTGACCGGCTGGGAACAGCCCGATACATGACGACTCTTGACCTCACAAAAGGGTATTGGCAAATCCCCCTGGCCAAGTCGGCCAAAGAGAAAACCGCATTTGTAACCCCAGACGGGGCGTTCCAATATAAAAGAATGCCGTTCGGGTTACAGAATGCGCCGGCCACATTCCAGCGGAAAATGGACCAGATGCTGAGGCCCCATCGGAAGTATGCTGCGGCTTACCTGGATGACATAATTGTCCATAGCACAGATTGGGCCTCACATCTGCCAAAAGTGCAAGCAGTCCTGGACTCTGTTCGGGAAGCAGGGTTTACGGCTAACCCCAAGAAGTGTACCATTGGGCAGGAGGAGGCCAAATATCTTGGGTACACCATTGGGAGGGGAGTAATAAAACCCCAACTCAACAAAGTCGAGGCCATCCAGAGTTGGCCACGTCCCAACAGCAAGAAGCAGGTACGAGCCTTTCTGGGAATCGCTGGGTATTATCGGCGATTCATTCCCCACTTTGCTTCTAAGGCTGTGCCCCTAACCAACCTGACGAAGGGGAAAGGGTCGGTCATGATTAAATGGACCCCCGAGGCTGAGGCAGCATTCCAATTCTTGAAACAAGCCTTATGTAGCCAGCCAGTGTTGTACTCACCCGACTTCTCTAAAGACTTTGTCGTACAAAGTGATGCGTCAGATGTGGGGTTAGGAGCAGTATTGTCCCAGGTCTGGAACGGGGAAGAGCACCCAGTCATTTACCTCAGCAGGAAGTTGAAGTCCCATGAGGTAAATTACGCCACCGTTGAAAAGGAGTGTTTAGCGGTGAAGTGGGCTCTAGATTCCCTTCGGTACTACCTGCTAGGTAGGCACTTTGACTTGGCTACGGATCACGCTCCGTTAAAGTGGATGGCTCAAAACAAGGAAACAAATAGAAGAGTGAATAGGTGGTTCCTGGCCCTCCAGGAATTCAACTTCACAGTAAAGCATCGCCCTGGCGTTCAAATGGGGAATGTGGATGCTTTGTCTCGAGTACATGAATGCCTGATTGCTGGTGTTCCAACCCCGAGGTTAAAACAAGAGGGGGGGGTATGTGACAGCAGGAAGGTAAAGTCACCTGGTTGCATCCAGGGGGGTAGATATATTTCGCCTAGATTCAGGCTTTACGCTGACTTATACAACTAGGTAGAGAGTTAATGAAGCCCAGCTGAGACTAGTGGGCTCATTGATGACTCATACCTCTAGGGAGAGGGCTGGGCGTCGTGCAGACAGGGAGTTGATGAGACCAGCTGAGGCTTGTCAGCTCGTTTAAGGCCTCTATAAAAACTCCCAGATTCATTAGGTGTTAGCTCATGCCTGGAAGCAGACCTGTGTGGACTGTCTAGGGAGAGTGAACCCCTGTGCGGTGAGACAAAGCCTGTGTGGCTATATTTTGCTTGGACATTTAAAACCAGGGACTTAGGGACTAGGACAGTACTAGGCTGATCCCAGTTGTTAGTTAGGAAACCTGTATGTTTAGTCAGAGGTCAAGTTGACCAGGATTTATTTTGTTTGTTTCTTTTGCTTTGCTGTGTTTTTTGTCACTGTAAATAGAAAATAAACGGCACCTTTTTGATTTTGAAACCCACAACCTCCGTCTGCTGGGCCTGTTTTTGTGTGGGGAGCCCATCCCGGGGGTCACACACACCCGCTGCCGAGCTAACCCCCTCACAGCACCAATGCACTGAGTCTGGGAGTTTATGATTTTCATATTCTTTACTATATTCCATGCTTTCATGTTGTATGCACCAATGCACTGAGTCTGGGAGTTTATGGTTTTCATATTCTTTACTATATTCCATGCTTTCATGTTGTATGCACCAATGCACTGAGTCTGGGAGTTTATGATTTTCATTATTCTTTACTATATTTCATGCTTTCATGTTGTATGCACCAATGCACTGAGTCTGGGAGTTTATGGTTTTCATTATTCTTTACTATATTCCATGTTTTCATGTTGTATGCACCAATGCACTGAGTCTGGGAGTTTATGGTTTTCATATTCTTTACTATATTTCATGCTTTCATGTTGTATGCACCAATGCACTGAGTCTGGGAGTTTATGGTTTTCATATTCTTTACTATATTTCATGCTTTCATGTTGTATGCACCAATGCACTGAGTCTGGGAGTTTATGATTTTCATTATTCTTTACTATATTCCATGCTTTCATGTTGTATGCACCAATGCACTGAGTCTGGGAGTTTATGGTTTTCATTATTCTTTACTATATTCCATGTTTTCATGTTGTATGCACCAATGCACTGAGTCTGGGAGTTTATGGTTTTCATATTCTTTACTATATTTCATGCTTTCATGTTGTATGCACCAATGCACTGAGTCTGGGAGTTTATGGTTTTCATATTCTTTACTATATTTCATGCTTTCATGTTGTATGCACCAATGCACTGAGTCTGGGAGTTTATGGTTTTCATTATTCTTTACTATATTTCATGTTTTCATGTTGTATGCACCAATGCACTGAGTCTGGGAGTTTATGGTTTTCATTATTCTTTACTATATTTCATGCTTTCATGTTGTATGCACCAATGCACTGAGTCTGGGAGTTTATGGTTTTCATATTCTTTACTATATTTCATGCTTTCATGTTGTATGCACCAATGCACTGTGTCTGGGAGTTTATGGTTTTCATTATTCTTTACTATATTCCATGTTTTCATGTTGTATGCACCAATGCACTGTGTCTGGGAGTTTATGATTTTCATTATTCTTTACTATATTCCATGTTTTCATGTTGTATGCACCAATGCACTGAGTCTGGGAGTTTATGGTTTTCATTATTCTTTACTATATTCCATGCTTTCATGTTGTATGCACCAATGCACTGAGTCTGGGAGTTTATGGTTTTCATTATTCTTTACTATATTCCATGTTTTCATGTTGTATGCACCAATGCACTGAGTCTGGGAGTTTATGGTTTTCATTATTCTTTACTATATTCCATGTTTTCATGTTGTATGCACCAATGCACTGAGTCTGGGAGTTTATGATTTTCATTATTCTTTACTATATTCCATGTTTTCATGTTGTATGCACCAATGCACTGAGTCTGGGAGTTTATGGTTTTCATTATTCTTTACTATATTCCATGTTTTCATGTTGTATGCACCAATGCACTGAGTCTGGGAGTTTATGGTTTTCATATTCTTTACTATATTCCATGTTTTCATGTTGTATGCACCAATGCACTGAGTCTGGGAGTTTATGATTTTCATTATTCTTTACTATATTCCATGCTTTCATGTTGTATGCACCAATGCACTGAGTCTGGGAGTTTATGGTTTTCATTATTCTTTACTATATTTCATGCTTTCATGTTGTATGCACCAATGCACTGAGTCTGGGAGTTTATGGTTTTCATTATTCTTTACTATATTCCATGTTTTCATGTTGTATGCACCAATGCACTGAGTCTGGGAGTTTATGGTTTTCATTATTCTTTACTATATTTCATGTTTTCATGTTGTATGCACCAATGCACTGAGTCTGGGAGTTTATGGTTTTCATTATTCTTTACTATATTTCATGTTTTCATGTTGTATGCACCAATGCACTGAGTCTGGGAGTTTATGGTTTTCATTATTCTTTACTATATTTCATGCTTTCATGTTGTATGCACCAATGCACTGAGTCTGGGAGTTTATGGTTTTCATTATTCTTTACTATATTTCATGTTTTCATGTTGTATGCACCAATGCACTGAGTCTGGGAGTTTATGGTTTTCATTATTCTTTACTATATTCCATGTTTTCATGTTGTATGCACCAATGCACTGAGTCTGGGAGTTTATGGTTTTCATTATTCTTTACTATATTTCATGTTTTCATGTTGTATGCACCAATGCACTGAGTCTGGGAGTTTATGGTTTTCATTATTCTTTACTATATTCCATGTTTTCATGTTGTATGCACCAATGCACTGAGTCTGGGAGTTTATGGTTTTCATTATTCTTTACTATATTCCATGCTTTCATGTTGTATGCACCAATGCACTGAGTCTGGGAGTTTATGATTTTCATATTCTTTACTATATTCCATGTTTTCATGTTGTATGCACCAATGCACTGAGTCTGGGAGTTTATGGTTTTCATATTCTTTACTATATTCCATGTTTTCATGTTGTATGCACCAATGCACTGAGTCTGGGAGTTTATGGTTTTCATATTCTTTACTATATTTCATGCTTTCATGTTGTATGCACCAATGCACTGAGTCTGGGAGTTTATGATTTTCATTATTCTTTACTATATTCCATGCTTTCATGTTGTATGCACCAATGCACTGAGTCTGGGAGTTTATGATTTTCATTATTCTTTACTATATTCCATGTTTTCATGTTGTATGCACCAATGCACTGAGTCTGGGAGTTTATGGTTTTCATATTCTTTACTATATTCCATGCTTTCATGTTGTATGCACCAATGCACTGAGTCTGGGAGTTTATGATTTTCATTATTCTTTACTATATTCCATGTTTTCATGTTGTATGCACCAATGCACTGAGTCTGGGAGTTTATGATTTTCATATTCTTTACTATATTTCATGCTTTCATGTTGTATGCACCAATGCACTGAGTCTGGGAGTTTATGATTTTCATATTCTTTACTATATTCCATGCTTTCATGTTGTATGCACCAATGCACTGAGTCTGGGAGTTTATGGTTTTCATTATTCTTTACTATATTCCATGTTTTCATGTTGTATGCACCAATGCACTGAGTCTGGGAGTTTATGGTTTTCATATTCTTTACTATATTCCATGCTTTCATGTTGTATGCACCAATGCACTGAGTCTGGGAGTTTATGGTTTTCATTATTCTTTACTATATTCCATGTTTTCATGTTGTATGCACCAATGCACTGAGTCTGGGAGTTTATGGTTTTCATATTCTTTACTATATTCCATGTTTTCATGTTGTATGCACCAATGCACTGAGTCTGGGAGTCTATGGTTTTCATTATTCTTTACTATATTCCATGTTTTCATGTTGTATGCACCAATGCACTGAGTCTGGGAGTCTATGGTTTTCATTATTCTTTACTATATTCCATGCTTTCATGTTGTATGCACCAATGCACTGAGTCTGGGAGTTTATGATTTTCATTATTCTTTACTATATTCCATGTTTTCATGTTGTATGCACCAATGCACTGAGTCTGGGAGTTTATGGTTTTCATTATTCTTTACTATATTCCATGTTTTCATGTTGTATGCACCAATGCACTGAATCTGGGAGTTTATGATTTTCATTGTTCTTTACTATATTCCATGCTTTCATGTTGTATGCACCAATGCACTGAGTCTGGGAGTTTATGATTTTCATTATTCTTTACTATATTCCATGTTTTCATGTTGTATGCACCAATGCACTGAGTCTGGGAGTTTATGGTTTTCATTATTCTTTACTATATTCCATGCTTTCATGTTGTATGCACCAATGCACTGAGTCTGGGAGTTTATGATTTTCATTATTCTTTACTATATTTCATGTTTTCATGTTGTATGCACCAATGCACTGAGTCTGGGAGTTTATGATTTTCATTATTCTTTACTATATTTCATGTTTTCATGTTGTATGCACCAATGCACTGAGTCTGGGAGTTTATGATTTTCATATTCTTTACTATATTCCATGTTTTCATGTTGTATGCACCAATGCACTGAGTCTGGGAGTTTATGGTTTTCATATTCTTTACTATATTTCATGCTTTCATGTTGTATGCACCAATGCACTGAGTCTGGGAGTTTATGATTTTCATTATTCTTTACTATATTCCATGTTTTCATGTTGTATGCACCAATGCACTGAGTCTGGGAGTTTATGATTTTCATTATTCTTTACTATATTCCATGTTTTCATGTTGTATGCACCAATGCACTGAGTCTGGGAGTTTATGATTTTCATTATTCTTTACTATATTTCATGCTTTCATGTTGTATGCACCAATGCACTGAGTCTGGGAGTTTATGATTTTCATATTCTTTACTATATTCCATGCTTTCATGTTGTATGCACCAATGCACTGAGTCTGGGAGTTTATGATTTTCATTATTCTTTACTATATTCCATGTTTTCATGTTGTATGCACCAATGCACTGAGTCTGGGAGTTTATGGTTTTCATATTCTTTACTATATTCCATGCTTTCATGTTGTATGCACCAATGCACTGAGTCTGGGAGTTTATGGTTTTCATTATTCTTTACTATATTCCATGCTTTCATGTTGTATGCACCAATGCACTGAGTCTGGGAGTTTATGGTTTTCATTATTCTTTACTATATTCCATGTTTTCATGTTGTATGCACCAATGCACTGAGTCTGGGAGTTTATGGTTTTCATTATTCTTTACTATATTCCATGTTTTCATGTTGTATGCACCAATGCACTGAGTCTGGGAGTTTATGATTTTCATATTCTTTACTATATTCCATGTTTTCATGTTGTATGCACCAATGCACTGAGTCTGGGAGTTTATGGTTTTCATATTCTTTACTATATTCCATGCTTTCATGTTGTATGCACCAATGCACTGAGTCTGGGAGTTTATGATTTTCATTATTCTTTACTATATTCCATGTTTTCATGTTGTATGCACCAATGCACTGAGTCTGGGAGTTTATGGTTTTCATATTCTTTACTATATTCCATGTTTTCATGTTGTATGCACCAATGCACTGAGTCTGGGAGTCTATGGTTTTCATTATTCTTTACTATATTTCATGTTTTCATGTTGTATGCACCAATGCACTGAGTCTGGGAGTTTATGGTTTTCATTATTCTTTACTATATTCCATGTTTTCATGTTGTATGCACCAATGCACTGAGTCTGGGAGTTTATGGTTTTCATTATTCTTTACTATATTCCATGTTTTCATGTTGTATGCACCAATGCACTGAGTCTGGGAGTTTATGGTTTTCATATTCTTTACTATATTCCATGTTTTCATGTTGTATGCACCAATGCACTGAGTCTGGGAGTTTATGATTTTCATATTCTTTACTATATTTCATGTTTTCATGTTGTATGCACCAATGCACTGAGTCTGGGAGTTTATGGTTTTCATTATTCTTTACTATATTCCATGTTTTCATGTTGTATGCACCAATGCACTGAGTCTGGGAGTTTATGGTTTTCATTATTCTTTACTATATTCCATGTTTTCATGTTGTATGCACCAATGCACTGAGTCTGGGAGTTTATGGTTTTCATTATTCTTTACTATATTCCATGTTTTCATGTTGTATGCACCAATGCACTGAGTCTGGGAGTTTATGGTTTTCATATTCTTTACTATATTCCATGTTTTCATGTTGTATGCACCAATGCACTGAGTCTGGGAGTTTATGGTTTTCATTATTCTTTACTATATTCCATGCTTTCATGTTGTATGCACCAATGCACTGAGTCTGGGAGTTTATGGTTTTCATATTCTTTACTATATTCCATGTTTTCATGTTGTATGCACCAATGCACTGAGTCTGGGAGTTTATGATTTTCATTATTCTTTACTATATTTCATGTTTTCATGTTGTATGCACCAATGCACTGAGTCTGGGAGTTTATGGTTTTCATTATTCTTTACTATATTCCATGTTTTCATGTTGTATGCACCAATGCACTGAGTCTGGGAGTTTATGGTTTTCATTATTCTTTACTATATTCCATGTTTTCATGTTGTATGCACCAATGCACTGAGTCTGGGAGTTTATGGTTTTCATTATTCTTTACTATATTCCATGTTTTCATGTTGTATGCACCAATGCACTGAGTCTGGGAGTTTATGGTTTTCATTATTCTTTACTATATTCCATGTTTTCATGTTGTATGCACCAATGCACTGAGTCTGGGAGTTTATGGTTTTCATTATTCTTTACTATATTCCATGTTTTCATGTTGTATGCACCAATGCACTGAGTCTGGGAGTCTATGGTTTTCATTATTCTTTACTATATTTCATGTTTTCATGTTGTATGCACCAATGCACTGAGTCTGGGAGTTTATGGTTTTCATTATTCTTTACTATATTCCATGCTTTCATGTTGTATGCACCAATGCACTGAGTCTGGGAGTTTATGGTTTTCATATTCTTTACTATATTCCATGCTTTCATGTTGTATGCACCAATGCACTGAGTCTGGGAGTTTATGGTTTTCATTATTCTTTACTATATTCCATGTTTTCATGTTGTATGCACCAATGCACTGAGTCTGGGAGTTTATGGTTTTCATTATTCTTTACTATATTTCATGCTTTCATGTTGTATGCACCAATGCACTGAGTCTGGGAGTTTATGGTTTTCATTATTCTTTACTATATTCCATGCTTTCATGTTGTATGCACCAATGCACTGAGTCTGGGAGTTTATGGTTTTCATTATTCTTTACTATATTCCATGTTTTCATGTTGTATGCACCAATGCAATGAGTCTGGGAGTTTATGATTTTCATATTCTTTACTATATTCCATGTTTTCATGTTGTATGCACCAATGCACTGAGTCTGGGAGTTTATGGTTTTCATATTCTTTACTATATTTCATGCTTTCATGTTGTATGCACCAATGCACTGAGTCTGGGAGTTTATGGTTTTCATATTCTTTACTATATTCCATGCTTTCATGTTGTATGCACCAATGCACTGAGTCTGGGAGTTTATGGTTTTCATATTCTTTACTATATTCCATGCTTTCATGTTGTATGCACCAATGCACTGAGTCTGGGAGTTTATGATTTTCATATTCTTTACTATATTCCATGCTTTCATGTTGTATGCACCAATGCACTGAGTCTGGGAGTTTATGGTTTTCATATTCTTTACTATATTCCATGCTTTCATGTTGTATGCACCAATGCACTGAGTCTGGGAGTTTATGGTTTTCATATTCTTTACTATATTCCATGTTTTCATGTTGTATGCACCAATGCACTGAGTCTGGGAGTTTATGATTTTCATTATTCTTTACTATATTCCATGCTTTCATGTTGTATGCACCAATGCACTGAGTCTGGGAGTTTATGGTTTTCATATTCTTTACTATATTTCATGCTTTCATGTTGTATGCACCAATGCACTGAGTCTGGGAGTTTATGGTTTTCATATTCTTTACTATATTCCATGCTTTCATGTTGTATGCACCAATGCACTGAGTCTGGGAGTTTATGGTTTTCATATTCTTTACTATATTCCATGCTTTCATGTTGTATGCACCAATGCACTGAGTCTGGGAGTTTATGATTTTCATATTCTTTACTATATTCCATGCTTTCATGTTGTATGCACCAATGCACTGAGTCTGGGAGTTTATGGTTTTCATATTCTTTACTATATTCCATGCTTTCATGTTGTATGCACCAATGCACTGAGTCTGGGAGTTTATGGTTTTCATATTCTTTACTATATTCCATGTTTTCATGTTGTATGCACCAATGCACTGAGTCTGGGAGTTTATGATTTTCATTATTCTTTACTATATTCCATGCTTTCATGTTGTATGCACCAATGCACTGAGTCTGGGAGTTTATGGTTTTCATATTCTTTACTATATTCCATGCTTTCATGTTGTATGCACCAATGCACTGAGTCTGGGAGTTTATGGTTTTCATATTCTTTACTATATTCCATGCTTTCATGTTGTATGCACCAATGCACTGAGTCTGGGAGTTTATGATTTTCATTATTCTTTACTATATTCCATGTTTTCATGTTGTATGCACCAATGCACTGAGTCTGGGAGTTTATGGTTTTCATATTCTTTACTATATTCCATGTTTTCATGTTGTATGCACCAATGCACTGAGTCTGGGAGTTTATGGTTTTCATTATTCTTTACTATATTCCATGTTTTCATGTTGTATGCACCAATGCACTGAGTCTGGGAGTTTATGGTTTTCATATTCTTTACTATATTCCATGTTTTCATGTTGTATGCACCAATGCACTGAGTCTGGGAGTTTATGATTTTCATTATTCTTTACTATATTCCATGTTTTCATGTTGTATGCACCAATGCACTGAGTCTGGGAGTTTATGATTTTCATTATTCTTTACTATATTCCATGTTTTCATGTTGTATGCACCAATGCACTGAGTCTGGGAGTTTATGATTTTCATTATTCTTTACTATATTCCATGCTTTCATGTTGTATGCACCAATGCACTGAGTCTGGGAGTTTATGGTTTTACAACATTTTATGTTTTCATGCTGTATGCGATAATGCACTGTGACTGGACACTTTGATTACTGATATAGTTCTTTAATAAGTTATTATTTATTTTAGACACATTGTTGCGCAGCTTATAGCTCTTTATAATATTTATTTTGTGGGTGTCTCACATTTTTTAGTTGCAGCACAGGTATTTATTTACTCACCTTAGATATTTCTAGGACAGCGCAGTATACCTTTTCCACTATTTACGTATAAGAGGTTTACCGGAGATGTATAAAGATGATGAATTAATGGTAGTGATGCGTGAATTATTTAACCCTATGCCAGGAAGAGGAATTTTAGAAATATTAAAAATCTATAGAATGCACCGGGTTACAAGGTACCAAATCCAGGCTGGAGACACCCCAAGTGATGTCATAGTGAGGTTTCACTATGCAGAAGAGAAATGGATAATCATGGAAAATACACAGAAGTCGGCGGCAATCTCTTATAAAGGAGTAGATTTAAAGATTTTCACAGATCTATGAACAGAGACTTTGGCAAGAAGAAGACTCCTTAAGCCAGGGGGAGGCGACCTTGGCCCTCCAGCTGTTATGAAACTACAAGTCCCATGAGACATTGCAAGACCCTGACAATCACAGGCATCACTCCTAGAGGCAGAGGCATGATGGGATTTGTAGCTTCACCACAGCTGGAGGGCCGAGGTTGCCTACCCCTTGCCTTAAGCCATTAACAGAGCAAATGCAGACAGCTAATGTATCATATAGATGGGGTTTCCCAGCTTGTCTTAAGGGGAAAAAGGATGTCCGAACTGCAGTTTTGAGATTCCCTGAAGATCTGATGGACTTTTGTAGTAAGCTGGATCTCTTACCCCCACCCCTACTGGGATAAGAAGAAAACTCTAGAATGCCAATCACCAAGCAACATGTGATGGTCTCGCAATGAGGGGAGGTGGGGAGGAGGGAATAGGGTATGAAATGGGTAGAGGATCTATTCGGACCGATTCCCCCTGACTAATCAACTTCTTTCCACAGATGGAAAACGGAGTGAGGAAGATCCATTGACTCAGAGAGATATATAAAGAAGAGGGAGGAATGACGTTCTGACGTCACCGCGTTGCACTCTATACCGGGAACATACAGGCTACTAATGGAAGAGCCGGCCGGCTCGATTGTTCTTTATGCCAATTTTAAACGTCCTAACTGTAAATGCGCATTCTTATGTTACTGCAATAAACTTTTAAAGGGTTTTACGCTATGTGAGTTTATCTTGTCCTTATGTGGTGATACCCTGGATTCCTTATGCTCTTTGGGATTTACATCTATGGGAGCCGAGGCGTTTACTGCAATATACAGAGAACCCCAGGCTGGGTTATTAGCCTATGCGATTATTGATCTCCTGTAATAAGAGTGATCACCTATCTGGTAAGCGGCAGCGTATACCTAGGTGGAGGCGCTTTCCTATCATCACTTCTTTCCCTATGTTGTGGATTAAGTTTTGCACCGTGGATTTTAGAATTTATGGACTTTTCCTATGCCATTCATGACATCACTATTGACTGTTTTTGAGAACACGGAGGATTGTTTTCATTATTTTATATTTTTTACACATGGATTGAGTCAATTATTTTTTTACCATTTTACAATATATTGTTGTGGAGATTTTTATGAAGATGTATTTAATATGTATTGTCATAGTGTCACCCAGTGTTAGTACTTCCGCAACCCGCTCTAAAAGAGCTGATTGGGGTAGTCTGAGGCTGGTTGAATCCCGTCTGGTAGTGGAAAACGTCTTGAGGTTGGAGTGAGATGTTTGCAGGGTGCGGATATGTCCGCCGATGAGGGGCCCTCTGTACATTAGCACGGACGATCGTTGAGGAGGGGATGTCCTCGCTCTGCAACAACATCATTGGTTATGAGCAGATGTGCGCTCTTGTCTCTGCTATGTCTGATCAGCATGGTCGAGATTCATAGCGGGCGCCTGCAGATAGCCTCCCTCCCCCATTCAATAATAGTATAATCTGAATATGCGTTATTCTATGTGTAGCGGGGTCTCCTTTAAGACTCCCGGGACTGCATTTCCCGGAGTCCCGTTCGGCACCCAGGGTGCAATGTTGCCACCGCAGAGACTTGTGGGAGGGAGATAAAAGGAGGAGGCGTGGAGAGCTCAGCCTCTTTGGGACACCGCGCAGCTGCTGACTGGTCTTCCTGTGCGTATCTGCTGGAGTGCAGGGCCTGAAGCCTGGAGCCTTGCGCAACTTCCGAAGAGCCTTCCACCCTACTGCATTTCCTGGGTGGCATCTGACTTTGTTTCCTGCGGACATCAGTGGATCGGGGACCCGATCGTTGCAGACGCTGTATGCGGAGACACAGCAGGTGGAAGTCCGGACTGGGATCGCGTCCGGAGCGGTGAGCGAGCACCTGCTCAATTCAATAGGCTGTACTGTGTTTAGGCCTATAGACTGCCTTGGCCCACCGATCGTTTGTTTGCTGTTCCACTGGAGACCAGTAGCAGGACAGAGTTAAAGGGTCTCCAGCATAGTGTTCCTTGTGGTTACCTACTTTGTGGATTACAAATCTGTTCCTGAACGTGCACCACCATTTCAAGTTTGCATGCGAAGAAATCCTAATTCAAAAGACTGAGTTTAATTCTGTGTCAGGCCTGACCAGGGAGGGGAGATAGAATATTGTTTAGTGCGCCACAGGGCGCGTAGATACTAATAGCTGCGCGTGGTGGATTACCGCGCTGTACTAATAGTGTATGCTATATCTATTGCTGCAGGGCTCTGTAAGCAAGTTACCTGTTATGTTTTAACCTGTGCCTTTAAACTAAAGTAAAACCGTTATACTTTGCCACTTGTTATCACTGTGTTATTATTGCACATAGTGCTTATATCTCCTGAGAAGTTGGGGTGTGTGTATAATCAGGTATAGATTGTGATAGATAACACCCCTAGACTAACTGTGCTATAGGAGATTAGAAAAGATTGCCGGGGGTTGGTGGAGCTGTACTCAGGGCCCGAAATCAAACCAGCGGCTCTCTTAACTGGGGGTAGCGCTACATATGGAATGACGCAAAATAAGGATTCCTATCAGCGGTAATGTGAGATCTTGCGAGTGTTTTTAGAGTCAGGGAAAGCGTCCATGTTTTAAAGAAATACGGCTTAGTTTGCTAAGAGCATATACGCTCTCTCTGCCCGGACACGCCCATAAGACTTTAGCCATCATTGTATTGTGTTGTATTCATGTATTGTATTGTATTGTATTGGGCAGCCTGTTAGAGGGACGCCCTTATATGGACATTTCCTGTGTGAAGGGGACATCCTGTGATGACCACTCCCATGGGGGAGGTGATTATCTGCTGCAGCCAATCACCTCCTGTTAGTGAGATCTTTTGATATAATAAAAAGGAGCCGTGAGGCTCTCGGCGAGCAGTGATTGCTGGGATGCTGAGATGATAGTGTGGTGATGTCTCTTGACTTGAATGAATGGCAAATCGAATGAATGGGGAGTGAATTTTTAGTTTAGGAAGCATTATTGCATTGAGACGAAGGGTGTGCTTATTAGCACAAGGAGAAATGGCTGTGTGCTCTGCAAACAGCCTGATATCTCCATATCAATATAAAGAAGAGATTGGTCAGGGAGTAGAAGATCAAAAAGGGAAGGAGAGAGAAGGAGAAAGACAAAGGAAATAAAGGGAAGCAGAGTAGGCAAGGTGGCGGGGGAGGGGATGGGTGGGTTTTGGGGACCCAGCGGGTGGTTGGAAGTGTCAGGAGTGGTTGCCCCTTTGGAGGAATGAACACGAGGTGACACCTAGATAGATGCCGCCAGATCCATACATGGAACAAAATATGGATAAATGTCCAGTCCTTCACAGGGTTAACCCCCCCTGAGGAGGAGTGGGTTGGGGTGGTGGGGGGCTGGGTGTGGTTTGTTGTTTTTTGTCTCCCTTCTCCAGGACCTTATGTGTAAAAAGGGGTGTGACAGTTGCTCCTTATTGATGAATTATGGCTACAATAAATGTAGTGACCTATAATGTAAGAGGACTAAACACCCCCGGTATAAGGTAAATAAAGAACTGCACCATTATGGGGCAAATATTGTTTGCCTTCAGGAAACTCGTATTACACATGATTCAGGCTATAGGTTGTCCTTCCATTTGTTCCCCTTGTGGTTTTATGGCGACTCAACATTGAGTCGCTCACGGGGAGTAGCCATTGGATAGAAGAATGGTGTTTGTGGTGAAGAAGCAGTTGACAGATCCTGATGAAAGGTTTCCATTTATAAAGGGGAGATTGTTTAATATGGACTGCACTTCTGCAAATATTTACTCCCCAAATAGAGAACCAGATAAAAGTTCCCGGAAGAAAATCTTCAAACAGCTGATGGTAAAGAAGGGAAATGAATAGTAGCAGGGGACTTTATAATGTGTATAGATCGGAGAATGGACACCACAGGGGGCTCCACCCATTTTCTAGTTCAAAGGCAGAATGAAATAAAGAGATTAGTAGAACATCAGTAGGTAGATGCTTGGAGGATTAGATACCCCGAGGTTCGGGATTATACTTATTACTTCACAGTTCATGGGTCATTCTCAAGGATTGACTATGTATTACAGAACTTCAACTGTTAGCCTCTCTTAAAAAAGCAGCTATCAAAACGATCACCCTCTCTGGTCGTGACCCAGTAGTGATTCAATTAGAAGTGCTAGCAGGAACCCCTGAGGAAATGACTTGGAAATGAAGGGAACTTCCTTGTCCAGGACCCCAAGGTAATGATGAAAATAGAGAAGGAGCTGGAGGGGTTCTTCTCTAGTAATGATACACCAGAAATCCCTCCATCTACTCTTTGGGAATCACATAAGGCCTATATAAGGGGCATTTTAATAGGCATAGGAGCACAGAAGAAAAAAGAAAAGAGGGAGAAGATGCGTACCCTTTATAGGGAGATACAGGAGCTAAAACAACAAACTAGACCTAAAGGCATCCCAGAGAGGCAAGAACTAACGGGAAAAAAAGGGGAATTAGCAGCACTATTGGAACAAGAGAAAAAACACGCTTTTCATATAGTGATAAAAGAGAGGCATCAATGGGGTAACAAACCTGGGAAATGGTTGGCTAGAGCAGTAAATGGGGAAAAAAATGCATCCTTTACCCCCAAAATCAAAAATGATAAAGGGGAAATGGATCATTCAACCTCCGAAATAGCCAAGACATTTCATTCATATTATAGTCATGTGAGAGAAAAAGAGGAAAGTAGAGGAGGAGGAGAAGGAGGAGGAGGAGGAGAACACGGTAGTTCAAGAGTGTAATGGAACATCCCACACTCCGCTGGAGTGCTTCCATCATATACCGCTTCCTCCAGTCTGAATATAGATATCAGATATTACGGCCGCTTGCAACCAAGAACTAGGCAGGACTTGTTTGGCTGTGTGACAGAACCCACTGTCACTGTGTGTTTTGGAAGGGACTGTGGGCTGGCCACTTACCCACAGATTATGGCCCACACTGAGAGACTGGGGGAAAGCTGGCATTGAGATAATGTAATGTAATGCTACATCCCTACTCCCCCACCCCCCCTCTTTTTGCTGTGTTTAATTGTGTTGGTTCATGGCACATAGACAATGGTCTGGACTGCAGACATATCTCCGCAGGGGATGTGTATTGAAGGGCTGCCTGCTTACCATAATCCCTTTATGTTTAACTGTAGTCTCTGTTTCAATGTTCAGTTCCCATTGGTTCTTCCTTGTCCCCTAACCCCCCTTTATGACAAGGCTAAGGGGAGTGTCCCTAACTGTGTGTAAAAGTGTATGTTTTGTATTTAATAAACTGTTTATGCTCTGCATGTTTAACCCTCAACACCTGTGTGGCTTGTCTCATGATTGAGGGGTTAAGGGCTGGTTATGGCGAATCTGCAGGCTGCGGGTGCGTTTGGAGGACAGGAGACACAGGTCTGGCGGATGTGCCCACCTGGGGTATCTGAGACCCGTCACAGTGGTGGCAGCGGTGGGATGTCTCCTGCAGTCCGGGACATCCAAACCACCACCAGGATTCAAGATCTGGGCAGCCGCCGAGGAGCAATACGGGGACCGGCCAGCATGAGAGCGGAGTTCGGGAGGAGGCTGCAAGGCATGCGGAAGCAACATCGGGGACCAGCGACAGAGCGCACCATGCTCGGCTGGGGGGATGTGATCCGCTGGCAACTCTGGCATGAAACGCTAAGCCACGAGCGGCACCATCAGGGGAAGATCCTTGCCTCCTCCACAGAGATGTACTGGACGCAGTACCATGCGCGAGAGGTGTTCCTGAGGGAACGACCGCGAGATGAGTGGAAGGCGGAGCTCGGAAGATTGGTCCAGGAGGAGATGAGGCTGGACGCCAGCTACAGAGCCCTCCGGTGGTTCGCGGCTCAACTGTGGCCAGGTACAGCAGATGGCAGCCCGACAGAAGGCGTTGGCTACGGCGGCGTGGGGCTGCTCCATCATAAAATGTACGGAGACCCAGACTTTGGGAGCGATGAGGAGTGGCGGCTGGAAAACATCCTTGACTACCGAGATGAGGTGCTGGACCTCCCCGAAGAGGCGTGTGACCTGGAGGAATTGGAGTTCCTGGTTGAGCAGGAATGGCAGCTCGAGATTGCCTACAAGCAGCTGTTTGATGGTAATCAGCAGCCTGGCATGGCTCCCGTTGCCTGGGACTGTCCTGGAGAAATAGCGGAGAGTCGCGAAGATGCGGAGCAAATGGGGCCAGGGGTGCCCCTACGTTTTCCCGTCCTAGCTGCAATGGAAGAAGCGGCGATGATACAGAGGGCACTGCGAGTGCTAGAATGCCAGAATGCACCAGAGGTTTCCCAGGCAGCGAGACAAGATAAAAGCATAAAGGTCTCAGAAGGGGGAGTTGAGACGGGCGCTGGAAGGCTGGTAAATGGTGATCAGCAGCAAGTCCAGAGTATCGCATCCGGTGCCCCAGCAGAAGCGCTGGCTACGGGGCAGAGTGCCGCTGGCCTCTTCCCACCCTCAGAGTTAGATCCAGGGAGTCCAAGGGATGACCTCAGTGAGCTGGTTGCCCAGCACTTGGACACTACCCCAGTGTATATCCCCCCAGCAGAAGAGCTGGCTGCATGGCAGAGTGTCACCGGCCCCGACCCAGCCCTCAGTAGGTTTTTGGAGGGTTTGGGAGACAGCCCCTGTCAGAAGTCGCCTCAGCAGCTGGTCACAGAACCAGGAGGGGAGAAAACCATTCCCCCTATCCAGTGGCTGAACTCTACCATTGTATATGTCAGTGTTTCTCAACTCCAGTCCTCAAGGCGCCCCAACAGGTCATGTTTTCACGTTTTCCATTATTTTGCACAGGTGATTTGATCAGTTTCACTGCTTTAGTAATTACCACAGCAGTTTCATCTGAGGGAAATGCTGAAAACATGACCTGTTAGGGCGCCTTGAGGACTGGAGTTGAGAAACACTGGTATATGTCCCCCTAGCAGAAGCACTGGCTACGGGGCAGAGCACTGTTGGCCTCTGCCCAGCATCAGAAAAAGAGATGGAGAGTCCGGGAGACAGTCCCTGCAAGATACCTCCTCAGCGGCTGGTAGCTACTTCAGGAGAAAAGCAAGTACCTTTTTCTCCCCAAATGCATAGCACTGCCAGCCTATGTTCCCTACAAGCTGAAGCGCTGGCATCGGGGCAAAGGATTGTTCAGCTCCCCTCAATATCTGCAACCCAGCCCCGGATCACGGGAGTGCGGACAGCTGTTCCCACTCTGCAGCGGCTGTTTTTATTCACGGGAGACCGTATGTGCGATTTTGCTCCCCAGCGCCAGAGACGTACTTTTCCTTTTCCTGGTTGCCTGGGGTGGAAGTTTGTGACTAACGCAGGTCCAGACCAGTTGGGGGTCAGGAACCTGGTTAGTCTGTTTTTAAAAGGGGAGAAATGTGACAGAACCCATTGTCACTGTGTGTTTTGGAAGGGACTGTGGGCTGGCCACTTACCCACAGATTATGGCCCAGAAGAGACTGGAGACTCGGGGAGAAGCTGGCATTGAGATAATGTAATGTAATGCTACATCCCTTCTCCCGCATCCCCCCCCCCCTCTTGTTGCTGTGTTTAGCTGTGTTGGTTCATGGCACACAGACAATGGTCTGGACTGCAGACATCTCTCCGCAGGGGATGTGTATTGAGGGGCTGCCTGCTTACCATAATCCCTTTATGTTTATCTGTAGTCTCTGTTTCCAATGTACAAGGGTTCAGTTCCCATTGGTTCTTCCTTGTCCCCTACCCCCCCCCCCCCCCTCTATGACAAGGCTAAGGGGAGTGTCCCTAACTGTGTGTAAAAGTGTATGTTTTGGATTTAATAAACTGTTGATGCTCTG
This sequence comes from Rana muscosa, assembly GCA_029206835.1. Classification (NCBI taxonomy): domain Eukaryota; kingdom Metazoa; phylum Chordata; class Amphibia; order Anura; family Ranidae; genus Rana; species Rana muscosa. The sequence goes on along the minus strand of CM055116.1, from coordinate 1,301,022,149 downwards.
CATGTTTAACCCTCAACACCTGTGTGGATTGTCTCGTGATTGGGGGGTTAAGGGCTGGTTATGGCGAATCTGCAGGCTGCGGGTGCGTTTGGAGGACAGGAGACACAGGTCTGGCGGATGTGCCCACCTGGGGTATCTGAGATCCGTCACAGGCTGTAAAGCTGGAACTTGAACTATTTATTTCAGAGGTCTCCAAACTTTCTAAACAAAGGGCCAGTGTACTGTACTTCAGACTTTAAGGGGGTCGGACCGTGGCCAGTGAGAAAAGAAAATGTCCCAGACATAAGTGGGAGTAAAAAATTTCCTATTGTTGGTGTCAGTGCAAGGATTAGTGCCCTTGCCATTGGTGTCAGTGGGAGGAATAGTGCCCAATCCTTAGTGTCAGTGGGAGGAATAGTGCCCCATTGTTGGTGTCAGGTGGAGGAACAGTGCCTCTATAAGTGGAGGGGAATAGTGCTCCAAGGGCCAGATAAAGGCAAGCAAAGGGCCGCATTGAGCCCCCGGGCCACAGTTTGGAGACCACTGGTTTATTTGAACAAAGGTACACAGATATATACACTCAGGGGACAATCCCCCCTTCTTTGCATAATGAAACAGGGCGGGGAAGACTTTACCTCCACTAGTAGCATTACACAGGTGTATTCAAACTTCTCATCAGTAGACTGCCTTTGGGGGGGGGCTACTGGAGAAACCCCCCTCCCCTCTGACAGCTAATTCACAGAGACATATACTTCCCATAATAGTTTTCTCCCAAGGCAGACACAAAAAATAGAACAATGGGATACAGGCACTTAAACACATAGCAACCCCCACCCCACCTCAAACCATCTAGTAATGGTCTCTGATGAAAGGGGGACTTTATCTTCATATATTCTTGAGATCAGACTGGGGTTCTCGGTCACCCTGTACCCCTAATAGACACAGGGTGACTTACACATAGGAGGGGCTGGGGGAGCTGGACAAGGAGATTCCAGAGCTCTCCAAGAGAAGCTGGGTTCCACAAGTCCCCCACCCAAAGTGACTCCCGTCACAAATGGTACCTGCGGGGACTAGACCTTCCAATGGCACCTAAGGAGGAGTTAGACCAGCTAGAGGGTCCGATTACACAGGAGGAAGTGCTGAAAGCAATAAAGAACATGACTCTGGGTAAAAGCCCGCTCCCAGACGGGTACTCTTTTCTATACTACAAAGGGTTTCAAAAACTTCTGATCCCCAAATTACAGTGCCTTGCAAAAGTATTCACCCCCTTGGCATTTTTCGTGTTTTGTTGCCTCACAACCTAGAATTAACACGGATTGTTTGAGGATTTGCATCATTTAATTTACAGAACACGCCCACAACTTTAAAGATGTTTTTTTTTTTTTATTGTGAAGCAGACAACAAATAGGACAAAATAACAGAAAAAGTCAATGTGCATAACTATTCACCCCCTAAAGTCAATACTTTGTAGAGCCACCTTTTGCGGCTATCACAGCTCCAAGTCGCTTCGGATAAGTCCCTATGAGCTTCCCACATCTTACCACTGGGATTTTTTACCCATTCCTCCTGGCAAACCTGCTCCAGCTCCTTCAAGTTGGATGGTTTGCGCTTGTGAACAGCAATCATTACGTCTGACCACAGATTTTCTATTAGATTGAGGTCTGGGCTTTGACTAGGCCATTACAACACATTTACATGTTTCCCCTTAAACCACTCAAGTGTTGCTTTAGCAGTGTGTTTGGGGTGATTGTCCTGCTGGAAGGTGAACCTCCGTCCTCGCCTCAAATCACACACAGAGTGGTAGAAGGTTTTGCTCAAGAATATCTGTCATGATCAGTGTCATTGCCTGGGTCACCTGCTGGTGGTGCTATTGCTTTCAGCACCAAAGGGTGCAGTTCTGGTGGCCACCAGCGGGTGTCTCCCATTTGTCTGGAGCCGAAATCATCTCCTGCAATCAGGCGTCACCTGAGACTGATTGCAGGAGGTGTGTATAAATACCCAGCAGACACTAAAGCATTTGCTCTGGTATTGTCTTGGAACCCAGACCTGTATGCCTGAACCTGAACCTGAACCTGAACCTGAACCTTGTGACCTGTTATCTGTTACCTTGTATCCTGTGTTCCTGAACCCTGCATCCATCCCTGGACCCCTGCCTCTGTACCTTGTATCCTGTGTTCCTGAACCCTGCATCCATCCCTGGACCCCTGCCTCTGTACCTTGTATCCTGTGTTCCTGAACCCTGCATCCATCCCTGGACCCCTGCCTCTGTACCTTGTATCCTGTGTTCCTGAACCCTGCATCCATCCCTGGACCCCTGCCTCTGTACCTTGTATCCTGTGTTCCTGAACCCTGCATCCATCCCTGGACCCCTGCCTCTGTACCTTGTATCCTGTGTTCCTGAACCCTGCATCCATCCCTGGACCCCTGCCTCTGTACCTTGTATCCTGTGTTCCTGAACCCTGCATCCATCCCTGGACCCCTGCCTCTGTACCTTGTATCCTGTGTTCCTGAACCCTGCATCCATCCCTGGACCCCTGCCTCTGTACCTTGTATCCTGTGTTCCTGAACCCTGCATCCATCCCTGGACCCCTGCCTCTGTACCTTGTATCCTGTGTTCCTGAACCCTGCATCCATCCCTGGACCCCTGCCTCTGTACCTTGTATCCTGTGTTCCTGAACCCTGCATCCATCCCTGGACCCCTGCCTCTGTACCTTGTATCCTGTGTTCCTGAACCCTGCATCCATCCCTGGACCCCTGCCTCTGTACCTTGTATCCTGTGTTCCTGAACCCTGCATCCATCCCTGGACCCCTGCCTCTGTACCTTGTATCCTGTGTTCCTGAACCCTGCATCCATCCCTGGACCCCTGCCTCTGTACCTTGTATCCTGTGTTCCTGAACCCTGCATCCATCCCTGGACCCCTGCCTCTGTACCTTGTATCCTGTGTTCCTGAACCCTGCATCCATCCCTGGACCCCTGTCTTGCAGACTCATCCCTTCCTCCTGTTGTCCCTTCCGGCTCCCTGTTCAATCGGACTGATCTCTCGTGTATGACCCTGGCTTGATTACATTTACGCTTTAATCTCTAAACTGTATTCACGTTGGTGTAGGGAGTTGTTTTGTGTGTCACTGTGGTTGTTTGCTGGTTGCCTTTGTTGTTTTAGGAATTATCCTTTCAATAAACTCATATATATATTTACTTACCTTGTGCCTAGTTCCTTTAGTGCAGCCCACTGATCTGCGTACCCTGTGCTGGATGCCGTGTTAGGCATCCGTGACAGAATACCAGAGCCCTTCAAGCAGATCGGCTGCACTTGGGAATTGGGTCTGGGCACTGCTATTGCTTTAAAAATGCAGCTTGACGATATTCTGTATTTTTCGCTACTAGCAACAGAGGACAGGGAGTTTTGTTCTCAAACATTAAGTGAACACACTAGAGAGCAGTTGTTGGAATGCATCCGCATAGCCCATGTTTTTGTGGATCTGGGCAGTTTTGTGTTTGAGGATGTGCAAGATCTGATCTGTATCTGTACAGAGTTGGCCCTGTCTGATGCCTCCAGTGGAGACGATGACTATACACCCCCTTTTAGTGCAGCTCAGGTAGAGTCCTTGGTGTGGCTGTTGGAAGATGACTCAGTCTTTTTCCTTGAGCAGTACTCAACTTGTCCTACACAGGTGCTTGCAGCATGTATTGAGTCAGTGCAGTCTCTGGTCAGACAAGCAGTATGCAAACCTAACTTTGTGCAACCATTACTACAGGCCTGGTCAAGTTTATTGTACTCAGCCCCTGTCGGTTCCCTGCCACCCATTCCTGTGTCTAGACACCAGCCTGCTGGGATGTCTGCGTCTCCTTTACTCCCAACTACCACAGTGGCCAACCAATACACCCTCCTACCAATGAAGTACCAGTACCCTGTTTCCCCCTGCTGCACTTACCCTACCTTTAACCCTCCTGCTTCGTCTCGGCTGCCTCCATCAGTTCCCCTAAGACCCCCTTCAAAATCCGCACCCTCTGCTTCACCATCCCTCCGCTCTTCGCCTCTACCAGCTGCATCCACCACCTACAGCCCTGTATACATATACAAATCTTCGGTGGCTAAACCAAAGAAAAAACGGAAGTTCTTTCCAACTCACACGATCCTGCCAGTAACCCAGCCTGTTTCCACACCAGCCGACCTGTTGCAGCCTGTCTCCGCACCAGCCGACCTGTTGCAGCCTGTCTCCGCACCAGCCGACCTGTTGCAGCCTGTCTCCGCACCAGCCGACCTGTTGCAGCCTGTCTCCGCACCAGCCGACCTGTTGCAGCCTGTCTCCGCACCAGCCGACCTGTTGCAACCTGTCTCCGCACCAGCCGACCTGTTGCAGCCTGTCTCCGCACCAAGCGACCTGTTGCAGCCTGTTTCCAAACCAAGCGACCTGTTGCAGCCTGTTTCCAAACCAAGCGACCTGTTGCAGCCTGTTTCCAAATCAAGCGACCTGTTCCAGCCTGTTTCCACACCAGCCGATCCGCTCCAGCCTGTTTCCACACCAGCCGATCCGCTCCAGCCTGCTTCTACACCAGCCGATCCGCTCCAGCCTGCTTCTACACCAGCCGATCCGCTCCAGCCTGCTTCTACACCAGCCAACCTGTTCCAGCCTGTTTCCACACCAGCCAACCTGTTCCAGCCTGTTTCCACACCAGCCAACCTGTTCCAGCCTGTTTCCACACCAGCCAACCTGTTCCAGCCTGTTTCCACACCAGCCAACCTGTTCCAGCCTGTTTCCACACCAGCCAACCTGTTCCAGCCTGTTTCCACACCAGCCAACCTGTTCCAGCCTGTTTCCACACCAGCCAACCTGTTCCAGCCTGTTTCCACACCAGCCAACCTGTTCCAGCCTGTTTCCACACCAGCCAACCTGTTCCAGCCTGTTTCCACACCAACCAACCTGTTCCAGCCTGTTTCCACACCAGCCAACCTGTTCCAGCCTGTTTCCACACCAGCTAACCTGTTCCAGCCTGGATTTTCGGTGCCCGTCACCCAGCCTGACGTTTTGGTGCCCGTCTTTCAGCCCGCTGAACCAGTGCCTGCCATCTGGCTTGCTGAACCTCTGCCCGGTGGCCAGTTTGAAGTGCCTCTGCCCGGTGGCCAGCTTGAAGACCCAGCGCCATTTGCCCAGCCCGCTGACATGGTGCCTGCTAAACCAGTTCTCGATGCCCGGCTTGCCGCTGATTTTGCCCTGCTTGATTCCCAGCCTGACTGTGATGCCCTTGTGTTGTTCGCCTCCGTTAGGTTAATGCACATTGCCCTGCCTGTTTTCATTTCCAGATCCCAACTTCCAGACCCTGGTGGTGGGGTGCGTGTTCCATTGCCGGACTCAGGTGCCACGCCTCCCAGTAAGTTTAAGGACTCTGGCCGGAGGAGCACAAGTAGTCCGCAGACACAGGGGAGACTTTTTGGGACCTTTCCGCACCTACCAGCACTGCCAGATCAAGGGCAGAATGGAGCGTCCGGAGGCCACTCCTTGGGAGGGGGAACTGTCATGATCAGTGTCATTGCCTGGGTCACCTGCTGGTGGTGCTATTGCTTTCAGCACCAAAGGGTGCAGTTCTGGTGGCCACCAGCGGGTGTCTCCCATTTGTCTGGAGCCGAAATCATCTCCTGCAATCAGGCGTCACCTGAGACTGATTGCAGGAGGTGTGTATAAATACCCAGCAGACACTAAAGCATTTGCTCTGGTATTGTCTTGGAACCCAGACCTGTATGCCTGAACCTGAACCCGAACCTGAACCTTGTGACCTGTTATCTGTTACCTTGTATCCTGTGTTCCTGAACCCTGCATCCATCCCTGGACCCCTGCCTCTGTACCTTGTATCCTGTGTTCCTGAACCCTGCATCCATCCCTGGACCCCTGCCTCTGTACCTTGTATCCTGTGTTCCTGAACCCTGCATCCATCCCTGGACCCCTGCCTCTGTACCTTGTATCCTGTGTTCCTGAACCCTGCATCCATCCCTGGACCCCTGCCTCTGTACCTTGTATCCTGTGTTCCTGAACCCTGCATCCATCCCTGGACCCCTGCCTCTGTACCTTGTATCCTGTGTTCCTGAACCCTGCATCCATCCCTGGACCCCTGCCTCTGTACCTTGTATCCTGTGTTCCTGAACCCTGCATCCATCCCTGGACCCCTGCCTCTGTACCTTGTATCCTGTGTTCCTGAACCCTGCATCCATCCCTGGACCCCTGCCTCTGTACCTTGTATCCTGTGTTCCTGAACCCTGCATCCATCCCTGGACCCCTGTCTTGCAGACTCATCCCTTCCTCCTGTTGTCCCTTCCGGCTCCCTGTTCAATCGGACTGATCTCTCGTGTATGACCCTGGCTTGATTACATTTACGCTTTAATCTCTAAACTGTATTCACGTTGGTGTAGGGAGTTGTTTTGTGTGTCACTGTGGTTGTTTGCTGGTTGCCTTTATTGTTTTAGGAATTATCCTTTCAATAAACTCATATATATATTTACTTACCTTGTGCCTAGTTCCTTTAGTGCAGCCCACTGATCTGCGTACCCTGTGCTGGATGCCGTGTTAGGCATCCGTGACAATATCCCTGTATTTAGCACCATCCATCTTTCCCTCAACTCTGACCAGTTTCCCAGGTCTGACTGCTGAAAAACATCCCCACAGCATGATGCTGCCACCACCATGCTTCACTGTGGGGATGGTGTTCTTTGGGTGATGTAATGTGTTGGGTTTGCGCCAGACATAGCATTTTCTTTGATGGCCAAAAAGTTCAATTTTAGTCTCATCAGACCAGAGCACCTTCCTCCATACATTTTGGGAAGCCCAACTCTATGGAGCGTACGGCTTATTGTTGTCCTATGTCCAGATACTCCAGTCTCTGCTGTGGGACTCTGCAGCTCCACCAGAGTTACCTTAGGTCTCTGTGCTGCCTCTTTGATTAATGCCCTCCTTGCCCGGTCCGTGAGTTTTGGTGTGCGGCCACCTCTTGGCAGGTTTGCCGTTGTGCCGTGTTCTTTCCATTTGGTTATGATAGATTTGATGGCGCTCCTAGGGATCATCAAAGATTTGGATATTTTCTTATAATTGTTGTGGAGATTTTTATGAAGATGTATTTAATATGTATTGTGTGACAGCAGGAAGGTAAAGTCACCTGGTTGCATCCAGGGGGGTAGATATATTTCTCCCAGATTCAGGCTTTATGCCGACTTATACAACTAGGGAGTTGATGAAGCCCAGCTGAGGCTAGTGGGCTCATGAATGACTCATACCTCTAGGGAGAGTGCTGGGCGTCGTGAGGCAGGGAGTTGATGAGACCAGCTGAAGCCTGTCAGTTCGTTTAAGGCCTCTATAAAAACTCCCAGCTTCATCAGATGTTAGCTCATGCCTGGAACCAGACCTGTGTGGACTGTCTAGGGAGAGTGAACCCCTGTGCGGTGAGGCAAAGCCTGTGTGGCTATTTGTTTGGACTTTTACTAAACCAGGGACTTAGGGACTAGGACAGCACCAGGCTGATCCCAGTTGTTAGTTTAGGAAACCTGCATGTTTAGTCAGAGGTCAAACTGACCAGGATTTATTTTGTTTGTTTCTTTTTGGCTTTGCTGTGTTTTTGTCACTGTACATAGAGAAATAAACCGCACCTTTTGATTTTGAAAACCACAACCTCCGTCTGCTGGCCCTGTTTTTGTGTGGGGAGCCCAACCAGGGGGTCACACACACCTGCTACCGAGTTAACCCCCTCACAGTTGGTGGAGAACCAGTGGCAGTTTTTTTTAAGCCAGCATGGAGGAGATACTGAAACAGCTGGCTCTAGCAAATGCCAATCAACAGCAGACAAATGCAGGTTTGCAAAGGAGCCTTGCAGCCCAGCAGCAAGCTCATCAACAAGCCCAGCAGCAATCTGAGGCCCGCTTCATAGACCTGTTACAGAAGCAAGAGCAGAGACTACAACAAATGGAAGCAGTAATGCAGCAACGTCCGCAGACCAGTGAGGAAAGCCGTCCCACTAATACCGCGGCCTTTGGGGTGAGTCGTTTATTGACAAAAATGACTGGAGAGGATGATCCAGAGGTATTTTTGACCACATTTGAAAGGACTGCTGAAAGAGAAAAGTGGCCTGAGGAGCAGTGGGCTGGACTGGTGGCTCCTCTGTTAACTGGTGAATCGCAGAAGGCTTACTATGACCTAGAGCCTGACCAAGCAAAAGACTATGTGATGCTAAAAGCTGAAATATTGGCAAGGCTGGGTGTCACCCTGGCTGTCCGGGCTCAGCGTGTGCATAACTGGACTTTCCAGCTTGGAAAACCCCCCAGGTCTCAAATGTATGATCTCATTCACCTGAGCAGAAAGTGGCTACAGCCAGAGACTTTGTCCGCACCGGAGATTGTGGAACGTGTTGTGATGGATCGTTTCTTGAGAGCTCTTCCTACCGCCATTCAAAAGTGGGTAAGCCATGGAGACCCAGAAACGGCCGGTAAACTTGTGGATCGTGTAGAGAGATACTTGGCTACAGAGAACCTGACGGCCTCTTCCAGAGACTCTCGGACTTTCCACCCTAAGACCAGACCATCCCCAGGGGCGGATAAGAGGATTCCAAGGGGTGAGGGTGGAGAGAGTGAGAGGGTGGGAGCTCTACCCCAAGTTTGGCGAGAACAGCCTGGGAAATCAGCGGCTCAAGAGGCCGCAAGAAGGATCGTTTGCTACCGCTGCCGGCAAGCGGGACATATTGCAGCAAATTGCCCGGTTGTGGAGGAACCCATGCAATGTGACTTTCTGATGGACAGACGTCAGTCGCTGTGTGCGACAGTCGCATGCACTGCCATTCGGGGAACTGAGAAACATTTATGCAAAATGTGTATTAATGGTAGAAATGTTGTGGTATTACTGGATTCAGGTAGCCTTGTGACCCTGATAAAGGCTGAATTAGTTAAAACAGAGGTCTCTGGGAATAGCAAGGTAGCTGTTATTTGTGTGCATGGGGACACCCGAGAGTATCCAGTGACTACAGTGTGTTTCGAGACCCCCAAAGGTACCCTCTCTCATCCAGTGGGGTTAGTATCTCAATTACCGCATGATGCCATTGTGGGAAGGGATTTTCCGAAGTTCTGGGAACTGTGGGATGATCCTGAGCCCCCCACTGGTGCCCCTATGTACCAGGAATGTGATAGCCAGAACTCCTCTGAGAGTGGTGAGGACTCTCCAGAATTTCCCTTGTCAGTATTGGCAGGGGAGACTCAAGAAACTGGAGAGGAGCCCACCTCCTCAGACGAAAACCTACCGTCTGTGGAGTTTTCTGATCTGGAGGTTCACAGGGAAAATTTTGCCACAGAACAGTTAAAAGACCCCGCCCTAATAAAGGCACGGGAAAACGTAGTGGAAATAGATGGCGAGTTAGTGAACCCAGATAATACCTGCACTTACCCATACTTCAGCGTAGAGAAGGACCTACTGTATCGGGTGGCAAAAAGGGCAGAAGAAACCGTTGAGCAGCTGGTGGTGCCCAAACCTTACAGGAAGTTGGTGTTGGAGTTGGCCCATGGGCACATTCTTGGAGGTCATCTGGGGACAGAGAAAACCCGAGAGAGGGTATTACAGAGATTCTATTGGCCTGGGGTGATGAAGGACATAGAAAATTATTGTTCCTCCTGCCCTGTGTGTCAGAGGTCGGCCCCGATGCCACATTTCCGTAGCCCGCTGGTCCCTCTACCCATCATTGAGGTCCCGTTTGAGAGAATCGCAATGGATTTGGTAGGTCCTATAATCAAGTCCGCTAGGGGGCACCAGTACATATTGGTTATAATGGACTATGCCACCCGTTATCCAGAAGCGATCCCTCTCAGAAATACCTCGGCCAAAACCATAGCCAAAGAGCTATCTCTTGTTTTTAGCCGGGTGGGTATTTGTAAAGAACTGCTTACGGACCAAGGTACACCCTTTATGTCCCGGGTTATGAAAGAGCTGTGTAAATTGTTCAAAGTGACGCAATTGCGTACATCTGTGTATCACCCCCAAACCGATGGGCTGGTTGAAAGATTCAACAAAACCCTAAAACAAATGTTGAAGAAAGTGGTGGATAGAGATGGAAAGGATTGGGACTGTCTACTTCCTTATTTGATGTTTGCTATTAGGGAGGTGCCCCAATCCTCTACGGGATTCTCCCCCTTTGAGTTACTGTATGGGAGACACCCAAGAGGGCTGTTGGATATTGCCAAGGAAACTTGGGAAAGTGAGAGTTCTCCCCACAGGAGTGTGATTGAGCATGTCGCCCTGATGCAAGATCGAATTGCACAGGTAATGCCCATCGTGAAGGAACATTTGGCCCAAGCGCAGTTGGCACAGCAGAGAGTGTACAACCGTGGAGCAAAGACCCGTACCTTTTCCCCGGGGGATAGGATATTGGTACTTGTCCCTACGGTTGAAAGTAAATTCCTTGCCAAATGGCAAGGCCCCTACGAGATAATGGAAAAAGTGAGCGAAGTGAATTACAAGGTCAGACAACCAGGAAGGCGAAAGCCCGAACAGATATATCACGTTAATCTGCTGAAAGCCTGGAGGGATAGAGAGTCCCTAGTCGCAGAAACTTGGTCACCAGCTCAAACTGGTTGCGTGATTCCGGAGGTTGGAATAGCAGCCACCTTGTCACAACCCCAACAACAGGAGGTTAAGGAGTTTGTGCTTCGCAACAAGGAGGTGTTCTCTGAGCTGCCGGGACAAACATCTGGGGTAGAGCATGATATTATTACCCCGCCCGGTGAAAGGGTGAAGTTAAAACCCTATCGGATCCCAGAGGCCCGACGGGAGGCAATACGGGAGGAAGTACAGAAAATGCTGAACTTAGGGGTGATAGAGGAGTCCCAAAGTGATTGGTCTAGTCCCATTGTGTTGGTGCCTAAACCGGATGGGAGCTGGCGATTTTGTAACGATTTTCGTCAGTTGAACAAAGTTACAAAATTTGACACCTACCCCATGCCACGTATAGATGAGTTGATCGACCGGCTGGGAACAGCCCGATACATGACGACTCTTGACCTCACAAAAGGGTATTGGCAAATTCCCCTGGCCAAGTCGGCCAAAGAGAAAACCGCATTTGTAACCCCAGACGGGGCGTTCCAATATAAGAGAATGCCGTTCGGGTTACAGAATGCGCCGGCCACATTCCAGCGGAAAATGGACCAGATGCTGAGGCCCCATCGGAAGTATGCTGCGGCTTACCTGGATGACGTAATTGTCCATAGCACAGATTGGGCCTCACATCTGCCAAAAGTGCAAGCAGTCCTGGACTCTGTTCGGGAAGCGGGGTTTACGGCTAACCCCAAGAAGTGTACCATTGGGCAGGAGGAGGCCAAATATCTTGGGTACACCATTGGCAGGGGAGTAATAAAACCCCAACTCAACAAAGTCGAGGCCATCCAGAGTTGGCCACGTCCCAACAGCAAGAAGCAGGTACGAGCCTTTCTGGGAATCGCGGGTTATTATCGGCGCTTCATTCCCCACTTTGCTTCTAAGGCTGTGCCCCTAACCAACCTGACGAAAGGGAAAGGGTCGGTCATGATTAAATGGACCCCCGAGGCTGAGGCAGTATTCCAATTCTTGAAACAAGCCTTATGTAGCCAGCCAGTGTTGTACTCACCCGACTTCTCTAAAGACTTTGTCGTACAAAGTGATGCGTCAGATGTGGGGTTAGGAGCAGTATTGTCCCAGGTCTGGAACGGGGAAGAGCACCCAGTCATTTACCTCAGCAGGAAGTTGAAGTCCCATGAGGTAAATTACGCCACGGTTGAAAAGGAGTATTTAGCGGTGAAGTGGGCTCTAGATTCCCTTCGGTACTATCTGCTAGGTAGGCACTTTGACATGGTTACGGATCACGCTCCGTTAAAGTGGATGGCTCAAAACAAGGAGACAAATAGAAGAGTGAATAGGTGGTTCCTGGCCCTACAGGAATTCAACTTCACAGTAAAGCATCGCCCTGGCGTTCAAATGGGGAATGTGGATGCTTTGTCTCGAGTACATGAATGCCTGATTGCTGGTGTTCCAACCCCAAGGTTAAAACAAGAGGGGGGGGTATGTGACAGCAGGAAGGTAAAGTCACCTGGTTGCATCCAGGGGGGTAGATATATTTCTCCCAGATTCAGGCTTTATGCCGACTTATACAACTAGGGAGTTGATGAAGCCCAGCTGAGGCTAGTGGGCTCATGAATGACTCATACCTCTAGGGAGAGTGCTGGGCGTCGTGAGGCAGGGAGTTGATGAGACCAGCTGAAGCCTGTCAGTTCGTTTAAGGCCTCTATAAAAACTCCCAGCTTCATCAGATGTTAGCTCATGCCTGGAACCAGACCTGTGTGGACTGTCTAGGGAGAGTGAACCCCTGTGCGGTGAGGCAAAGCCTGTGTGGCTATTTGTTTGGACTTTTACTAAACCAGGGACTTAGGGACTAGGACAGCACCAGGCTGATCCCAGTTGTTAGTTTAGGAAACCTGCATGTTTAGTCAGAGGTCAAACTGACCAGGATTTATTTTGTTTGTTTCTTTTTGGCTTTGCTGTGTTTTTGTCACTGTACATAGAGAAATAAACCGCACCTTTTGATTTTGAAAACCACAACCTCCGTCTGCTGGCCCTGTTTTTGTGTGGGGAGCCCAACCAGGGGGTCACACACACCTGCTACCGAGTTAACCCCCTCACAATTGTCATAGTGTCACCCAGTGTTAGTACTTCCGCAACCCGCTCTAAAAGAGCTGATTGGGGTAGTCTGAGGCTGGTTGAATCCCGTCTGATAGGGGAAAACGTCTTGAGGTTGGAGTGTGATGTTTGCAGGGTGCGGATATGTTCGCCGACGAGGGGCCCTCTGTGCATTAGCACGGACGATCGTTAGGGAGGGGATATGCTCGCTCTGCAACGACATCATTGGTTATAGGCGGATGCACGCTCTTGTCTCTGCTGTGTCTGATCAACATTGATCGGGATTCGTAGCGTGCGTCTGCAGATAGCCTCCCTCCCCCATTCAATAATAGTATAAACTGAATATGCGTTATTCTATGGAATAGCGCAGAATAAGGATTCCTATCAGCGGTAATATGAGAGCGCTGTCAGAGCCGCGGAGAGCGTCCATGTTTTAAAGCAATACGGCTTCGTTTGCTGGGAGCATGCGCGCTCTCCCTGCCTGGACACGCTCATAGGACTTTAGCCATCATGTGTTATTGTATTCATTGTATTGAGTTGTGTATATATATATTTCTTGTGTTGTATTTATGTAATGGGAAACCCTGTTGAAGGGGATGTCCTTGTATGGTCATTCTCCTGTGTGGAGGGGACATCCTGTGATGTCCACTCCCATGGGGGAGGTGATTGGTTGCTGCAGCCAATCACCTCCTGTCTGTGAGATCTTTTGAGTCTAATAAAAGCCTTTGAGGAGGCGTCGGCTTGGCAATCATGCTGGTATGCTGAGATGAGAACAGAGCTGGCTGTGTGATGCTTTCTTCAGGTTATGGATGGGACGGATGAACGGTGAGTGGAACTTAGCCTAAAGACAACATTATTGCAAAAAGATGAAATCTAATGTGTGCTTATTTAGCACAGGAAATATAGGCTGTGTGCTCTGTATACAACCTATATTTCCATGACAAACCTAACCCTGACTTGTACTTCTCAAACAACGTTGTCCCTTCCTTGTGTGGAGAGTTCCTTGGTCTTCATGGCGGTGTTTGGTTAGTGGTGCCTCTGGGGCCTTTTAAAAAGGTGTGTGTATGTAATGACAGGTCATGTGACACTTGGATTGCACACAGGTGGACATCATTTCACTAATTATGTGACTTCTGAAGGTAATTGGTGGCACCAGAGCTTTTTATGGGCTTCATAACATAGGGGTTGAATACTTACGCACATTATCAGTTTTTTATTTCTGAAAAATAGTTTTATGTATATTTTTCTAATTTTACTTTACAACTTAGACTATTGTGTTCTGATCCGTCACATATAATTCAGATAAAAAAAAAACCCATTGAACTAAAGGCTGTAATGCAACAAAATAGGTAAAAAGCCAAGGGGGTAAATACTTTTGCAAGGCACTGTATGTGACTACATGAATGTGTTAGGAGAAGGAGAGAATGTACGGGGGGAATCACTGTTGGCTTACATAACTCTTATTCTGAAGGAGGAAAAGGACCCGGTGGCCCCCGCGAGCTAAAGACCGATATCACTGCTAAATATAGACAAAGATTTTCGCAAAAATAATTGCAGAAAGATTAAAAGCATTATTACCAAGTTGGATTCATAATGATCAGGTAGGGTTTGTGACGGGGAGGGAAGGGAGGGACAATTGCCTTAAGTTATTGTTCTTGATACATGAAGTAAGAGGGAAGGCCTCAGTCGTATTCCTGTCAATAGACGCCGAAAAGTCTTTTGACAGGGTGGACTGGGATTTTATGTTGGGAACGTTGAGACACTTAGGTATTGGTGATTGGATGATGCAATGGGTTGCCCCATTATATCACCATCCAACAGCTAAAATTAGAATAAATGGAAGATTATCCCCTTCTTTCAAACTATTCAATAGCACAAGGCAGGGATGCCCCTCTCCCCAATGTGGTTTGTAATAGCACTGGAACCCCCCCTGCTGGTGGCGATTCGTATAAACACAGACATCAGGGGGGTTAAAATAGGGGATAGGAAATAAAGAGTGGCTGCATATGCAGATGATGTGCTATTTTTTTATTTCCAACCCCAGGATAACAATACCAAACGGGCTAGAGGAACTGCGTCGATATGGGAAAATGTAAAATTGTAAAATATATCCAAATCAGAAATCTTTACTATAACCACCCCAACAAATGAGCAGCAGGCAATACAACCTAAATTCCTCTTTGTATGGTGCAAGGAATTGGGATATCTAGGGGTAAAGTTAACTGCATCTTTGGCGACTTTATACAAAGCCAATTATATTCCAATGCTCAACAAGGTTAAAGTGGTTGTAAACCCTGCACCCCACTTTTCCCTACAGGTAAGCCTAAAATAAGGCCTATGATGAGGCCTACCTGTAGGTACTGGAAATATCTCTTTAATCTGCGTGGTGGGAGATATTTGCCATATACGTTCTTTCCGACATCATCGTCGCATTCGCACTGAAGAAATGGCACGACCGTGACGTTTCTTCAGCAGTGGGCCGTGACCGTCGGCTCCCGTGTGCCATGTGACTCTGGCCAGGCGCAGAGTCCACGGCCCAGGAAGGAAAAGGTGTAAAGAAGAACGTGGCCACCAGCGGGGACATTGCGGGCTTCGTTTGCAGGTAAGTGGCACATAATGGGCTAGTATGCGATGCATACTAGCCCATTATGCTTTTTACTTTGCAGGGAACAAAAGAGGAAGTAAAACCAATCAGGGGATACTTCCCCTTTAACCCCTTCAATACTGGACATTTTCACCTCTTCCTGCCCAGACCAATTTTCAGCTTTCAGCACTGTCACACTTTGAATGACAATTGCGCAGTCATACAACGCTGGACCCAAACCACATTTTTATCATTTTCTTCCCACAAATCAAGATTTCTTTTGGTGGTATTTGATCACCTCTGGGGTTTTTATTTTTTGCTAAACAAATTAATAAAGACTGAAATGTTTTTCTTTGTTTCTGTTATAAAATGTTGTTTTCTCCTTCACTGACGGGCACTAATGAGGCGGCACTAATATGTAGAATTGATGGGCACCGATAGACGACACTGGTATGCAGCACTGATGGGCAGTGGTAGGAGGCACTGATGAGGTACTGACAGGTGTTACTGATAGGCACTGTGATTGGCACTTACTGGCAGCTGATAGGCACGGATTTGCAGCTGTGGTGGGCACCTCTCATGGGGGGTGTGCTGATAATCAATGTGCTGATTATCAGCGCAGACCCCCCTCTGACAGGGAGAGCCACCGATTGGCTCTCCCTGTCCGTGCGAACCGAGGAAAGCCGTTTACCGGCACTTCTGGGTTCACGCTGTGATTGGTCACAGCTGATCACGTGGTAAGGAGCCTCAGCCAGAGTAACACACAGCACCACCGATCGCCGCGCTGCGCGCCTGCATGTTATCCTGAAAGACGTCATGACGCCCAGTCAGGATAACAAAACCACCGCCCGGCTGTCATTCTGCTACAGGCCAGGCGGGAAGTGGTTAAGGAACAACTAAACCAGCCGAGACATTAACCTCTCTCTTGGTTAGGGAGAATAAATGCACTAAAAATGAATATTCTACCAAAGTTTACATACATATTCAAATGATCCCAATTAAATGACCCCAGGAATATTTTAGGAAATGAAGATCGTGTTAAACTTTATATGGGCACACGAGCGCCCCAGGATCTGCTATGAGATGTTGGTAAAGGGAAGAAAAGACAGGGGGGTCAGCAGCACCTGATTTTAAGAAATATTACCAGACAATTTCGATTTCACAGATAGCAGATTGGATGCACAATAAAGAAGGAAAAGTTAGGTAGATATTGAGAGAACACAAAGCAAAGTAGATTTAGAAAAGATGGTATGGATACCACGGCAACACCGAGAATTAGCGCGGAGCACAAAGCCACTGACTAGGAACAATACGGGAAGGTCTGGGTAGATCATTGGGAACATAATGCACCTTTCATTTCTCTATTAGGCACAAATTATTTGAAGCCAGAGGATTGTGGACGTTTTATTAGATGGGCAAAAAATTTGGAAATATTGTTACAGGATGTGATGAAAGGGAACAGAATTTGCACATTCACTGAAATGACACAAAAATGGGGAAGTATGCCACTAGAGTGATGGAGGTAAACACAAGACATAGATGGAGGAACACACAATTGCAGCACTTTACACAATCACTACCGCAGCCGCTGCAAAGGAAATGGGTATGACGGGAGTCACTTTGGGCGGGGGGCTGGTGGAACTCAGAATCCCTTGGAGAGGTTGAGAAAACCCTTGTTTCAGCTCCCCATGCACCTCTTATGTCCAAGTTACCCTGTGTCCATTAGGGGCACAGGGTGACCGAGAAAATAAAGGACATTAAGAAAAGTGGTTTGCATTACTTAAAATATAACAGTAATATTTATCCACAATATCTCCCAGGATACATATAAAGACTATTCTTGGTTTGTTGGATTCTGAACTCAACATGTTAATTGAAAGAGCTGATCACATTGGCCTCTGGAGCCAGACAGTCTGCTACTGGGCACTCCTTCTATAGTCTGTTGCCTACTAGGCTTGTTGTAGAAATTTTATGAAGATGAGCTGACTGGGGCAGACTGACGCTGGTTGAGTCCCGTCTGGTAGTGGAAAACTACCTGAGGATGCAGAGAGGTGTTTGCAGAGTGGGGGTATGTCTGCCAGCGAAAGGGCCCCTGTGCATTGCATAGACGTCCGTCTGGGGGGGATGCGTTCATTCTGCAAGGACATTATCGGTTATAGGCGGATGTACGCTCTTGTCTCGGTGTGCCTGATCAAACACGTGGTTGGACGCGTAGCGTACACCTGCAGATAGCCTCCCATCCACAGGAACGATAGTATAATCCGGGTATGCGTTGTTCCTTTCTGAACAACGCAGAATAAGGATTCATACCAGCGGTAAATACGGGAGCTTTTGAATTGTCATGGTCAGGGAGAGCGTCCAAGGTTGAAAGCCTTGTGGCTTCCTTTGTTTAGCTTACAGGGGACAGAAGAACCATGCGGCTTAAAAACATACACGCTGTCCCTGCCCAGACACACCCATAAGACTCCCCTAGCCATTATTCCTTGGTTATTTGTATAATCTAATTTCCTGTGTGGAGGTCATTTCCTGTGATGTTATTTCCCATGGAGGAAGCGATTGGCTGTTGGAACCATCACTTCCTGTTTCTGATTGCTTTTGTTGTGCTGGACTAAAAACCAAGTGCGGTGCTGGGGAGAGGCCCAGAAGAGCATGATGATGAGAACGTAAGCTGTGGTGATGTCCTTTTACCTGGGGAAATACGGGAAATATAGAGTGATAGGTGAGATGCATTATATCATTAGACGAAATGTGTGCCTTTTAGCACAGGAGATATGGATTACGCACAGCGTATAGCCGAATTTCTATGTTAGGCTGAGGAGGGGGAATATCACTGTATTGTTAATTGTAATTAGATCTTCTGCTATTGGTTGAAGGTTTGCGGTGTTTATGTTTCCGATAATATGTATTTTCTACAGTTTGAAGTCGGCAAGGCTGGTCTGCAATGTGATATCTGAGTCATCCAGATGGAATTAAAGATCCTCTGTTATAGAATTAGCCATGTGTCAGCCCAACCTTGTTAGCTAAACCATTGTGGGGTGTTTTGGGTAAATATTTGGGTTATTGTGTATGTGGGGACTGACATACTTTTCAAGTGTATAAAAAGACTGTATACTTGTCTAATAAATCCTTCCATGTTCAAGTTGTGTAACTGAGCTAGTCTCGCCTGGTTCTGAGTTACAATATATGGGCTGTAATATCTGATCTCTGATGTTCAGATTGGAGGAAGCCGTGTACTGAGGGAAGCACTCAATCGGAGTGTGACGGGGATCCGTGACATCAGGTAATAGAGAAATTGTTCTGCTCCCCACTGTGTTTAAAGCAAAGTATATTAGTACAGGAAGCTGAACCTAAATATCCACCATATTTTAGGGAAATGGGAGGAGAAAAAAGAGTTGTCTGAGATGAGGAATATAGAGGGAAGATTTTGAGATTAGCTTGTTTCTCATCAAGAAATGCTAAGACAATAGATATGTGCCATAAATTATTAGCGAGATGGTATGTGACCCCCGCAGAGGGCAAGGAGGTTCGGAGCGGATGTTCCCCCAACATGTTGGAGGGGGGTGCGAAGCTCAGGGGTCCTTCGGGCACTTATGGTGGGAATGCATAAAGATACAGCCTTACTGGGAGGGAATTACTAAGATGATTTATCAAATTACAGGAGAACATATCCAGGTTGAGCAATGGAAAGGTTTGTTCCATGGTACGGAAAAAATGGTGGCCCAGTAGAAGAATACCTTAGTTCCACATTTATTAAATGCAACTAAAAGTTTGATACCGAGATTATGGAGAACCCCAGAAGCCCCGACTATGAAAGAATGGGGAGCAAAGGTCAACTGGCTGAGACCTATAGAAGAAACAATGAATACAGTAGAGGACTCCTTAGAGATATATCATACCATATGGGGGAAATGGGTGAATAAAAAAAAAATCTATAGAGTATATGATTATGGTGGATGTTTGAGGGGTCAATGCAGAATATGAGAGGGCAGAATTCAAGAAGAACTTAAGCAGAAGAGGAGAGATATGAATACATAATAAGATATAAGATCTGAACAAAAGAGAAAATAAATGTGATGGAATAGATGAGGCTGAGAAGGGAGACGACCGGTAATGCCGCGTACACACGATTGGATTTTCCGTCGGAAAAACCTTGGATGTTTTTTCCGATGGAATTCCACTCAAGCTTGGCTTGCATACACACGATCACACAAAAGTTCTCTGAACTTTCAACAGTCAAGAACGCAGTGACGTACAACACTACGACGAGCCGAGAAAATTAAGTTCAATGCTTCCGAGCATGCGTCGGAATTTTGCGTGTCGGAATCTCCGATCAAATTTTTTTCCGTCGGAAAAATTGAGAACCTGCTCTCAATCTTTTGCTGGCGGAAATTCCGACAGCAAAAGTCCGATGGAGCATACACACGGTCGGAATTTCCGACCAAAGGCTCACATCCGACTTTTGCTGGCAGAAAATCCGACCGTGTGTACGCGGCATAAAAAATTAAGGGAGGAGCTGCTGGTTTAAAGTTTTGGGCCTGCCGTTATCTTTTCTGTTCACCACACTCGTGTCAGTGATCCCTCTTGAAGAGCTTTTATGAATGTTCACACCAACACCTGGATACGTTTTCTTCAAGGCTTTATTTTACCAGTTCCAACAGAAGGGTAGAGGGATAGGGGAGGTTCAGGTACCTTGCTTTGCGGATCAAGGGCACAATCTCAGATCCAGAGGACAAATCAGTTCCCTGCTGGATTCAGCAACCACCGGATAGGCAGAACTCTCACTGACCTGGCAACTGGTGCGAAGCTCGTTCAAAGACTCGATGAGTGCCGTCTAGTCATTCCACAATCTTCTGCCACAAGATCGTGTAACCACACTGACACTTTACAAAAGTTCCTTCAAAAGTACACAGCTCAGGCCAGGGTGCGTCCTTCAATTGAGTCCCCAATTGTTCTGCTTCTTCCCGCAGGCAAGACATCGTAGGACCATCTCTGGACTAGTAGGCCCCAGCAACTCCTGGGCCTACTTCTCAGTTGCAGAGCCTCGGGCCAGCAGGCCCTGAGGCCGAAAACGTCTCGCACATCCCTGAGGCCAGGAGGGCCCTCAGGTCAGGATCCGGCCACGATCCCCAGGCAACGAACCCTGAAAGACCGGCCTCTGTCTCTTAAGTACCCCCTCCCAGAATGCACAGCGGGTTGACCACGCCCCCTGAGCCACTTCTGGGAAAGGAATACCCAATACACCTAGCCTGCTGTATTTCCAACTCTGACCTGTGGTGACAGTGACACCTACTGTCAGGTGGAAAACGTGCAACCCAGCTAGACTGAAACAGAGCCAACAATTTACATACAGTGGGTCCGGAAAGTATTCAGACCCCCTTAAATCTTTCACTCTTTGTTATAATATTGCAGCCATTTGCTAAAATCATTTTTTTTAATTGTTTTTCCTCATTAATGTACACACAGCACCCCATAATGTACACACAGCACCCCATATTGACAGAAAAACACAGAATTGTTGAAATTTTTGCAGATTTATTAAAAAAGAAAAACTGAAATATCACATAGTCCCAAGTATTCAGACCCTTTGCTCAGTATTTAGTAGAAGCACCCTTTTGATCTAATACAGCCATGAGTCTTTTGATCTAATACAGCAGTCGTCTTGTACCTGCAGCTGAAAAACACCCCTACAGCATGATGCTGCCACCACCATGCTTCACTGTTGGGACTGTATTGGACAGGTGATGATGTTAGCGAAATTAGGCTGTACGCAGAGCACACATCCAGATATCGTGTCTCTAATAGTAACACCTTTCGTCTCAATGATATAATGCATCTTAACCTAAGATTCACTAACCTTCATTCGAACCCCATTCATACAAATCAAGAAGCATCACCAGACAGTCCTTCTCATCTCGTCATCACAGCCTCACTGACTGTCGAGGCCCATAAAAGGCTTTTATTAAACTCCCAGCTGGAAGTGATGTCACAACATGTGACCTCCTTCATAGGAAGTGAGCTCACAGGGTGTGAGCTCCACCCAGCAGATGACCATATAAGGATATCCCTTCCAACAGGGTTATTTAAATACATACAACACATGAATACAACAAAAGAACCTTTTACAGACATGTATACATTCAAATAGACTAGCAGTGACGTGCACCGCTTCCAATGACCGGAACCATATGAAAACTGTGGCTCAATGGACCACAATTGTCGTATAGTTATGCTATAGTTCCTGTGGACGCAGATCTGTCCGCTCGGAGTCATTTAATGCCAACGCCAAGAAGTGGCCAGTCCCCTGGTGAGGCATAAAACAAATATCCCTAAAAGGAGTAAACATCGCTGTGTCCACAGGAAGATTTTCCCGCCACCCGTCTTCCACCAACGTCTGTATGTGCGAATACGTTCACATGAGCCGCATTACAGCAAAACCGACACTGGGGGACATCTGACAACATACATTCATAACATTTTCCACAACAATGAGCAGTGCCTGGTTTTCTCCACACATACCGCTTAGAATTAAGGCCAAAAAGTTCTATTTTGGTCTCATCAGACCAGAGAATCTTATTTCTCACCATCTTGGAGTCCTTCAGGTGTTTTTTTTAGCAAACTCCATGCGGCTTTCATGTGTCTTGCATGGAGGAGAGGCTTCCGTCTGGCCACTCTGCCATAAAGCCCCGACTGGTGGAGGGCTGCAGTGATGGTTGACTTTCTACAACTTTCTCCCGACTGCATCTCTGGAGCTCAGCCACAGTGATCTTTGGGTTCTTCTTTACCTCTCTAACCAAGTGTCACGAGGATGCTATACACAGACATCCAATACAGGTGATCAGATCATTGGGCTGCACATTAAGGAATCAGGAACAGAGTAAGTGAAAAATATATATATTTATTAAAGATAAAGACACACGTGTAAACAAAACCACAGCAAACCATAAGCAAGAAATGAATACAAAAGAACACAACAAACCCCAAAAACAACCTAATCTAACTAGCTAACTAATATGTACAAAAGAGAACACACATACATGAACAAGGCCGGGATGAGAGACAAGGGGAGCAGAAGGCCAGGTACTGGGACCAGTCAGCAAGGGGGAGCTGGTATCAGGGGACAGGTCTCAGGGGACAGGGTACAAGGATCAGAGTCCAGGACAAGGCAGGGAACAGATCAGGATCAGGTTCAGGACCAGGTAACGGATCAGGTTCAGGCAGGGACCAGGCTTACAGAAGGAATTCTGGAGCACTGAGCTTTGTTAAGGGCGGGTTTATATAGTCCAGCAGACCCAGATCAGGTGTGCTTGATGGCTGGTGGAAAGTCTTGGTGAGGAGACACCCGCTGGTGGTCACCAGAACTACACCCACTGGTGCTGAAAGCAACAGTGCCACCAGCAGATGAGCCCAGTAATGACACCATTCCTGACAGTTCCCCCCCCCCCCCCCTTAAGGAGTGGCCTCCGGACACTCCATTCAGCCCTTGGTTGGACAGTCCGAGTGGATGCGGAAACACCCAAAAAAGTCTCCATACTATGTCTGCGGACTTCTTCGTACTTCCTAGGCCAGAGTCCTTTAGTTCACTGGGGGACGTGCCACTAGAGTCTGAAAATAGGGCGCGCATCCCACCACCAGGGTCAGGAAGTTTAGATTTAGAAGTAAAAATTTGCAGGGCAACGGGCAAGAACCCATCGGAGGCAGACCACGCAGGGGCATTACATTCAGGCTGGGTGACCATCAGGATTAAAATAATGGAAAAAAGGGCATCCATCAGGAAGACGTCAGCGGCCAGCTGGGCATCAGGAACAGGTCTTAGCAGGGACCATATCCTCAGGCTGGACAGCGGGCTCCGAGTCATCAGGCTAGGCAGCGGTAAAGGAACCACCAGGAAGAGTATCAGGAATGGAACCATCAGGAACTGGATCGTGAGGCTGGATACCAGGTACAGGGTCACCAAGCAAGACAGTAGGCTCTGGAACATCAGACTGGGCAGCGGGCAACGGAGCAGCAGACAGGAACATCTCCGGCTGGGCAGCAGACGGAACCATCTCAGGCTGGGCAGCAGGCGGGATCATCTCAGGCTGGGCAGCAGGCGGGATCATCTCAGGCTGGGCAGCAGGCGGGATCATCTCAGGCTGGGCAGCAGGCGGGATCATCTCAGGCTGGGCAGCAGGCGGGGTCATCTCAGGCTGGGCAGCAGGCAGGGTCATCTCAGGCTGGGCAGCAGACGGGGTCATCTCAGGCTGGGCAGCAGACGGGGTCATCTCAGGCTGGGCAGCAGACGGGGTCATCTCAGGCTGGGCAGCAGACGGGATCATCTCAGGGTGAAAGGCTGGCCCTGGAACTGCAGGCTGAAAGGCTGGCCCTGGCACTGCAGGCTGAAAGGCTGGCCCTGGCACTGCAGGCTGAAAGGCTGGCCCTGGCACTGCAGGCTGAAAGGCTGGCCCTGGCACTGCAGGCTGAAAGGCTGGCTCTGGTACTGCAGGCTGAAAGGCTGGCTCTGGCACTGCAGGCTGAAAGGCTGGCACAGGAACCTCGGGCTGGCAAACTGGCACAGGAACCTCGGGCTGCCAAGCTGGCACAGGAACCTCGGGCTGGCAAACTGGCACAGGAACCTCGGGCTGGCAAACTGGCACGGGAACCTCGGGCTGGCAAACTGGCACGGGAACCTCGGGCTGGCAAACTGGCACGGGAACCTCGGGCTGGCAAACTGGCACGGGAACCTCAGGCTGGCAAACTGGCACAGGAACCTCAGGCTGGAAGGCTGGCGGCACAGGGTCTTCAGGCTGGCAGGCTGGTACAGGGTCTTCAAGCTGGCAGGCTGGTACAGGGTCTTCAGGCTGGCAGGCTGGTACAGGGTCTTCAGGCTGGCAGGCTGGTACAGGGTCTTCAGGCTGGCAGGCTGGTACAGGGTCTTCAGGCTGGCAGGCTGGTACAGGGTCTTCAGGCTGGCCGGCTGGTACAGGGTCTTCAGGCTGGCCGGCTGGTACAGGGTCCTCAGGCTGACAGGCTGGTACAGGGTCCTCAGGCTGGAAGGCTGGCACGGGAACCTCAGGCTGGAAGGCTGGCACGGGAACCTCAGGCTGGAAGGCTGGCACGGGAACCTCAGGCTGGAAGGCTGGCATGGGAACCTCAGGCTGGAACAGGTTGGTGGGTGTGGAGGCAGGTTGGGATACCGGTAAGATTGTGTGGGTTGGAAAGTACTTCCGCTTCTTTTTGGGCTTAGTCACTGCAGGTTTGCAAGTACCGGGGGGAGTATATGAAAAGGCTGGGATTGGGCAAATGGAAGAAAATGGCAGAGGTGCAGGGACAGTGGCTGGAGGAGGTTCTTGTGGATTGGCTACGGATAGGAGGGAAGAAGCAGGTGGATTGAAGGCAGGGTAAGTGCAGCAGGAGGAGACAGGGTACTGGTACTTCATTGTTAGCTGGGTGTATGGTTCAGCGAAAGTGGGAATTTGGGAAAAAAGAGAGGAAGACATCCCAGCAGGTTGGTATCTAGACATAGAAATGGATGGTTGGGAACTGACAGGGGCTGAGTACAACAAACTTGACCAGGCCTGTAATAAGGATTTCACAAAATCAGGTTTGCACACTGCTTGTCTGATCAGAGACTGCACTGAATCAATGCATGCTGCAAGCACCTGTTCAGGACAAGCAGAGTACTGCTCATGGAAAAAGGCGGAGTCATCCTCCAACAGCCACACCAAAGATTCTACCTGAGCTGCATTAAAAGGAGGTGTATAATCATCAGTTCCACTAGAGGCATCAGACAGGGCCAACTCTGTACAGATACAAATCAATGGCTGCACGTCCTCAAACACAAAACTACCCTGATCCACAAAAACGTGAGCTATGCGGATGCATTCTAATAACTGCTCTCTAGTATATTCTCTTAGTGTCTGATAACAGAAATCTCTGTCATCTGTCGCCAGGAGCGAAAGATAAAAAATATCGTCCACCTCCATCTTAGTAATTTTAACAAGTGCTCAGACCCAATTCCCAGGTGCAGCCGATCTGATTGTATGGCTCCAGAATTCTGTCACGAGGATGCTATACACAGACATCCAATACAGGTGGTCAGATCATTGGGCTGCACATTAAGGAATCAGGAACAGAGTAAGTGAAAAATATATATATTTATTAAAGATAAAGACACACGTGTAAACAAAACCACAGCAAACCATAAGCAAGAAACGAATACAAAAGAACACAACAAACCCCCAAAACAACCTAATCTAACTAGCTAACTAATATGTACAAAAGAGAACACACATACATGAACAAGGCAGGGAAGAGAGACAAGGGGAGCAGAAGGCCAGGTACTGGGAGCAGACAGCAAGGGGGAGCTGGTATCAGGGGACAGGTATCAGGGAACAGGTGTCAGGGGACAGGTCTCAGGGGACAGGGATCAGAGTCCAGGACAAGGCAGGGAACAGATCAGGATCAGGTTCAGGACCAGGTAACGGATCAGGTTCAGGCAGGGACCAGGCTTACAGAAGGAATTCTGGAGCACTGAGCTTTGTTAAGGGCGGGTTTATATAGTCCAGCAGACCCAGATCAGGTGTGCTTGATGGCTGGTGGAAAGTCTTGGTGAGGAGACACCCGCTGGTGGTCACCAGAACTACACCCACTGCTGCCGAATGCAACAGTGCCACCAGCAGGTGAGCCCAGTAATGACACCATTCCTGACACCAAGGCTCTCCTCCCCCGATAGCTCAGTTTGGCTGGACGGCCAGCTCTAGGAAGGGTTCTGGTCGTCCCAAACGTCTACCATTTAAGGATTATGGAGGCCACTGTGCTCTTAGGAACCTTAAGTGCAGCAGAAATGTTTTTGTAACCTTGGCCAGATCTGTGCCTTGCCACAATTCTGTCTCTGAGCTCTTCAGGCAGTTCCTTTGACCTCATGATTCTCATTTGCTCTGACATGCACTGTGACCTGTAAGGTCTTCTATAGACAGGGGTGTGGCTTTCCTAATCAATCCAATCAGTAGAATCAAACACAGCTGGACTCAAATGAAGGTGTAACCATCTCAAGGATGATCAGAAGAAATGGACAGCACCTGAGTTATATATATATGAGTGTCACAGCAAAGGGTCTGAATACTTAGGAGCATGTGATATTTCAGTTTTTCTTTTTTAATAAATCTGCAAAAATTGTCAACAATTCTGTGTTTTTCTGTCACTATGGGGTGCTGTGTGTACATTATGGGGAGCTGTGTGTACATTATGGGGAGCTGTGTGTACATTATGGGGTGCTGTGTGTACATTAATGAGGGGAAAATGAACTTAAATGATTTTAGCAAATGGCTGCAATATAACAAAGAGTGAGATATGTAAGGGGGTCTAAATACTTTCCGGACCCACTGTAATTCTTTCTGAGCTGAACTACGGCTCAGATATCTAAATTTAACACATAGAGCCTACCCAACAGGAGCCGGGCGCTACAGGAATATATACATGAAATGATGTGGAAATGAAGCTCGGATTTGAGTATCTGCTTTGTAACTGTTTGGATCTGTTTGGATCTGTTTTTCTGAGTGCAGAACAATAAAAAGAGAATATATATATATAAATAATTAAATTAAAGAAACTCCTCGTTGGGTCAGCATTGGATGGGCACACAGGATTCATTTCTGAACAAGAACAGACAGTTCACATTTCACAAATATAATTCAATTTTATTGGCACCTTGAAAAAGACAATTTTTCTGTACAAATAATAAATTCTGTACAGTCGTAGAACCAATCAGCGAGAAGTGCGATCGGTGGATCTTCCTGTGTGTGAGACGACAGACATGATTGTCCACTTTTATTCTTTAGGAGAAACCCCCCCTATTCCTCCCCCACAGGCTAGGGCCCATTCAGAACTTTCCAGAACTTTCATTAGGATTCGGGTTCTGCCAGGAATGAGCGGCGATCCTGGTAAGGGAAGAGCATTGGACCACTTCCACCCATTACTGTCCTTCCCTTCCCCCTCCCCCCCCCCCCCCAATATACTTCTCATGGAACAGACGTCACTCTGATGTATATGGGGAGTCTCCACACAGGACAGAAATAGATTCACAGAGGTGGGGACATCCAATCACGACGATGCGGACAATTGGCTCCGCTACGCCTCCAATGTCTTCTGTGCTGTAGATGCCTGCAGGAGAGAGAAGAAACATGGGGTCACATTGTGGGGTGTGTCTGAGGCGTCTCCACCCAGAAAACATCAATGTACAGTCCTGCTCTGCACTGCTCTTCATGTTCCCATACACTGTGTTGGGTATCGGAGGTCTTTATTACAAAAAATAGGATTTTTTTGTACTCATCGTAAAATCCCGCGTTCCTCAATGAACAAGAAAGAAAAGTGTGACTTTTGTAGTCAACGTAAAATCCTTTTCTTGGAGTCCATTGAGGGAGAATATTGTAGGTGTTTATATTTATGCTGTGCCACAAAACTGAGAAATACTCCAAGCAGGAGGGAATATCCTGGGCTGGCCTAGAAAGTGTCCAATTCTCCTGTAGGTGGCAGTATGACAGGACAGCACAAAATTTCCTGTAAAGGATTTATTGGTATGAAAACCAGATTTCTCTTACCGTCCATGGACTGACACAGCATCTTCAGTCTTGACAAAGTGGGTTATGTTCCTGCTCATAGGAGAAGACTAGGCAGAATGTTAGATGTTTTAACATACATTCCATTACCAGAGCTGAACAGCCCCACCCAGGGGGCGGTCCCTCCGGACATAACCCTCCTACCTGCAGCCAGCAGCCTCAGTTCGTATTAAAGTAGTACAAACACAAAAAAAGAAGGGTGGGTGCTGTGTCAGTCCATGGACGTCAGAGAAAAGGAGTTTACGGTGAGTACAAAAAAAAAATCCTATTTTCTCTTTCCGTCCATGGACTGACACAGCATCTTCAATCTTGACAAAGTGGGATGTCCCAAAGCAGTGTCAAAGAACGAGGGGTGGGAACAGTATCAAGGAAAAACCAAACTACACCCCAAACAAACAGAGCTCCTCAACGGAGGAGCTGCAACCTTAAACAGGCGCCTGCAAAACCTTGCGTCCGAAGGAAGCATCAGAACATGCAGCCACATCAACCTTATAGAACCTTGAAAAGGTATGAACAGACGACCAGGTCGCCGCCTTGCCCACTTGTGCAACAGACGCTTGATGTCAGAAAGCCCAGGAAGCACCAATTGCCCTGGTTGAATGTGCCGCAACCGGAAAGGGAGGCACCCGCCCATAAGGGCATAGGCCTGTATGACAGTCTGCCTGATCCACCGAGAAATGGTGGCAGACGAAACCGATTAGCCCTAGTTTGGACCAGACACAGACACAAACAGCGAGTCAGACTTCCGAATCGAAGCCGTAGCAGACAGGTACACCCGCAAGGCACGTACCACGTCCAACGTGTGTAGCGCAAACTCTCTGGGATGCGAAGGACGAGGACATAAAGATGGAAGTACAATGTCCTCATTAAGATGGAAGGCCGAGACCACCTTCGGAAGAAAAGAAGGCTGCAGGCGTAGCACCGCCTTATCCTTATGGAGGACCAAGTATGGCAGTTTGCAAGACAAGGCCGCCAATTCAGAAACCCTTCTGACAGAAGTAATGGCTACTAGGAAAGCCACCTTCTGAGATAAGGTCAGGAGAGGAATCTCCCTGATGTTCTGAAAAGGAGGTTCCTGAAGAACCGAGAGCACCAAATTCAAATCCCAAGGAGGAAGAGGTGGTTTAATAGGGGGGAGCACATGGTGGACCCCCCGTACGAAGGTACTAATAAAAAAATGGCCCGCAAGCGGCCGCTGAAAGAAAATAGCTAAAGCCGAAATGTGACCCTTGATGGTGCTTAAAGCAAGCTTTTGTCCACACCGCGCTGTAAGAACAGCAGGATCCTGGGAACAGAATACGTCCGTCGACGCCAATCCAGCTCCTCGCACATAGCGATGTAGGCCCTCCAGGTACGGTGGTATATCTTCCTGGAAGAAGATTTCCGTGCCCTCAGCATGGTCGAGATGACCGAATCTGAGAGACCCCGGTCCTCCAGCACCTGGCTTTCAATAGCCATGCTGTTAAAGCCAGCGACTGTAAAGCAGGATGAAGTATGGGACCTTGAGACAGAAGGTCCTCCCGCACAGGCAGTCGACATGGAACGTCTGCCACTAGGCGCACAAGATCGGCGTACCAAGGACGCCGAGGCCAATCTGGAGCGATGAGGATCACCGGAATCCCCTCGGCCTCCACCCTGCGAAGAAGGCGAGGAAGCAACTTCAGTGGAGGATAGGCATAAATCAAACGATACTGACCCCATGGGGCCACCAACGCGTCTGACGCGTCTGCCCAGGGATCCCTGGACCTGGCCACAAATCTCAACACCTTGCAATTGAGTCGAGAGGCCAATAGGTCCACATCCGGCGTGCCCCACCTCCGGCAAAGGAGGTGAAACACCTCCGGATGCAAGGACCATTCTCCCTGGTCCAACATCTGGCGGCTCAGATAGTCCGCCTGCCAGTTGTCTACTCCTGGAATGTAAACGGCCGACAGAGCCGGCACGCTTCTTTCCACCCACCTTGGGATTTGAGCGACCTCGGATGCCGCAGCTGAGCTCCGAGTTCCCTCCTGATGGTTGACATAAGCCACCGCCGTGGCGATGTCCGACTGGATCCCGACTGAGCGTCCCTGCAGTCTCCTTGACCACGAGGAGAGGCACAGTCTGATTGCCCGGAGTTCAAGGACATTGATCGGCAGACGGGACTCGTCCGGAGTCCAGAGCCGTTAGGCTGATAGAACTCCCCAGTCTCCGCCCCAGCCCGAAAGACTGGCATCCGTCGTGATCACAGTCTACTGGACAGGAAGGAACGACTTCCCTGACCAAAGGGCCGGGGATCTCAGCCACCACGTCAGGGATGCCCTGACCAGGTGACTCACCTGGATCTGACGATCCAGTGATAATGGAGACTTGTTCCAACAAGACAGGATCTCCTTTTGTAAGACTCGAGTGTGGAATTGGGAATACGGCACCGCCTCAAAAGGAAGCCACCATGAGTCCCAGGACCCTCATGCAAAAACGGAGTGACGACCATTTGCGGGACGTCAGCACCCGTACCACAGATTGAAGAGTCTGTCATTTTTCTAAGGGTAGAAATACTCTCGCCTCCGAGGAGTCCAGGATCAATCCCAGGTTCTCCAGATGCTAAGTCGGAACCAGGACCGACTTCTGAATGTTCAGCAGCCAGCCGAAGTCTCGGAGGGCCTGACTGGCTATCACCACATTCTCCTCTAATTCTGAGCCAGAGTCCTCTCAGAAGAAGATCGTCTAGGGTTAGGGTTAGGGCTGACAGCAAACCGAAGGGAAGAGCCACAAACTGATAGTGGTCTTCGCCTATCGCGAACCGCAGAAACTTCTGGTGACCCGCGCAGTTTGCGACATGCAAGTAGGCGTCCTTTATGTCAGGGGTCGCCAACCCCCGGTCCGCGGCCCACTACCGGGCCGTGGCCCTTTTGCAGCCGGGCCGCGGGCTGGCAGATGTGAAGTTCCGCGGAGTGGATGTACAATGTCGAGAAAGGTGAGAGTGAAGCGCACATTCCATTGCTAGGTGTGGTCACGTGCTCTCCCTCACCTCCTGTACACAGCCGTTCAGTGTTGTCTATTGCTGAGCGCTGTGTGTTGTTGTGTGTTGCGCTGTGTGTTGTTGTGTGTTGCGCTGTGTGTTGTTGTGTGTTGCGCTGTGTGTTGCACCGTGGCCCCTCCCTCGGTCTCTCACATGGACACTCCCCGTACACAGTGTGAATGGACGTGCCGCCTCCTCACTAAGCTCGCCCCGCCCTTCTGTCATAGGGGAAGGCGCAGCACACCGTCACCTCCAGGACAGCCCACAGTAACGGGGAAGCCACTGGTGTCCCTTGGTAACGGGGCTGGATAGAGCTGAGAGGAGACCAAGTCCACACTTCTTTCGGGAGAGCAGGGAGCCGCCCCTCCCCTCTGATCCCTCCATATACTTACCTGCTGCTAATCCTCAGCCCTCATCACTGAACACACACCAACATGACTGAGCTCCGGAGGAGAGGCCCGGGGGAGCCCCGAGTACTACAACACTGCCAGTGACAGGGTGAGTGTGAGCGGGACTGACTGGGACACGTGTGTGCATGGAGTGTACAGGGCCTAGTGGGGGCACCTTCCTTCATCTGTGGGGGATACTACATTCATCTGTGGAGGGGGGCACTACCTTCATCTGTGGAGGGGGGCTACCTTCATCTGTGGGGGATACTACATTCATCTGTGGAGGGGGCACTACCTTCATCTGTGGGGGGGGCTACCTTCATCTGTGGAGGGGCACTACCTTCATCTGTGGGGGATACTACATTCATCTGTGGAGGGGGGCTACCTTCATCTGTGGGGGATACTACATTCATCTGTGGAGGGGGGCACTACCTTCATCTGTGGAGGGGGGCTACCTTCATCTGTGGGGGATACTACATTCATCTGTGGAGGGGGGCACTACCTTCATCTGTGGGGGATACTACATTCATCTGTGGAGGGGGGCTACCTTCATCTGTGGGGGATACTACATTCATATGTGGAGGGGGGCACAACCTTCATCTGTGGAGGGGGGCTACCTTCATCTGTGGGGGATACTACATTCATCTGTGGAGGGGGGCACTACCTTCATCTGTGGAGGGGGCTACCTTCATCTGTGGAGGGGCACTACCTTCATCTGTGGGGGATACTACATTCATCTGTGGAGGGGGGCTACCTTCATCTGTGTTGGATACTACATTCATCTGTGGAGGGGGGCACTACCTTCATCTGTGGAGGGGGGCTACCTTCATCTGTGGGGGATACTACATTCATCTGTGGAGGGGGGCACTACCTTCATCTGTGGAGGGGGCTACCTTCATCTGTGGAGGGGCACTACCTTCATCTGTGGGGGATACTACATTCATC
Organism: Rana muscosa; assembly: GCA_029206835.1. Lineage (NCBI taxonomy): Eukaryota > Metazoa > Chordata > Amphibia > Anura > Ranidae > Rana > Rana muscosa. The sequence continues at coordinate 1,300,989,992 of CM055116.1, read as the reverse complement.
TGTGGAGGGGGGCTACCTTCATCTGTGGGGGATACTACATTCATCTGTGGAGGGGGGCACTACCTTCATCTGTGGAGGGGGGCACTACCTTCATCTGTGGGGGATACTACATTCATCTGTGGAGGGGGGCACTACCTTCATCTGTCGGGGATACTACATTCATCTGTGGAGGGGGGCTACCTTCATCTGTGGGGGATACTACATTCATCTGTGGAGGGGGGCTACCTTCATCTGTGGAGGGGGGCTACCTTCATCTGTGGGGGATACTACATTCATCTGTGGGGGATACTACATTCATCTGTGGAGGGGGGCTACCTTCATCTGTGGGGGATACTACATTCATCTGTGGAGGGGGACACTACATTCATCTGTGGAGGGGGGCACTACATTCATCTGTGGAGGGGGGCACTACCTTCATCTGTGGAGGGGGGCACTACCTTCATCTGTGGAGGGGGGCACTACCTTCATCTGTGGGGGATACTACATTCATCTGTGGAGGGGGGCACTACCTTCATCTGTGGAGGGGGGCTACCTTCATCTGTGGGGGATACTACATTCATCTGTGGAGGGGGGCACTACCTTCATCTGTGGGGGATACTACATTCATCTGTGGAGGGGGGCACTACCTTCATCTGTGGAGGGGGGCTACCTTCATCTGTGGGGGATACTACATTCATCTGTGGAGGGGGGCACTACCTTCATCTGTGGGGGATACTACATTCATCTGTGGAGGGGGGCTACCTTCATCTGTGGGGGATACTACATTCATCTGTGGAGGGGGGCTACCTTCATCTGTGGAGGGGGGGAACCTTCATCTGTGGGGGATACTACATTCATCTGTGGAGGGGGGCACTACCTTCATCTGTGGGGGATACTACATTCATCTGTGGAGGGGGGCTACCTTCATCTGTGGGGGATACTACATTCATCTGTGGAGGGGGGCACTACCTTCATCTGTGGGGGATACTACATTCATCTGTGGAGGGGGGCACTACCTTCATCTGTGGAGGGGGGCTACCTTCATCTGTGGGGGATACTACATTCATCTGTGGAGGGGGGCACTACCTTCATCTGTGGGGGATACTACATTCATCTGTGGAGGGGGGCTACCTTCATCTGTGGGGGATACTACATTCATCTGTGGAGGGGGGCTACCTTTATCTGTGGGGGATACTACATTCATCTGTGGAGGGGGGCTACCTTCATCTGTGGGGGGGACTACATTCATCTGTGGAGGGGGGCACTACCTTCATCTGTGGGGGGGATTACATTCATCTGTGGAGGGGGGCACTACCTTCATCTGTGGAGGAGGCTACCTTCATCTGTGGAGGGGGCTACCTTCATCTGTGGAGGGGGCTACCTTCATCTGTGGAGGGGGGCACTACCTTCATCTGTGGAGGGGGGCAACCTTCATCTGTGGGGGATACTACATTCATCTGTGGAGGTGGGCACTACCTTCATCTGTGGAGGGGGCTACCTTCATCTGTGGAGGGGCACTACCTTCATCTGTGGGGGATACTACATTCATCTGTGGAGGGGGGCTACCTTCATCTGTGGGGGATACTACATTCATCTGTGGAGGGGGGCACTACCTTCATCTGTGGAGGGGGGCACTACCTTCATCTGTGGAGGGGGGCTACCTTCATCTGTGGGGGATACTACATTCATCTGTGGAGGGGGGCACTACCTTCATCTGTGGGGGATACTACATTCATCTGTGGAGGGGGGCACTACCTTCATCTGTGGAGGGGGGCTACCTTCATCTGTGGGGGATACTACATTCATCTGTGGAGGGGGGCACTACCTTCATCTGTGGGGGATACTACATTCATCTGTGGAGGGGGGCTACCTTCATCTGTGGGGGATACTACATTCATCTGTGGAGGGGGCTACCTTCATCTGTGGGGGATACTACATTCATCTGTGGAGGGGGGCTACCTTCATCTGTGGGGGATACTACATTCATCTGTGGAGGGGGGCACTACCTTCATCTGTGGGGGGGACTACATTCATCTGTGGAGGGGGGCACTACCTTCATCTGTGGGGGATACTACATTCATCTGTGGAGGGGGGCACTACCTTCATCTGTGGAGGGGGGCTACCTTCATCTGTGGGGGATACTACCTTCATCTGTGGGGGGGACTACATTCATCTGTGGAGGGGGGCACTACCTTCATCTGTGGAGGGGGGCACTACCTTCATCTGTGGAGGGGGGCTACCTTCATCTGTGGGGGATACTACATTCATCTGTGGAGGGGGGCACTACCTTCATCTGTGGGGGGGACTACATTCATCTGTGGAGGGGGGCACTACCTTCATCTGTGGGGGATACTACATTCATCTGTGGAGGGGGCACTACCTTCATCTGTGGAGGGGGCTACCTTCATCTGTGGGGGGGACTACATTCATCTGTGGAGGGGGGCACTACCTTCATCTGTGGGGGGGACTACATTCATCTGTGGAGGGGGGCACTACCTTCATCTGTGGGGGGGACTACATTCATCTGTGGAGGGGGGCACTACCTTCATCTGTGGAGGGGGGCTACCTTCATCTGTGGGGGATACTACATTCATCTGTGGAGGGGGGCACTACCTTCATCTGTGGGGGGGACTACATTCATCTGTGGAGGGGGGCACTACCTTCATCTGTGGGGGATACTACATGCATCTGTGGAGGGGGGCACTACCTTCATCTGTGGAGGATACTACATTCATCTGTGGAGGGGGGCACTACCTTCATCTGTGGGGGATACTACATTCATCTGTGGAGGGGGGCACTACCTTCATCTGTGGAGGGGGGCTACCTTCATCTGTGGGGGATACTACATTCATCTGTGGAGGGGGGCACTACCTTCATCTGTGGGGGGGACTACATTCATCTGTGGAGGGGGGCACTACCTTCATCTGTGGGGGGGACTACATTCATCTGTAGAGGGGGGCACTACCTTCATCTGTGGAGGGGGCTACCTTCATCTGTGGGGGGGACTACATTCATCTGTGGAGGGGGGCACTACCTTCATCTGTGGGGGATACTACATTCATCTGTGGAGGGGGGCTACCTTCATCTGTGGGGGATACTACATTCATCTGTGGAGGGGGGCACTACCTTCATCTGTGGAGGGGGGCACTACCTTCATCTGTGGGGGGGACTACATTCATCTGTGGAGGGGGGCACTACCTTCATCTGTGGAGGGGGCTACCTTCATCTGTGGTGGGGGATACTACATTCATCTGTGGAGGGGGGCACTACCTTCATCTGTGGGGGGGACTACATTCATCTGTGGAGGGGGGCACTACCTTCATCTGTGGAGGGGGCTACCTTCATCTCTGGAGGGGGGCTACCTTCATCTGTGGAGGCACTGCCTTCATCTGTGGAGGGGGGCACTACCTTCATCTGTGGGGGGGGACTACATTCATCTGTGGAGGGGGGCACTACCTTCATCTGTGGAGGGGGCTACCTTCATCTGTGGAGGGGGCTACCTTCATCTGTGGAGGGGGGCTACCTTCATTTGTGGAGGGGGGCTACCTTCATCTGTGGAGGGGGGCTACCTTCATCTGTGGAGGCACTGCCTTCATCTGTGGGGGGGGACTACATTCATCTGTGGAGGGAAGCACTACCTTCATCTGTGGGGGGACTACATTCATCTGTGGAGGGGGGCACTACCTTCATCTGTGGAGGGGGGCACTACCTTCATCTGTGGAGGGGGGCACTACCTTCATCTGTGGGGGGGACTACATTCATCTGTGGAGGGGGGCACTACCTTCATCTGTGGGGGGGACTACATTCATCTGTGGAGGGGGGCACTACCTTCATCCGTGGAGGGGGGCACTACCTTCATCTGTGGAGGGGGGCACTACCTTCATCTGTGGAGGGGGCACTACCTTCATCTGTGGAGGGGGGCTACCTTCATCTGTGGAGGGGGCTACCTTCATCTGTGGAGGGGGCTACCTTCATCTGTGGAGGCACTGCCTTCATCTGTGGGGGGGACTACCTTCATCTGTTGGGGCCTTACCACATCTGGTGGCAGGCAGCGTGGCAAGTGACAATTCCGCATCTGGTGGCACTGGCAGGCGACATGGCAAGTGACACGCTCAAAGCTCCCACTGATTCTGCATTATGGTGGGTTGAACTATTTCATTTATTACTACAATGTAATAATAGAAATAATGCGCTGACAAATTGCCCGCGAAAAACCGCTTACCCCCCGCGTGCCATCCCGAACCTCCCCCCAACCGGGCCTTAGCACAATTTTCTTCCACGCAGCCGCTCCCCGGTGCTAAAAAGGTTGGGGACCACTGCTTTATGTCCAAGGATGCCAGAAAATCCCCCGGGTGGAGCGCAGCAATCACCGAGCGAATGGATTCCATGCGGAATTTTCGAACCTTCACAAAGGCATTTAGTGCCTTGAGGTCCAGAATTGGACGGACTCCGTCCTTCTTTGGGACCACAAACAGATTTGAATAAAAACCCTGAATCCTCTCCTTTGCCGGCACCGGCACAATATACTCCGCACCTCAGCAAGTCATGGACCGCCCCTAATAGGGCAGCCCGACGCGCCGAAAGGAGAGAAATTTGAGGGAAAGAATCTGTCTGGTGGCCAGGAAAGAAACTCTATTCTGTACCCCGAGGTGACCACCTCGCATACCCACCGGTCAGAGATCCGGGAGATCCACCGATCCGTGAACCTGCAAAGTCCTCCCCCCACCCCAGAGCCGGGTGGGGGCAAGACTTTATGCGGTGGCGGGCTTGCTTGCCGGCTTTTTCGGCCTACGCACCCAGGGACGCTTCTGTCCTCCAGCCGCACTCTTGTCAGTCCGGTAGAATTTTCCCGTGGGATCTGATTGATGAAAAAACCTCTTCTGAGTGGGAAAGGAAGGACCCGGCTTACGGCGTGGCTCCTTTGCCTTAGGAGGCTGAGGAAGAAGGGTGCTCTTACCCCCCATGACATTTCTAATAATGTCATCCAGGGAAGCCCCAAATAGCCTTCCGCCCTTGAAAGACAAATCCGTCAGGAGCTTCTTAGAGACCAGGTCAGCAGACCAGCATTTCAACCAGATTAGGCGACGCAAAACCACCACTGACACTGATGCCCTAGAGAGTAGGGGGGAAACGTCCATAGTGGCATCACACACATACACCAGGCCCTGTACCATTTGGTCTGCCAATGTAACGCAATCCGGAGGAAGATGATGCTCCTGCATAGTCTGGTGCAGAATCTTCGCCCATTCCGTGAGTGTCTGAGACACCAGGGTCGCCGCTACAAGAGGACGTAGCGCAGGTCCCAGCAAGGTGAACATGGCTCTGCTCACCACTTCCGACCTCCTATCAGTAGGGTCCTTAAAGGCAGGGGTCCCCTCAACCGGGAGAGTTGTGGCTTTATTCAATCGGGCGACCGGGGGGGTCGACCACCGGAGGAGAGGCCCATTTTTTAATCAGGCTCTCCTCAAAGGGGTACCTAACTGCCAGACGCTGCGAGACCGCAAAGGACTTCTGTGGTTTGTCCCAAACCTGGTCTATGAATCTGTCAAAGAAAGGTGTATAGGGAAAAACCTTCTTAGAAGGATTAACTTTAAATGAACCAAAAGGAGACTGACTCCACCAGAGGTTCCTCAGCCGTAGCCTCCAGCTTGAGAGTCCCTCACAGCATCAATGAGTTCACTAACAAGTGTCCTGTCATGTACTGACCCAGATAAGGAGTCTTCCTCACAAGGAATGTCATGGTCAAAAATATCCAAAAATTCAGAGCTAGGGTCCTGTGCCGCAGCAATGCCCATATCAGAATCAGAGCACTCCCCTGGAGATGGGGGGGAGGGTGCTTTACAGCCCCCTTACGCTTGCACGCCGCTTCTATCCTGGCAACAATTTATTCCAGGACTGTCGACAACTGGTCCATAGGGACCGCAGGTGCAGAAGCATGGCCTGTTGCCTCAGACATCAATGGGGAAGCAGGTGACACTGACTCCATGATACCACCACCCTCTGAGACTTTGTCAAAATGTTAGAAAAAAGTCCACCCTCTGGCTGCACTGACTGGGGGGGGTTTACCCAGGGGACTCACCAACCCGGCTATGACCGTTCGGTTCTGCTGCCTGTGTCCCGCTCTCAGCACGAGTGAACTGACTGAGGAGAATCGCGCCGTTCTTAGGCAGCGATAGAGGCCAACTAGCACAAAAAAAGCGTGCGACTTCAAGAAAATGGCCGCCGCAATGATAAGTGCGCCACAGCGTGGCCACGGCAAGATGGCCACCAATGCAATTTTCAATATAAAAGAAAAAACAAACATAGTAAAACATGGCGCCCAGCGGCGCAAGAAAAAACAGAAGGCCCAGGTTGACATAAGAAGCATCCCCACATAGAATGCAGACCCCCACCGGGACAGAATGACCCCCAGGCACCCCCAGTCAGCGCACGCCAGAGCAAGGTGACAGAGAGTAGTAAAAACAAGGGGGAGACAGGGGAACCCCCCTACCATAGGAACACACAGCATGTACTCACCTGCTGAGGCAGGGGAAACGATACTTACCCGTCCAGCTAGGACCCACTGGTGTGTTCCTGACAGGCCTATGACAGTGCAGTACTGAGTAGCTGTCGGCCCGGTCCACTGTGAAAGATACAGCAAAACTGTTCAGACATATGTGGACCCTGGAGCAAAAAGCTCACAGGCCACCCCTGGAGCCGTGGGGTATGTTATGGACTGATCTCACACTGAGCGAGGATCAGCACGCTCGATGGTTGGACTGGGAAGACTACGAGGATAGCGAACTACCCGACTGTTGATAGAAGAATTCTCAAAAATAAAATAATAAAAATAATAAAAATTCAAAAGGAATAAAAATATTTCTTCAGGAGACTGGCTCCGAAGAGAGCCACGTCCTCTCCTCTGCTAGGCAAAAAAAAACTAAGGCTGCTGGCTGCAGGTAGGAGGGTTATGTCTGAAGGGACCGCCCCCTGGTAGGGGCTGTTCAGCTCTGGTAATGGAATGTATGTTAAAACATCTAACATTCTGCCTAGTCTTCTCCTATGAGCAGGAACATAACCCACTTTGTCAAGACTGAAGATGCTGTGTCAGTCCATGGACGTCAGAGAAATCTGTTTTTCATACCAATAAATCCTTTACAGGAAGTTTTGTGCTGTCCTGTCATACTGCCACCTACAGGAGAATTGGACACTTGCTAGGCCAGCCCAGGATATTCCCTCCTGCTTGGAGTATTTCTCAGTTTTGTGGCACAGCATAAATATAAACACCTACAATATTCTCCCTCAATGGACTCCAAGAAAAGGATTTTACGTTGACTACAAAAGTCACACTTTTCTTTCTTGTTCATTGAGGAACGCGGGTAATCTCTGACTGTTGAGACATCCAAAAGAAGTCCAAGTGAGAGGTGGGCAAAAGCAAACAAAACTCTAACAGGCCCATGTTGTGGAAATTTTTATTAATATATGTTGTCAGATGCCCCCCAGTGTCGGTTTTGCTGTAATGCGCTCATGTGAGTGTATTCGCACATACAGACGTTGGTGGAAGACCGGTGGCGCAAACACCGTCCCATGGACACAGCAGATTTGCTTGCTCCTTTTAGGGATGTTCATTTATGCCTCAGCAAGGGACTGGCCACTTCTTGTTGACTGCATCTAATGACTCCGAGCGAACAGATCTGTGTACTTGGGAACTATAGCATAACTATACGAAAATTATGGTTATCTGATCCATGATTAAGTATGGTTGGCGTCATTGGTAGCGGTAAGTTGGTTTGCACACAGCTTTGTACAGAGCCATGCTTTCTAGTTCTTTTGTGTCACAGAGAGCATGGCCCCTGTACCCAACCGTTTGCACACGTCATTGCTAGCATTCTATTTGAATGTATACATGTCTGTGATTGGTTCATTTGAAAGAATACAAATGTCTGATTGGCTGTCTGTGGAGACACCACCTTCTTTTGTTGTATTCATGTATTGTATTCTATTAGCTGTATTTATCCTTATATGGTCATCTGCTGTGTGGAGCTCACACCCTGTGACCTCACTTTCCATGGAGGAGGTCACACGCTGTGACATCACTTCCTGTGGGGATGATAATAAAAACTCAAGGTGGGTAGTCTGAAGCAGAGATGCTGCCAGGATGAATATGAACATAGCATTGCGGTGATGTTTCTGTGCTTGGAATGAATGGGAAATTGAACGAATGGTGAGTGAATTTTAGCTTAAGATGCATTATATCATTGAGACGAAATGTGTTCTTATTAGAAACACGATATCTGGCTGTGTGCTCTGCGTACAGTCTGATTTCGCTAACAACCAAGAAAACTATAAAACTGGGGACCACCTGCAGCTTAAAAAGGCACTGGAAGGACCTTGCACCCAAAGGTCTTATCAGAAGAGGCCTGAAGATCCACCCGAAGCAACGTAGAGAACGAGTGAACAGAAGACCAGGCGGTCTGGGAAGGAGCTGCCTGCAGGACCTTCAACCTGAGGATGGTGCTAGATGAACATCCACCAGGTAGACCTTGGAGAACGTGTGAACAGAAGACCAACGGCAACAGGAAATGCAGCCTTGTGAGGAGTTGAAAGGGGAATAAACCTGATAGGTTCAAAGTGTCGTTTTAGAGGTGGCAAGAGAACAGAATTTTCGTCTCACAGAGACACAGAGGTGCGGACAGGGATACACCCGGCACAAAGGTCTTTATGAAAGAATGGGAAGCCAGCAGTTTCTGGAACAAGACCACAAGGGCAGACGCCTGACCCTGGATAGTGCAAAGGCCAAATGCTGGCCCAGACCATCTGTAAGGCAGCAGGGGTACATCCCACAGAGAATTTCCTGGGGTGAAAGCCTCTTGCCTCCAACATACTAAACTATGCCCTTCCACGTACCAGGATAACCCCCCCTGCAGACACAGTAGACTTCCTCCTTTTTGGAATCATGGGAATTACTGGTTCAAAGTATTCCCATCCCTCAAAATTTGGGCTTCAACTATCAGGTTTTAAGGTCAGGAATTGAGAAGGAGGATGGAAAATCAATCATTAAAAACAGAACATCCAGATGACCTGGAAAAGCCCACAGAGAGTCTGCCAGGAGTCTGATGAGGACCTGGATAGATACCTGTCCAATTCATTGTACAATTAAACATGGAGGACAGGAGGTCCCCATCTGAAGTCCCCCACTGGTGACACAGGTCCTAGAACATTGCTTGAATGTAGGGACCACTCATCGGGGTCCAGGCACTGCCTACTGAGGAAGATTGACTGCCAATTGTCCACGTCTGGCATGTAGACACTGGGCAGGGCTGGAAGGTTCTTCTGTCCAGGACAGAATTCACTCTTTTTGCCATGGTGATGCTTCTGGTTCCTCCCTAATGGTTGATATATGCCACTGCCATGACTAAATTCTGATTGGATGTCCTCCAGCTGGGAGGTCAAGTGATGTAAGGCCAGTCAAATTGCCCAAATTTCCAGAATTATGATGGGGAGATAAGATTTTCTCTTTTGTCCAAGTTCCCTGACTGACAAGGTGACTAGGACTCATCCTGGAAATTCCAGGAGACTAGAGGAAAGGATTTCCCCAACTCCAGAGCAGGATTACAGAGCCGCAATCCAGAGACAACAATCAGTCTGTCCTAAGACTGGACCACAACCATAAGATGCTGAAGACATATAAGGCCTTGAGATACAAGATTGGGTAGATGCCTCTGTGACGAACCCTCTGTCCTCAAACAGAACTAGGTCCGCCATCAATGCTTCCTCTGTTCAGATCCAGCACCTTCCAAGCTTCTTTAGCCCCCCCAGTCCACAGACACAACACCTCAGTGTAGAGTTAAAACCAACAGCCTACACCAGTCTTATGCCGCGTACACACGATCGATTTTTTCGACGGTGAAAACACCGTCGAAAAAATCGACGTTAAAAACGAGGAACAGCTTGTTCCCCTCACACACGGCCGTTTTAAATGTCATTTTTTTTTTGGTCGAAAAAAACGACCGTGTGTGGGCTCCGCAGCAGTGTTTCCCTATGGGAAACACTGCCGCGGAAAACATGTCGAAAAAAACGACGAGAAAAATTAGAACATGTTCTAATTTTTCTCGTCGTTTTTAATGCCGTTTTTCACGTCGAAAAAAACGACAGAAAGCCCACAGACTATCGTTTTTCTCGTCGAATGGGAAAAATGTCGTTTCTTTCGACGGGAAAAACGGCCGTGTGTACGCGGCATTAGAGTACATCAGGACTGACATTTTATTTGAGATCTCACACAAATATATACACCAGGGTAACAATAAAAACTGAACCAGAAACATAATTAGCAATAATTTAGACAGCATAGGTGACTCCTAGGCATGACCTTTCAGGTCCTAGTCTTGCTGTCTCCTAGCTCCCTAACTATAATAGACATTATCATAAATTAACACAGAACTCCTTCACACAATAGCAGAGTTAATTAACACAAACACTGGGTGAAAGGAGTCTAATTCCGCGTACACACGATCGAGATTCACAGCGGTGAAAACACCGCTGTGAATCCCGACGGGAAAAACGAGGAACGGCTTGGTCCCCTACACACAGCCGTTTATCCCGTCATTTTTTCTCTTGGTCGAGAAAAACGACCGTGTGTAGGCTCCCCGGCAGTGTTTCCCTATGGGAAAACTGCCGCGGAAAAAAATGCCGTGAATCACGACGAGAAAAATTAGAGCATGTTCTAATTTTTCTCGTCGTGATTAATGCCGTTTTTCTCGTCGGGAAAACTGACCAAAAGCCCACACACGGGCGTTTTTCTCGTCAGAGAGAAAAATTTTAATTTTTCCCGACTATAAAAATGGTCGTGTGTACGCGGCATTAGAAGCTGTGACAAGCCATACTAGACACATTTACATGGTGGCTGGAGTTGACATTCTAACAGTATGTGTCCCAACAGTATGAATCAGTCACTATTTCTAATATGACATATACATAGTTCCAAAAGTCTGTGTGTTTTGGGGGGACATGGACCTGAATCCAAAGTAACATTACTTCAAGGTTCCCAGGCATACAACTCGCAAAGAGTATTGTTCCCTTAAAATCCATGGCCCATAATCGGAAGGCAAGAGGCTAGCATTCAGTCCTCTCCAAAAGCCTCTGTCCCGGCTAGGGCTGTCACACATCTCCCCTTTCGGCAGGAGACTAACGCAGGAGGAGACCCCAGACGGGTTGACTCCGAAGTTAGTCAGGAGTTCCAGTCCCCCAATGCCAGTATCCACACAGTTCCCCAAATAAATTGTCCCAAACAGAGCATTACTCACCCAGCCAACCTCTGCCTCTCTCAGAGAACATGCCTGCCGCTGGGGAGAGGCCTGGACTGGCCCTTCTCCCTGGAGTCCTTTCAGCCGCTGGAGAGAAGACAGGGTGACTGGGCTCACTCCGTCATGCTGTTGGGGATCTGGGCCGACTGCCCAGCATCTCTGGGGTATACAAGTGGGGACTGAAGTCCCATCCACTTTTACAGGAAATCCATTGTTTGTTAGTGAAGGGCAGAGGCCAGCAGCGCTCTGTCCCGTTGCCAGTTCAGCTGGGCATAGGAGCTTCCCTACATCATCTGCTCCAGCTAACTGTTGGGGAGAGAGGCTCCCTGGAACTCTACAGTTGTTGCCGGTGCTGGGCAGAGGTTGGTAGCACTCTGCCCTGTTGCCAGCACTTCTGCTGGTTTTCTGTTAGTGGAGACCACAGGCTCATCCACCGACACCAGATCAAGCTGCAGTTGTGAGGTGACGACTGCATTCTCTCCTTTAATCCTGATCTGCAGCTCGGGACAGACTGCCACCTCCTCACCCTGGGCCTCCAGAATTTCTTCAGGTGTAGGGCAGAGGTCTTAGACCCTCTGTCCAGTTGCCAGCACTTCAGCTGGGTTGGTGTCATAATTTTGGGGCGCCGTCTGCTGCCGAGACTCCCTGTCTCTGTTATTGTCTCCCAGGTTCAAAAATCCTTGTTAGGGAGGGGAAATGGCAGCTTCCTCTCCCTGCATCTCTGCAATCCACTGGGGAAAAAGAACCACCATCTCCTCACCTCGGGCCTCCGAAACTGCCACGGGTGTGGAGCAGGGGTCTGCAGTACTCTGTTTTGCTGCCAGCACTTCTGCTGGGGGTTTGCCAAGTGGTTCCTCCTCTACAAAAAACGTCTATTACATCCCCAGTCTCTGGAATTGCTAAAAGTGTGGGACAGAGGTCTTGGACCCTCCGTCCGGTTGCCATCGCTTCAGCTGGAGGAGTCTCTTGTAACTCCACAGATGCTGATGGCAGAAAATCCCATGTCTCTGTCAGTATTGTGGGAGAAAAGCAGACTACCTCTTCTCTCAGGGAGGCTGAAGCTGCTGTTGGGCAGAGGTTAGCAGAGCTCTGCACTGTTGTCAGCACTTCAGCTTTGGAGACGGCACTCTCCGGAGTTTTCACTGCCGATTCTCTGGCATGCTGCTGAACGCATTCTAGCAGTTTCCTGTATGCCCTTTCCAGATGCTGTTCCTTCCTTAGCAAATAGTCTAGATCAGGTTTAAGTTTCGAGACCCCTGCAAAACCGAGCATAGCCTCTCTGTATTCTCGCAGGTCCTCAAGGGTAGGTTCCCCTTCATCGCCAAACACAAAACAATCTGTAAGGATCTCCCACAGCAATTCAGGGCTACCAAAGTCATATCCCTCCGGAGAGCATTCTGTTGTCTCCCCTAAATATTCCTCCTCCGCGTGCCATTGCAGAGCCCGATACCGATTGTCCAGCTCTATCTCCTGCTGGACCAACCTGTCCAACTCAGTCACCCATTGCTCCTGGGACCGCTCTCCCGTAACTCCCTTTGTTCACTGGCCTGCTGCTCTGGGGTTGGAAAGCACTTGCCTTGTTGCATACCAGCAACTTGGAGGGCTCTAATCCAGAGTCCTACCCGAATCTGCTGCCTGACCTCCAGGTATTCATCCGCAGACACAGACCTGGTGTATGCTGAAAGGACGATCTGCAGCAGCCCTGGGAACTCTGATGCCACATCCATATCTCTGCAGGGGTGACTGAAGGCTGCTATCCGATCTTGGATCCAGGTGGAGGTCTTCACAGCCAGGAAGCACGATCCCGCTGCTGCCACCAGTTGTGACAAACCCTCTGTCCTCAAACAGATCTAAGTCCGCCGTCAATGCTTCCTCTGTCCAGATCCAGCACCGTCCAAGATTCTTTAGCCCCCCCAGTTATCAGACACAACACCTCAGGGTAGAGTGGCAAAACAAACAGCCTACACCAGTCTTGGAATACATCACGACTAACATTTTATTTGAGGGTAACAATAAAAACTGAACCAGAAACCTAATTAGCAATCCTTTAGACAGCATAGGTGACTCCTAGGCATGACCTTTCAGGTCCTAATCTGGCTGTCTCCTAGCTCCCTAACTATAATACACATTATCATAAATTAACACAGAACTCCTTCACACAATAGCAGAGTTAATTAACACAACACTGGGTGAAAAGAGTCTTAGAAGCTGTGACAAGCCATACTAGACTCATTTACATGGTGGCTGGAGTTGACATTCTAACAGTATGAATCAGTCACTATTTCTAATATGACATATACAGGGACCCCCAGAGTCTGTGTGTTTTGGGGGGGGACATGGACCTGAATCCAAAGTAACATTACTTCAAGGTCCCCAGGCATACACCTCACAAAGAGTATTGTTCCCTTACAATCCATGGCCCATAATCGGAAGACAAGAGGCCAGAATTCAGTCCTCTCCAAATGCCTCTGTCCCGGCTAGGTCTGTCACACATCTCCCCTTTGGGTTTGAATACTGTGAAGAGGAACTGTTTTGTCACAGGCAGTGGGGCAATGAGACCCGTTCCAGAAGACCCTCCATACCAAGGTTTACATGGGGATCTGTACATCTCTGGGGTGACACAGGCAGGTCGGGGGGGGGGACTGGGAACAAACCTCTAGCTGGTACTGGAGACCACCTTCCATACCTAAGCCCCTGAGATGGAGGTTATCCAAGTGTCTGCAAAAGCCAACAGACTCGCCTGCCCCCCCTCTGAAAAGTAGGGGTGCTCCTCATATTGAAGAAGGGACAGTAATGGATTTCAGTATACATGTCAACGCAGAGCCCAGGTCCTGAAGGCCACATTCCAGATCCACAATTGACCAGTCCAGAGGGGTCTGGTTTGGCTCTCTTAAGTCAACCTGAAGAAAACCAAACTGAAGTGCTGCATAGAGACCGGCATGAAAAAGACGTCCCCCCCCTGGGGGCTGGGAAGAGGAGGAGGAGGGGTTACTTAGTGTTTGTCATTGTACAATTCTCTTGTAGGCGGCAGTATAACCCGATAGCCAATGAATGAGGAAGACAATCTTAGTACATAATTCCCATAATCCTGTGGGAAAGGATGAGCTCCACCATCACCCTGTACTCTACTACTATCCTCATCATCACCACCCTGTACTCTACTACTATCCTCATCATCACCACCTTGTACTCTACTACTATCCTCATCATCACCACCCTGTACTCTACTACTATCCTCATCATCACCACTCTGTACTCTACTACTATCCTCGTCATCACCACCCTGTACTCTACTACTATCCTCGTCATCACCACCTTGTACTCTACTACTATCCTCATCATCACCACCTTGTACTCTACTACTATCCTCATCATCACCACTCTGTACTCTACTACTATCCTCGTCATCACCACCCTGTACTCTACTACTATCCTCATCATCACCACCTTGTACTCTACTACTATCCTCATCATCACCACCCTGTACTCTACTACTATCCTCATCATCACCACCCTGTACTCTACTACTATCCTCATCATCACCACCCTGTACTCTACTACTATCCTCATCATCACCACCCTGTACTCTACTACTATCCTCATCATCACCACCCTGTACTCTACTACTATCCTCATCATCACCACCCTGTACTCTACTACTATCCTCATCATCACCACCTTGTACTCTACTACTATCCTCGTCATCACCACCCTGTACTCTACTACTATCCTCATCATCACCACCCTGTACTCTACTACTATCCTCATCATCACCACCCTGTACTCTACTACTATCCTCATCATCACCACCCTGTACTCTATGATCTCACCTGCTGGATTTCCTGCATGGCTCTTCGGATAGATTTGTGGAATTGAGGGAGGGGATGGGCGGGCTCCTCCAGTTTCTTGTGCTCTGATTGGTTGGATGCAGAGTCGGCGAGTGGAGAGGGAACATTCTCATCTCCGAGAGACAGAGTTCTGGTCAAGAATTTTATCTCCTCACAGTCCGGACTCCAGTTCCCCGTCTATAGAGAACAGACATCACATGTCATCTCGATACGGGGCTCAACCCAATCACAGACATGTGACCCCCTCCAGTGGCCCCTGTGTCATATGACCCCCCTACAGTGGCCCCGGTGTCATGTGATCCCCTCCAGTGGCCCCTGTGTTATGTGACCCCCTCCAGTGGCCCCTGTGTCATGTGACCCCCTCCAGTGGCCCCTGCGTCATGTGACCCCCTCCAGTGGCCCCTGCGTCATGTGACCCCCTCCAGTGGCCCCTGCGTCATGTGACCCCCTCCAGTGGCCCCGGTGTCATGTGACCCCCTCCAGTGGCCCCTGCGTCATGTGACCCCCTCCAGTGGCCCCGGTGTCATGTGACCCCCTCCAGTGGCCCCGGTGTCATAATACCCCCTCCATTGACCCCTGTGTCATGTGACCCCCTCCATTGACCCGTGTCATGTGACCCCCTCTGTTATGTGACCCCCCCTCATCATTGGTTGCTGTCTCCCTGTGACCCCATATAGTTAACCTCTGCTTAGTCCTTTCGCCCAGAGGGCACCCAAGTTTCACACTTACCTTCTCACAGGCTTCCCTCAGGGTTTCCCCATATGGCTGAAGACCAACTACGCGGTGATACTCTATGAGGGCGGAGAGCGAGGAGTGAGCGCGATCTTCACCCAGGATGACATAGCAGCCATTGCAGCGCACATCGATCATATAATGGCGGCAGCGGTCCATCCCCCTACAATATGGAGAAGAGGGTAACTCTCTGGCCTGGAGGTCCATGGCTGGGCGAGAATTACACAAGATATGGAAACCTTACAGGAAGAGGCGGGGCAATGGAGGAAATGTGACGCAATGTACCTGGGGGCTAAAAATATAAACGCAAATGACACTCTAGGGGGGACCTCTGGGGGCATCCAGGATCAATCTGGGGTCCTAGCAGCTGACAGCATGCCAACCTGCAGAAAGCAAAGACAGCAGTTATGGGGGATGAAGGAGATCAGTTATGGGGGGATGGAGGAGATCAGTTATGGGAGGATGGAGGAGCTCAGTTATGGGGGGATGGAGGAGGTCAGTTATGGGGGGATGGAGGAGCTCAGTTATGGGGGGATGGAGGAGATCAGTTATGGGGGGATGGAGGAGATCAGTTATGGGGGATGGAGGAGATCAGTTATGGGGGATGGAGGAGATCAGTTATGGGGGAGGGAGGAGATCAGTTATGGGGGAGGGAGGAGCTCAGTTATGGGGGATGGAAGAGGTCAGTTATGGGGGATGGATGAGATCAGTTATGGGGGATGGAGGAGATCAGTTATGGGGGATGGAGGAGATCAGTTATGGGGGATGGAGGAGATCAGTTATGGGGGATGGAGGAGATCAGTTATGGGGGATGGAGGAGATCAGTTATGGGGGATGAAGGAGCTCAGTTATGGGGGATGGAGGAGCTCAGTTATGAGGGATGGAGGAGATCAGTTATGGGGGATGGAGGAGATCAGTTATGGGGGGATGGAGGAGATCAGTTATGGGGGGATGGAGGAGATCAGTTATGGGGGGAGGGAGGAGATCAGTGATGGGGGATGGAGGAGATCAGTGATGGGGGGATGGAGGAGATCAGTAATGGGGGATGGAGGAGATCAGTTATGGGGGATGGAAGAGATCAGTTATGGGGGATGGAGGAGATCAGTTATGGGGGAGGGAGGAGCTCAGTTATGGGGGATGGAGGAGGTCAGTTATGGGGGATGGAAGAGGTCAGTTATGGGGGATGGATGAGATCAGTTATGGGGGATGGAGAAGATCAGTTATGGGGGATGGAGGAGATCAGTTATGGGGGATGGAGGAGCTCAGTTATGGGGGATGGAGGAGCTCAGTTATGAGGGATGGAGGAGATCAGTTATGGGGGATGGAGGAGATCAGTTATGGGGGGGATGGAGGAGATCAGTTATGGGGGGATGGAGGAGATCAGTTATGGGGGGATGGAGGAGATCAGTTATGGGGGGAGGGAGAAGATCAGTGATGGGGGATGAAGGAGATCAGTAATGGGGGATGGAGGAGATCAGTTATGGGGGATGGAAGAGATCAGTTATGGGGGAGGGAGGAGCTCAGTTATGGGGGATGGAGGAGATCACTTATGGGGGATGGAGGAGATCAGTTATGGGGGATGGAGGAGATCAGTTATGGGGGATGGAGGAGATCAGTTATGGGGGATGGAAGAGATCAGTTATGGGGGAGGGAGGAGCTCAGTTATGGGGGATGGAGGAGATCAGTTATGGGGGATGGAGGAGATCAGTTATGGGGGGATGGAGGAGATCAATTATGGCGGATGGAGGAGATCAGTTATGGGGGATGGAGGAGATCAGTTATGGGGGATGGAGGAGATCAGTTATGGGGGGGATGGAGGAGGTCAGTTATGGGGGGGATGGAGGAGGTCAGTTATGGGGGATGGAGGAGGTCAGTTGTGGGGGGATGGAGGAGGTCAGTTATGGGGATGGAGGAGCTCAGTTATGGGGGATGGAGGAGATCAGTTATGGGGGATGGAGGAGATCGGTTATGGGGGATGGAGGAGATCAGTTATGGGGGATGGAGGAGATCAGTTATGGGGGGGATGGAGGAGGTCAGTTATGGGGGGAATGGAGGAGATCAGTTATGGGGGATGGAGGAGGTCAGTTGTGGGGGGATGGAGGAGGTCAGTTATGGGGATGGAGGAGCTCAGTTATGGGGGATGGAGGAGATCAGTTATGGGGGATGGAGGAGATCAGTTATGGGGGATGGAGGAGATCAGTTATGGGGGATGGAGGAGATCAGTTATGGGGGATGGAGGAGATCAGTTATGTCAGTTATGGGGGGGAAGGAGGAGGTCAGTTATGGGGGGAATGGAGGAGATCAGTTAGGCCCCTTTCACACTGAGGCGTTTTTACCGCGTTTTCGCGGTAAAAATAGCGCTGTAATAACGCCTGAAATAATCCTGCCCCAGCATTCTCAATGTGAAATCTCTGAGGGCTTTCACATTGAGGCGTTTTGCTGGCTGGGCGTTGAAAAAAATCCTGCAAACAGCTTTTTTAGAGCAACTTTAGGGCGCATAAAATAGCGCTGTAAAAACGCCTATCCCCATTGAAATGAATGGGATTCGCGGTAAAAACGCGGTAAAAACGCATAGGCATAAGCGTTATGTTAAAAAATAGCGCTAACGCCTATGCGTTTTTACCGCGTTCGCGCTAATTTTAGCGCGAACGCGGTAAAATCGCGGTAAAAACGCATACGCGTTAGCGCTATTTTTACCGCGATCGCGGTAAAATCGCGGTAAAATAGAGGTACAAAATCCCATAATTTTTGAGCGTTTTTCAACGCCTCAGTGTGAAAGGGGCCTTATGGGGGATGGAGGAGGTCAGTTGTAAGGGGATGGAGGAGGTCAGTTATGGGGATGGAGGAGCTCAGTTATGGGTAGGGATGAGCCGAACACCCCCCCCCCCGTTCGGTTTGCACCAGAACCTTCGAACGGACCGAAAGTTCGCACGAACGTTAGAACCCTACTAAATACAATGGACGCGAACGTTCGAAATCTAAAGTGCTAATTTTAAAGGCTAATATGCATGTTATTGTCCTAAAAAATTGTTTGGAGACCCGGGTTCTGCCCCAGGGGACATGTATCAATCCAAAAAGAAGTTTTAAAAACGGCAGTTTTTCGGGAGAAGTGATTTTAATAATGCATAAAGTGGGAAAAAAAAAAGTGAAATATTCCTTTAAATATCATACCTGGGGGGTGTGTATAGTATGCCTGTGAAGTGCCACATGTTTCCCGTGTTTAGAACTGTCCCTGCACAAAATGACATTTCTAAAGGAAAAAAAAGCCATTTAAAACTGCTTGTGGCTTTAATGTAATGTCTGGTCCCGGTAATATGGATGAAAATCTTTAAGAAAAATGGCATAGCTACCCCATCATGTATTTACATGCCATTATTGAACAGTGGTAGGAAAAATTGGGCCTTTGGTGGTGGTGTTGCCACAACACTGTAAGCCCTCACAGTTACTCTTGGTGGGCGCATGAATGGGCCCTGCTGTGAATTATTAGATCAAGAATTGTAATAACACGCCCCTGTTAAACAGCCGCAGAAAAATTGGGCCTTAGGCACTGGTGCTGGTGCCACGACACTGCAACCTCTCCCAGATACTCTAGTTGCAGTGCAGGAATGAGCCCTGCTGCAAAGCATTGCATCAAAAATTGTAATTACATGCCCCTGTTAAACAGGGGCTGAAAAATTGGGCCTTAGCCACTGGTGGCGGCACCCAGAAACAAAAAAGTTCTTCCAAGCTATCATCATCAATCGGATCATTGAGGAGGAGGAGGATAGTCAGTCAACATAACAGGACAGTCACTCAGCATCAGTCTTGAAGAGATGTGACATTTGAAAATAAATTAGTCTGTTATATCAGCTTCAGGTGCTTGGTAGCTGGTGGTGATCCAAGACTGGTTCATTTTTATGAAGGTCAGTTGATCAACCGAGTCGGTGGACAGGTGCACCCTGAGATCGGTTACAAAGCCTCCAGCAGCACTGAATGTGCGTTCCGAAAGAACGCTGGATGCAGGACAGGCCAGTAGCTCAATTGCATACTGTGCAAGCTCTGGCCAGTGATCCATCCTCAACACCCAGTAAGCCAGAGGATTTTCGGTGGGGAAGGTGTCCAAGTCTGACCTTGCCCCTAGGTATTCCTGCACCATGTAAACCAGACGCTGGCGATGGTTGCTGGAACCGATCATACCTTGGGGCTGCAGACTAAAAAATTGTCTGAATGCATCGGTCAGACGGCCACCTTTTCCACCGCTCCTTCTGCTGCTGACACGAAGCCTCAGCAACTCGTTGTCCAGGACCAGGAGTTTGTAACCTCCCAGTCTCTGGGAACGCGTTGCACAGACCTTTCTGCAAGGCCTCCTGGAGATGTCTCATCCTCTGCTCCGTCTGCAACGGTAAGATAAGGTCCGCAACCTTACCCTTGTACCGTGGATCAAGGAGAGTGGCCAGCCAGTAATGGTCCCTCTCCTTGATCCGAAGAATACGAGGATCCTTCCACAGACTTTGCAGGATCAGGGAGGCCATGCAGCGTAGGTTAGCTGAGGCATTCGGTCCGGAGTCCTCTGGGTCACTAAGGACGACATGATCCGCAGCCACCTCCCCCCAGCCACGTACAAGTCCACGGGTTTGTTGGGACTGTAAATCATCCCTAAAAGACTGCTTCTGTTGATGCTAAGTGCCATGCTCCACCTCCATGCTAAAACAATCCTCCTCCTCCTCCTCCTCCTCCTCTTCCTGTGTGATGGGTGGGACACAAGGAACACTGTCTGGGTAAAGGGGGCCTTGAGAGGCAAGGAAGTCCTCCTCTTCCTGCCTCTGTTCTGCCTCAAGTGCCCTGTCTATTATTCCACGCAGCGTATGTTCCAACAGGTGGACAAGTGGTACAGTGTCACTGATGCATGCACTGTCACTGCTCACCATCCTCGTGGCCTCCTCAAATGGTGCCAGGACAGTGCATGCATCCCTGATCATGCCCCACTGGCGTGGGGAAAAACAACAGAGCTCCCCTGACCCTGTCCTGGTGCCGTAGTCGCACAGGTACTCATTGATGGCCCTCTGCTGCGTGTGCAGCCGCTGCAGCATGGCCAACGTTGAGTTCCACCTGGTGGGCATGTCACATATAAGGCGATTCTTGGGCAGGTTCAACTCCTTTTGCAGCTCAGCCAGCCGAGGACTGGCATTATATGATCTGCGGAAATGCATACAGACTTTCCTGGCCTGCCTCAGGACATCCTGTAAGCCCGGGTACCTGCCCAAGAACCGCTGCACCACCAGGTTAAGGACGTGAGCCACACAGGGCACATGGGTCAGTTGTCCCTGTCGGAGGGCGGAGAGGAGGTTGGTGCCATTGTCGCAAACCACCATTCCTGGCTTAATCTGGCGTGGCGTCAACCACCTCTCGGCCTGCCCCTGCAGAGCAGACAGAACCTCTGCCCCAGTGTGGCTCCTGTCCCCCAAACACACCAGCGCAAGCACGGCATGGCGTCTTTTTGCCTGTGTACTTGCGTAGCCTCTTGAACGCCTACGGAGCACTGCTGGTTCCGAGGACAAAGCACAGGAAGAGGCCATGGAGGAAGAAGAAGAGGAGGGGGTGGAGGAGAGAGGTGTGTCACAACCATTAGTAGCATTTTGGAGGCATGGCGGCGGAACAACCTCCAACACTACTGCACCTTGTCCTGCATCCTTCCCAGCTGCCAAAAGAATGACCCAATGGGCCGTGAAAGAAAGGTAACGTCCCTGTCCATGCCTGCTGGACCATGAGTCAGCGGTAATATGCACCTTACCGCTGACCGCCCTGTCCAGCGAGGCCAAGACATTGCCTTCCACATGCCGGTAGAGAGCCGGAATAGCCTTCCGTGAGAAAAAGTGGCGTTTGGGAACCTGCCACTGAGGAACCGCACATTGCACAAACTCACGGAAGGGGGCCGAGTCTACCAACTGAAAAGGCAGCAGTTGAAGCGCTAGCAATTTAGCCAAGTTAGCATTCAACCGCTGGGCATGTGGATGGCTGGGAGTGAACTTCTTTCGGCGGTGCAGCAGCTGGGGCAGGGAAATTTGCCTGCTAGAATCGGACGTCGGTGTACTGCTAGCAGAGTGCCCGCAAGTACTTGGCTGTGACACACCTAATTCTACACCTTCATTCCTCTCAGTGCATGTTTCAGAGAGGACTGAAGTTATAGTGGGGTTGGAGATCCCAGCTGATGCGGTGCAAGGAGAGGTCCGCTTTGTTCTTTGGTGTGGGTCTTTGAGGTAGGCTTGCCAACGAGCTGCATGGCAGGTCAACATATGTCTGGTCAGGCATGTGGTACCCAAGCGGCTGATGTTTTGGCCACGCGATATACGCTTGAGACATATGTTGCAAACAGCAGCTGTGCGATCTGATGCACTCGCCTCAAAAAAGGCCCACACCAAAGAACTTTTTGAATAACGGGCAGAGGCAGCGCCCTGCACAGGCGGAGCTCTGCGGTGTGATTCAGTCGGCGTGCTGCCCTTATGCTGGCCCCCGGAGGGCATTCTGCCTCGTTGGAGATGTGCCTCCTCCTCATCCTCCTCCTCTCTCCTATTAGGCACCCACGTGGAGTCAGTGACCTCATCATCCCCTCCCTCCTCATCACTGGAGCCAATCTGGCAGTATGCTGCAGCTGCTGGAACATGACTGCCAGATTTCTGTCCTTGAGCATCCCCTCTCTCTGCTCTCACGCTACTGCCTTCCTATAGCTGGGTATCATCATCAGACCCTTCGAAACGCTGGGCATCCTCCTGGAGCATGTACCCAACACTGTGCTCAAACAGTTCGGGGGACTCCTCAGGAGGACATGGTGGGTCTAGGGAAGGAGTGACTGATGATGACATTGATACCAGGGAAGAGGATGCTTTGGCAGCTGCTTTGCCAGTACCCTGAGCCTGGGTGAGAGAGGATGAGGAGGATGAGGAGGGCTTGGTCATCCACTCTACCAAGTCTTCAGCATGATGCGGCTCAACACGTCCAGCTGCTGAAAAATAGGATTTTTATAACAGCTTACCTGTAAAATCCTTTTCTTGGAGTACATCACGGGACACAGAGCGACATAGTCATTACTAATGGGTTATATAGATACCGTCAGGTGCTGGCACTGGCAACTTCCAAAACCGGAAGTACCCTCCCCTATATAAGCCCCTCCCATCCGGGAGCACCTCAGTTTTGTAGCAAAGCAATAAGTGTCCCTAAAGAGGGGCGGGAGCTCTGTGTCCCGTGATGTACTCCAAGAAAAGGATTTTACAGGTAAGCTGTTATAAAAATCCTATTTTCTTTCTCGTACATCACGGGACACAGAGCGACATAGTCATTACTAATGGGATGTCCTAAAGCAATGCCAAATGAGGGGGGGGATACACCATATATAAGCTGAGCGCTATCAGACATGAGGATCTTTTGCGGCCTGCAACACACTGCGCCCAAAGGCGACATCCTCCTGACTTCTCACGTCCACCTGGTAGGACCTAGTAAACGTGTGTACCGAAGACCATGTTGCGGCCTTACAGATTTGAGCCAGGGAGGCCTGGTGATGCACTGCCCATGAAGTTCCAACTGCTCTTGTGGAGTGCGCTCTAACTTTGAACGGAGGCGGTCTCCTTCTCAAGCCATAAGCTTGCCTAATGACCTGTCGAATCCACTTGGCTAAAGTAGATTTTGACGCTGCCTGACCCTTTCTGGGGCCTTCCGGCAGAATAAACAAAGTATCCGTTCTGCGAATCTGAGCAGTGGCTTTTAGATAAGCTTTAACTGCTCTTACTACATCCAAAGAATGCAATAACTTTTCCTCTACCGAAGTAGGTTTGGGGAAAAAAGAAGGAAGAACCACATCTTGGTTCAAATGAAACCTCGATACCACCTTAGGAAGAAAGGCTGGATGAGGGCGTAACACTACTCTATCCTTATGGATAACCAGATACGGCTCCTTACAGGACATAGCTGCTAATTCCGACACTCTTTTAGCCGAACAAATGGCTACTAGAAAAATCAATTTCCTGGTGAGAAGAACCAAAGAAATATGCTGTAATGGTTCAAATGGTTGTTTCTGTAGAACCGACAGAACCAAGTTTAGATCCCATGGACATATGGGAATATTAACCGGAGGACTAATACGCATCACTCCTTGTATAAAGGCTTTGACTAGTGAATGCGAAGCCAAGGGCCTTTGAAAAAATATTGACAAGGCCGAAATCTGACCCTTGATAGTACTCAAGGCAAGCTTCCTATCTACAGCCCATTGTAGGGAGTCCAGACTCCTACCTATTACGTACTTACGTGGATGCCATTTCTTGGCTTCACACCAGGCGATGTACGCCTTCCAGATTCTATAGTAGATCTGCCTGGATACCGGCTTCCTGGCATTGATCATGGTAGATACCACAGAATTAGAGAGCCCTCTCTTTTTTAGAATGTGGGCTTCAATAGCCAGGCCGTCAAACCTAGGGCTGGTAAGGAAGGGTGGTATATCGGTCCTTGCGAAAGCAGGTCCGGACGATGTGGGAGAGTCCAAGGACTCCCCACTGACATTTTACAATCTCCGCGTACCATGCTCTTCGGGGCCACGCTGGAGCCACCAGAATCACTGGTTTCTTTTCTACCCTGATTCTGCGGAGTAATCGAGGTAACCATTGTGGCGGTGGGAATGCATATATCAGCTTGAACTGATCCCAAGGGAACACTAGGGCATCCGAGCCGCAAGCTAGGGGATCCCTTGTCCGAGAGACAAACCTGTCCCCCTTTGCGTTGAATCTGGATGCTAGAAGATCTACATCCGATGTTCCCCACCGCTGACATATTGTCCAGAAAACCTCGGGGTGAAGGGACCATTCCTCTGGGCCTAATTGCTGGCGACTTAGAAAGTCCGCCTTCCAATTCTCCACTCCTGGAATGAATACCGCAGATATGGCTGGGACATATTTTTTCTGCCCATTTCAGGATGTAATTTACTTCCCTCTGGGCTGCACGACTCCTGGTGCCCCCCTGATGATTGATATATGCCACTGCTGTGGCATTGTCTGATTGAATTCTGACAGGGGACCCTTGGAGTTTTGGATGTCCATGCTACTAGGGCATACCGGGCTGCTCGTATCTCTAAGAGATTGATGGGCAGGGCCTTTTCTGCATCCGACCATCTGCCCTGGAGAGACTATTGCTCCAGTACTGCTCCCCAGCCTATAAGGCTGGCATCTGTAGTGACCACCTTCCAAGAAATCGGACTGAAGGATTTCCTTTTTTCCAGATTCTGGGGAACCAACCACCAACGGAGGCTCTTGCGAACGGAAGGGGACAAGGACATTGTAAGTCTAGGGCCTGAATTTTTTTGTTCCAGGCTGACAGTATGGCCCCTTGCAAATTCCTTGAATGGAATTGACCGTAGGGTACCGCTTCGAATGATGCCACCATTTTTCCCAGCAGCCTCATATACAGGCGTATGGACGGCTGTCTTTTTTGTACCCACTAAGTGGATCAAATCTTTCAAAGACAACACCTTTCCTCGAGGCAAGAATATTTTTCTCTGGCCTGAATCCAACCTTAGCCCCAAGTATTCCAGACTTTTGACTGGTTTTTAGGGCTGACTTGTCTCGGTTGATAATCCAACCGTGAGATTCCAGATACTTGATTGTCTTGTGAACGACCACGTCTAGTTTTTTCACTGAGTGGTCTATCAGCAACAAGTCATCCAGATATGCCATTATCATTACACCTTGTGTTCTTGGATTGGCCAATAAAGGGCCAGAATTTTTGTAAACACTCGTGGTGCTGTGGCCAAACCGAAGGGTAAGGCTCTGAACTGAAAATGGCGCCCTTCTACTGCAAAGCGTAGAAATTTTTGGTGGACTGGAAAGATGGGAATGTGCAAATAAGCATCTTTGATGTCGATCGTGGCTAACCAATCCTCCCCTTGTAGGGCAGTGGCCACCGATCGGATCGACTCCATCGGAAAGTCCTGATATACAGGAATTTGTATAGCCCTTTTAGAATTAATATGGGCCTCCCGTCCACGTTTGCTTCGGGACTGTAAAGAGGTTTGAGTAAAACCCGAACCCTCATTCTTCCAGGGGAACCTCCATAATTACTCCTTGGAGCAATAGTTGTTCTAGTGCCAACAGGAGGGACTCTCTCTTCCGGGGATCCCTTGGCACGTTTGACCTCAAAAATGGGAAGGAGGAGAGTCTTTTAACTCCAAACTGTATCCCAAACATACTGCGGAGAGCACCTATCTGTCTTGATCGCGTCCCGCCAGGTCTCTTGTGAACAACTGGAGTCCTCCCCCCACCCGACTGAGTGGGGGCTTCAATGAATTTAACTTTGGGGGAGGTTTTGTACCTCCCCTGACCCAGGGTTTCTCATTACCCTGCTACTGTCCCTGTTTTTTACCCCCGGGATTTGACCGAGGAGGCCGTCGGAACTGTTACACAGCCGATGCCCCAGGGACTGGAGAAGCAGGCCTCTTAAAGAGGGACCTCTAACTCTGCTTTTAACTGGCAAGAGTGTATTTTTACCGCTGGAAATTTTCTGGATATATTTGTCCAGGTTTTCCCTGAATAAGCGTTCACCATGAAATGGGACGCTAACCAGCCATTCTTTACAGGGAGCTTCAGCAGACCAGTTTTTGAGCCATAGGAGCCTACGCATATGTACTATAGACAGCGTAAGGCGGGAGGCCTGATGAACTGAATCCTCTATGGCGTCAACCGCAAAGCCTAAGGCTCTAGGTAGATCAGCTAGGGCAAAGCCTGCTGATCTGTCAAGTCCCTCAAGACCTGTTTCAACTGATCCTTCACTGCTTAGCAGACCCCAATAGCTGCTACTGCTGGTTGTATCACCAAGCAGATTTTCATAAGGACTCCAATCTTTTATCTATTGGGTTCTTGAACATTTGGACATTATCCACCGGACATGTCAGTGATTTATACATACAAGAGATGGCTGCGTCCACTGTAGGGACCTTCCTTTTTTTTTTTTTTTTTTTTTTTTTTTTTTTGATGAACTTATCCTCCATGGGATAGACCACCGAAAATCTCTTAGGGGAATAAATATTTTCTCAGGACGTTCCCAATCCTGGTAAATGAGCCCTTTCAGTAAAGGGTGAAGTGGAAAAGAACAAACAGTCTGGGGGCTTCTAGCGACCCCAACGAGGATACAGTAGTGGTTGATGGTTCCGCAAGGTGCATTTTTAAATGCTGATCGGACCATGTTAGTCAGGGACTGAACCCATAATCTTTCAGCTTGAGATGCTGAGAAAAGGTTCCCCCACTGTTGATTCCTCTATAACAGAATCAACCTTATCCTGATCCCCTTCAGGCAGGTCGATCCCTGTATGGGACTGTTGCTCTGCTAACAGGCACTCTGAAGGAGGAGACGGAGATCGGGCATGCTTTCCCTGACAGGGAGGCAGCGATAAATGTTGACAATCTCTCTCTAATCCTCCCAGAGCTGAGGAAAAAACCTCCTCTGTTACATACACAGGAGCAGGTGACTGAGGACAGCCACAGTACCAAGTACCCCTGCGGGGTCTCTACGGTCACTTACCTCTGAACTTCAGGGGAGACTGGTGCAGCAGGAGTATGCCCAAGATCCTCCGAGCCCGATGAGACCCCCTTCGCTTCCTGGAAGATTCAGTTCCGGAGCTTCTGGACGGCATATTCCTAAGCCTAAAGCTGAGGTATTCCAGCCGTAATACACCACTTTTACTGAGAATAGTCTAGCACAATTGCTGCTATATCACAGTTGGTGTCTACTAATGTGCCTTTCTAGGGGATGCCTGTATCAACCGCTTGCTGTATGCCTTTAAATGTTGCCAGCTCTGTCTCTGTACTTCATAGCCAGCTCACTACAATATTGTGGTTTTTTTAAAACTGCTGGGACGCCCGCACATGCGCAGAAGCGCTGCGGCGCGCACAGAGCGTCATCCCCCAGGCTCCGCCCCCTTTCCCGGCTCACCTCTATATATAGAGGCGCGTGCACGCGCACGCGCGCGGGCACACTGCGCCTTCGGCGCTAATTTCAAATATGGTAACAAGGGACAGGAGCCAGGGCCCCTCTTTGCCGCAGGCCGGGGGATGGACAAGCACTGCAACATGGCAGAGGAAGCAGTTTCCTATAAGAGAACTCACCATCTGCCTGGACTTTGCTCTGCTGAGAAGAAGCTAGTCCACATGACAAGAAAACATTCCACAGCGGCCTCTAGTGGACAAACACAGGTACCGCAGTCTAATATATTAAATATATATATAAAAATATATATATATTTTTTTTTTCTTGACCACCATTAAAAATTATTACATTTTTTTAGTAGTTACAGGCATGCACAGAATTTTGCGGGAATACCATTAGGTAACAGACAGAAAGACAAATTAGGCTTGGGGGTCCCCCAATAGAACCAAGTTCCTGGGGGCCCCCACTTACCTGTTCCCCGCCGCAGGACTTTGTTTGGTCCACAAAAGCCCAAACTTCACCTATCACGGCAGGCATTGTAATCAAACCTTCAGGGACCGGGTTCCCAAGGATTCCACTCCCCTGGACCTGTATAGCACCCTGCACAGAAAACATCTTGGTCGTGGGTATGACCAGAGCTCTGGATCCCAGGGTCCAGCTCTCCTAAGAGAAGCATTACAGGCAAAACCTTGCTCTTCTCTGCAAGGCCCGGGTACCGACCGTTTAGCTATGAAGCTTTTTTGGTCGGATCCGGAATAGCTTACTGAGGCCCAAAAGAACCTGTACGCAAGCTCAGTGAAAAACACATGTTTCTTCTTGGCCAACACCTTAGACACTGGCAAAAAACTGAGGTGCTCCCGGATGGGAGGGGCTTATATAGGGGAGGGTACTTCCGGTTTTGGAAGTTGCCAGTGCCAGCACCTGACGGTATCTATATAACCCATTAGTAATGACTATGTCGCTCTGTGTCCCGTGATGTACGAGAAAGAAAGAAGGACAAGCGTGTCCCATGGCCACGTGCTGATGATGATGCACCGCGTCCACGACCAGCACTGTTGTCTCTAGACACAGAGCCTGCTTGCCCTCTTTTATTGGCTCCTGACTGTCTGCCTCTCCTTGTTGGCCTTCCAGACATAGTAATGGCCTGCAGGAAGATGGGAAAAACAGCAATAAGGGCAAGCTTCAGGTGTATACTGTGCAGGAGGCTTAGCAAAAATGACACTGACACTGTCCCTGCTTATCCTTCTCTCTCCCTGCACACCGGAACACACTACACAAGGCCGCCGCGCTTGCGGCCTTTTATAGTGTGGGGCGTGTACTAAACCCCCCTGAGCTATAATTGGCCACAGGCATCCTGCCTGTGGCCAATTATGGCTCTCCTCGCTGACGGCGCTGTGATTGGCCAAGCATGCGAGGTCACAGTGCATGCTTGGCCAATCACAGCGCCGGGATTGCACTGCAATGGCGCAGTGTATTGTGGGCCGTTCGCGTCACTCGAATTTGGCGCGAACGGCCCAAATCGTTCGATCTTCGTCGAACGATCGAACAGCCGATGTTCGAGTCGAACGTATGTTCGACTCGAACACCGAGCTCATCCCTAGTTATGGGGGGATGGAGGAGGTCAGTTAAGGGGGGGATGGAGGAGGTCAGTTATGGGGGGATGGAGGAGCTCAGTTATGGGGGGATGGAGGAGGTCAGTTATGGGGGGATGGAGAAGGTCAGTTATGGGGATGGAGGAAATCAGTTATGGGGGATGGAGGAGGTCAGTTATGGGGATGGAGGAGGGGCGATGTCTTCGTCTTGGGGTGATCTGTCAATCTATGGCGGTAGGGATGACCCTGATCACATTTGACCTTTCATGGACTTTCTCCACCCCGCCCCCAGACCATGAGATCCGCTTCTTCCTATGGGGTGGTGTGTGGAGGTTGTCATTGAAGATACGGATGGAGATGACACTGACCTGTAGCTGAGGATGTATCCGGCCCGGGACTGGCTGATGCGGATCAGGAAATTGCCGATCTCTTTATCTGTCAGTAAATTCTCTGTATCCCTGAAGACACACAGAACAATCTTATGGTGATTCCGACCTCTCTGCAGCGATATCCCACCCCTTCCCACTGCTAACCCCGCTCTTAGTCTAGTCACATCCCGCCCCTTCCCACTGCTATCCTCGCCATCAGTCTACTCACATCCCGCCCGTTCCCACTGCTATCCCGCCTTCAGTCTACTCACATCCCGCCCCTTCCCACTGCTAACCCCGCCCTCAGTCTACTCACATCCCGCCCCTTCCCACTGCTAACCTTGCCCTCAGTCTACTCACATCCCGCCCCTTCCCACTGCTAACCCCGCCCTCAGTCTACTCACATCCCGCCCCTTCCCACTGCTATCCCCGCCCTCAGTCTACCCACATCCCGCCTCTTCCCACTGCTATCCCCGCCCTCAGTCTACTCACATCCTGACCCTTCCCACTGCAATCCCCACTCACATCCCGCCCCTTCCCACTGCTATCCCCGCCCTCAGTCTACCCACATCCCGCCTCTTCCCACTGCTATCCCCGCCCTCAGTCTACTCACATCCTGACCCTTCCCACTGCAATCCCCACTCACATCCCGCCCCTTCCCACTGCTATCCCCGCCCTCAGTCTACCCACATCCCGCCTCTTCCCACTGCTATCCCCGCCCCCAGTCTACTCACATCCCGCCCCTTCCCACTGCTATCCCCGCCCTCAGTCTACTCACATCCCACCCCTTCCCACTGCTATCCCCGCCCTCAGTCTACTCACATCCTGCCCCTTCCCACTGCTATCCCCGCCCTCAGTCTACTCACATCCCGCCCCTTCCCACTGCTATCCCCGCCCTCAGTCTACTCACATCCCGCCCCTTCCCACTGCTATCCCCGCCCTCAGTCTACTCACATCCCCGCCCCTTCCCACTGCTATCCCCGCCCTCAGTCTACTCACATCCCCGCCCTCAGTCTACTCACATCCCCGCCCCTTCCCACTGCTATCCCTGCCCTCAGTCTACTCACATCCCGCCCCTTCCCACTGCTATCCCCGCCTTCAGTCTACTCACATCCCACCATTCCCACTGCTATCCCCACCCTCAGTGAAAAGAAATGCGGGAGGCGTAATATATGATGCGGGAGGTGCTACCTGCGTGATGTCATGCCGTACAGCCACGGAGGGAATTCTCCATCATCCAGCACTTTCGTGGCCTGCGTCTCTCTGAACCACATAATTGTTTTCCGCCGCTGAATCTGGCGATTCTCTCCCTCCTCCGATTTCACAGACGGGACGCGGTGAATGGCGTTATCAAACGGTGAGAGCTGGAGAGGAAGAATTCAAAATCAACGCGGACTGCTGCAGCGGGCATAACCCTCCACACACCACGTCCAATCCCAACCGTGCCAACATAACCCTCAACATTCCACGTCCAATCCCAACCGTGCCAACATAACCCTCAACATACCACGTCCAATCCCAACCATGCCAACATAACCCTCAACATTCCACGTCCAATCCCAACCGTGCCAACATACTACGTCCAACTCCAACCATGCCAACATATAAAGTCCAATCCCAACCGTGCCAACATAACTCTCAAGATGCCACGTCCAATTCCAACATAACCCTCAACATACCACGTCCAATCCCAACCATGCCAACATAACCCTCAACATTCCACGTCCAATCCCAACCGTGCCAACATACTACGTCCAACTCCAACCATGCCAACATATAAAGTCCAATCCCAACCGTGCCAACATAACTCTCAAGATGCCACGTCCAATTCCAACATAACCCTCAACATACCATGTCCAATCCCAACCGTGCCAAAATAACCCTCAACATACCACGTCCAATCGCAACTGTGCCAACATACTACGTCCAACTCCAACCATGCCAACATATCACATCTAATCCCAACCGTGCCAACCCAACCCTCAACATACCACTTCCAATCGCAACTGTGCCAACATACTACGTCCAACTCCAACCATGCCAACATATCACGTGCAATCCCAACCGTGCCAACATAACCCTCAACATGCCACGTCCAATCCCAACTGTAGTGGCAAGATTGGTTGTTTGCAGAGCACGCAGCCATCTTTGCCTTGTGCTAAATGTGCACACACTTTAGATTTCATCCTTTTGCAATATTGCTATCTTTAGGCTAAAGTTCACTCACCGTTCATCCATTCCAAGAAGCAAGCATCATCACATAGGTCTTATCATCAAGGCATCGCAGAGCAGAGTGTCCCTGGGATAGTCAGCTCCCTTTATTTATAGTCAACATGAATAACAAAAGAAGGTGTGGCTTCACAAAACAGCCAATCAGACATTTTGTATATTTTCAAAAGAACCAATCACAGACATGTATATATTCCAATATAATCCTAGCAGTGATGTGTGCAAACGGCTGTGTACAGGGCCCATGCTTTCTGTGAGACAAAGGAACAGTAGAAAGCATGGCCCTGCACAAAGCCGTGTGCAACCCAACTCACTGCTACCAATGACGCCAACCATACTTAATCATGGATCAGAACCATACAATAATACAATAAGGCTGGGTTCACACTTGTGCGACACGACATCTGTCCTACTTTGGATCCGACTTTGCCCTGCGAAATGAAGCCGACATATGTCCGACTTTCAATGAACGGGGATCTGACTTGGATCCCCGCCAATAGCAGGCACTGTGTTTGGTATGAATCTTGAGGGGGAACTCCAGGCCAAATTTTAAATAAAAAACCGGCATGGGTTCCCCCTCCAAGAGCATACCAGGCCCTTGGGTCTGGTCTGGATTTGAAGGGGAACCCCTACGCCGAAAAAACGGTGTGGGGGTCCCCCCAAAATCCAAACCAGACCCTTATCGGAGCACACAACCTGGCAGGCCGCAGGGGAAGAGGGGGGGACGAGAGAGCGGCCCCCCCTCCCTCCTGAACCGTACCAGGCCGCATGCCCTCAACATGGGGGGTTTGGTGCTCTGGGGCAGGGGGGCGACCTGCGGCCCCCCCACCCCAGAGCACCCTGCCCCCATGTTGATGAGGACAGGGCCTCTTCCCGACAACCCTGGCCGTTGGTTGTCGGGGTCTGCAGGCGGGAGGCTTATCGGAATCCGGGAGCCCCCTTCAATAAAGGGGCCCCCGGATCCCGGCCCCCCCACCCTATGTGAATGAGTATGGGGTACATCGTACCCCTACCCATTCACCTCGTGGAAAAAAAATGCAATAAAAAAACCACACAGCTTTTTAAAGTATTTTATTACACAGCTCCGGGGGTCTTCTTCCGACTTCGGGGGTCTCCGGTGTCGTCGCCGCGCTCTCCGGCTCTTTCTTCTGCCGGGCCACCGCTAACTTCTTTAGCTCTTTTGCTAGCGGAGGCCCGGTCTTCTCCGTCGCCTTCTTCTTCTCCCGCTCTCCGGTTCTTCTCCCGCTTCTTTCTTCTGCCGGCCCCTCCACTAACTTTTTTAGCTCTTTTGCTAGTGGAGGGGCCGGTCTTCTCCGTCGCCTTCTTCTTCTCCCGCTATCCGGTTCTTCTCCTGGTTCTTCTCCCGCTTCTTTCTTCTGCCGGCCCCTCCACTAACTTCTTTAGCTCTTTTGCTAGTGGAGGGGCCGGTCTTCCCGTCGCTGTCGCCGTCTTATTCTCTCTTCTCCTTCTCGATGTTGACGCGTCACTTCCTCCCGCTGTAATACTCGCTGTCCGCTCCGCTCCGCATTAATATGTGACTGTGACGTCATGAGAAGCCTATATTAATGCGGAGCGGAGCGGACAGCCAGTATTACAGCGGGAGGAAGCGACGCGTCAACATCGAGAAGGAGAAGAGAGAAGAAGACGGCGACGGCGACAGTGACGGGAAGACCGGCCCCTCCACTAGCAAAAGAGCTAAAGAAGTTAGTGGAGGGGCCGGCAGAAGAAAGAAGCGGGAGAAGAACAGGAGAGCGGGAGAAGAAGAAGGCGACGGAGAAGACCGGGCCTCCGCTAGCAAAAGAGCTAAAGAAGTTAGCGGTGGCCCGGCAGAAGAAAGAACCGGAGAGCGCGGCGACGACATCGGAGACCCCCGAAGTCGGAAGAAGACCCCCGGAGCTGTGTAATAAAATACTTTAAAAAGCTGTGTGGTTTTTTTATTGCATTTTTTTTCCACCAGGTGAATGGGTAGGGGCTCTCTTGTCCCCCCCACTTCCCCTGCGGCCTGCCAGGTTGTGTGCTCGGATAAGGGTCTGGTTTGGATTTTGGGGGGACCCCCACGCCGTTTTTTCGGCGTAGGGGTTCCCCTTCAAATCCAGACCAGACCCAAGGGCCTGGTATGCTCTTGGAGGGGGAACCCATGCCGGTTTTTTATTTAAAATTTGGCCTGGAGTTCCCCCTCAAGAGCAGCAGAGCACAAGTCGCATGCCAAAGTCGGATCATGCAAGACTGCGGTCCGACTTTGATCCGACTTCAATGATAGTCAATGGGCTGAAGTCGGATCAAAGTCGGACCAAAGTAGTACAGGGAGCATTCTCAAAGTCGGACCGACATGTGTCGGACCAGTTAAGACGGCTCCCATAGGGAAACATTGATTTTCACACGTCATGCGACATGAGCTCCCAATGTCGGAGCGTTTGTCGCCCCAGTGTGAACCCGGCTTAATACATAATGGCTAAAGTCCTATGGGCGTGTCCAGGCAGGGAAAGCGCGCATGCTCCCAGCAAACGAAGCCGTATTGCTTTAAAACATGGACGCCCTCCCCGGCTCTGACAGCGCTCTCATAATAGGATTTTTATAACAGCTTACCTGTAAAATCCTTTTCTTGGAGTACACCACGGGACACAGAGCTAGTCATTACATAATGGGTTAAGGGTCACCAGCGGTGATTGGACACTGGCACAACCAATGGAAGACAGTTCCCCTCCATATAACCCCTCCCATCAGGGAAGTACCTCAGTTTTGTAGCAAAGCAGTAAGGTTCCCATAAGAAGGGGGGGACCTCTGTGTCCCGTGGTGTACTCCAAGAAAAGGATTTTACAGGTAAGCTGTTATAAAAATCCTATTTTCTTTATCGTACACCACGGGACACAGAGCTAGTCATTACATAATGGGACGTCCCAGAGCAATGCTCATATGAAGGGGGGGAGACACAGATCAAACCGACCGCTTGCGGACCAGAAGCCCTATACTGCTGCCTGCAGCACACTTCGCCCGAAGGCGGAATCCTCATGTCCTTTCACATCTATTTGATAGAATTTGGAAAATGTATGGACTGAGGACCAAGTTGCAGCCTTACAGATCTGAGCCATCGAAGCCTGGTGGTGCACTGCCCATGAAGCACTTATCGCCCTGGTAGAGTGCGCCTTAACAGGAAAAGGAGGAGTCCTGTTCTTTAAACCATAAGCTTGAACAATTACTTGTCTAATCCACCTGGAAATGGTGGATTTTGATACCGCTTGGCCCTTCTTGGGACCATCTGGTAAAATAAACAAAACATCTGTTTTACGTATCTGAGCGGTTGCTTGCAGATACACCCTTACCGCTCTCACTAGATCTAGAGAGTGTAATAATTTTTCCCCCGCCGTCCGTGGGTTTGGAAAAAAGGAAGGCAGAACAATGTCTTGATTCAAGTGAAAAGCCGACACCACCTTAGGTAGAAAAGCCGGATGGGGTCGTAGTACGATCTTGTCCTTGTGACAAATTAGATAAGGCTCTTTACAAGAAAGAGCTGCTAGCTCTGATACTCTCCTAGCAGAAGCTATAGCAATCAGAAAGGCCAATTTCCTACTTAATATAATTAAAGGAATATGGCGAATAGGTTCAAAAGGTTGCTTTTGCAACACTGACAATACCAAATTCAAATCCCATGGGCACAAGGGAGTCCTGACTGGAGGATTTATCCTCAGTACCCCCTGAATGAATGTCCGAACTAGGGAGTGAGATGCCAATGGTCTCTGAAAGAAGACTGATAGAGCCGATATTTGCCCCTTGATGGTGCTAAGGGCTAATTTCATATCCACTCCTAACTGGCAAAAAGCAAGAATCCTACTTATTTCATATTTCAGAGGATTCCAACTTCTGGATTCACACCAGGAAACGTATGCTTTCCAGACTCTATGATAGATGAGTCTGGAGGCTGGCTTTCTAGCATTAATGAGCGTAGAAAGAGCCGGACCAGAGACCCCTCTCTTTTTAAAAATGTGGGTCTCAGCAGCCAGGCCGTCAACTTTAGCCTTTGTAAGGAAGGGTGGAATACTGGACCCTGTGACAGCAGGTCGTGTCGGAGTGGAAGCTTCCAGGGCCTTCCTATCGCCATTTTTACGATCTCGGCATACCAAGGCCTCCTGGGCCAGTTTGGGGCCACTAGGATTACTGGTATTCCCTCCTCCTTGATCCTGCGAAGCAGTCTTTGTAGAAGAGGGATCGGAGGGAATGCATAGATCAGTGAGAACTGATTCCATGGAGTTATTAGAGCGTCTGTCCCGTAGGCTAGAGGATCTCTCGTTCTGGACACAAAGTTGTCCAATTTCTTGTTGAACCTGGAAGCTAGCAGGTCTACATCTGGGTTTCCCCATCTCAGACATATGGCCTGAAAGATCTCTGGGTGAAGAGACCACTCTCCTGGTAGCAGCTGCTGACGACTCAGGTAGTCTGCTTGCCAGTTTTCTATCCCTGGAATGAAGATTGCAGAGATGCAAGGTACATGCTCTTCTGCCCATGCCAAGATCCGGTTCACCTCTCTTTGGGCTGCCCGACTGTGGGTGCCTCCTTGGTGATTGATGTAAGCTACTGCCGTAGCATTGTCGGATTGAACCCGAACTGGGTAGCCCTGTAACCTGTATGTCCAGGTTTTGAGGGCTAGATATACCGCCCGGATCTCTAGCACATTGATGGGCAGGATCCCCTGAGTCTTGGCCCAGGTTCCCTGGGTAGAAGCCTCCTCGAATACTGCACCCCAGCCCGATAGGCTGGCATCCGTAGATACCACCTTCCAGGCCACTGGGAGGAAGGACTTTCCCTTCCGTAAATTCCTGGCTTCTAGCCACCAATTGAAGCTGTGGCGTACTTGTGAGGACAGGCGCATGGGTATATCCAGAGCTTGGCTCTTCCTGTTCCAGGAGGCTAAAATATTGCCTTGAAGTAGTCTCGAATGAAACTGGGCGTAAGGGACCGCCTCGAAGGAGGCTACCATCTTTCCCAATAGTCTCATGCAAAGGCGAATAGACGGCCTCTTGTTTGCTTTGACCTTGTGGATCAGGTCTTTCAGAGACTGTATCTTTGGCTCTGGCAGGTATACCCTGTTTTGGGCTGTATCTATGATCATGCCCAGGTACACTATCCTTCTTTGGGCCTGGAGAGAGGATTTTTGTAAGTTTATAATCCATCCTAAATGCTCCAGGTATCCTACTGTAGTGTCTACAGCGTGATCCAACCCCTCCTTTGACTGATCTATTAATAGTAGATCGTCTAGATAGGCTGTTACCGCAATGCCCCGTGTTCTTAGGTTTGCTAACAGAGGAGCTAGCACCTTTGTGAATACTCTGGGCGCGGTGGCTACACCAAATGGCAGGGCCACAAATTGAAAGTGGCGATCTTCTACCGCAAACCTTAGGAATCTTTGGTGAGCGGGGAGGATTGGTATGTGTAGATATGCGTCTTTGATATCTATGGACGCAATGAATTCTCCGCCTTTTAAAGTAGCGACCACGGATCGAATCGTTTCCATTCGAAAATGGCGAACGTTCAGAAACTGGTTTAGATTTTTTAGATCCAGGATGGGTCTGACTTCTCCGTTCGGTTTTGGAATCACAAAGAGGTTTGAGTAAAAACCTGAACCTTGCTCCTTTTGGGGTACCTCTGTAACCACACCTTGAGCTATTAAGTGATTCAAACCTTTGAAGAAGGATCCTCTTTTTTGTGGATCCTTGGAGAGTCTTGAACTTCGGAATTGAGAAGATGGGATCTCTCGAAATTCCAGTCTGTACCCTGAGGATATTGTGGATACCACCCATTTGTCCTGGGTTTCTGTCCGCCAAGTCGCTGAGAACTGACGAAGCCTTCCCCCCACTCGGCCGAGCGGGGGCGCCCCTTCAATGAGAGGTTTTGGGGGCTTGCTTATTAGCTCTTGAACCCCACGGCTTCTTGTTCTTCTGAGCCTGTTCTTTGGCTTTTTTGGGCGGCTGAAAAGGCCGTCGCCACTGGCTGGAGTCCGATTTCCCGGGAGCTGGGGAGAGAGTGTGTTTAAAACAAGGTCTCTTGTTTTTCTTTCTCTCAGGTAAAAGTGTCGTTTTACCACTTGATATCTTCTGTATATATCTTTCTAAATCTTCCCCAAATAGGCGTTCGCCATGGAACGGGAAACTTGCCAACAACTTTTTGCATGGGGCTTCCGCTGACCAATGCTTAAGCCAAAGTACTCTGCGCATCTGTACCAGCTGGAGTGTAAGGCGTGATGCCTGTATGATAGAATCTCTCATGGCATCCACTGTGAAGCATAAGGCTTTAGGTAAATTCTCCCAATTTTTAGCCTGCTCTGAAGGCAGCTCCTTCAGCCCCTGCTTTACCTGTTGGCTGACGACCTGACACATACCGACTGCTGCTACTGCAGGTTGGATAATTGAGCCGGCCAAAAGGAAGGAGGATTTCAGTAAGGATTCCAACTTCTTCTCAGAAGGATCTTTAAACACTTGTACATTATCCACTGGACATGTCAGGTTTTTATTTACACAAGAAATAGCCGCATCTACCGTAGGCAGGCTCCATTTCTTTAAAAATTTTTCCTCCATAGGATAAAGAATGTTAAACTTTTTTGGAGGTGAAAAACGCTTATCTGGATGTTGCCAGTCTGCGTACAATAGATCCTCTAGTAACGGATGAACCGGGAAGGAGCATGCACCTTGCAGGGATCTTAATGATCCTAGGGAGGAGACAGGTGATTCTGTTACCTCCAAAGAGGGTAACCTAAATGCAGCTCGCACGGCTCCTGCATAGCATTGCACCTGTGACTTTAAAATCTGGGATACCGAAAAAGGCTCATCCGATATCCCTGATCCGTCTGACTCCTCATCCTCTGCTGATGTAGCCTCCTCCTCATCCTCCTCCTCCTCAGGTACTTCTGAAGGGAGGTCCAATACTGGAGGAGATCTGCTTCGCTTATTGTCCTTTTTAGAGGATTTAGCGATTAAAGTAGCAATTTTCTCCTCCAGATTATTTAGGGCAGCTGATAAAGTGTCCTCAGTGACATATGCAGGCCCAGGCTTCACTGGGGAAGCCGCCATACCTGACAGAGGTAATGGCTCATCCTGAACAGGTGCTTTTGGCAACACAGGAGAGGAAGGTACCGAGTCAGCACAGCTAGACCTAAATGCATATACTACCGTGTTCAGTTTAGCAAATACATTAAGTATGCAACTTTTAACACATAACTATGCATAACATGGATGTCTTCTAGGAAGTACCCAATCCAACCACATGGAGTCTTACGTCCCTGTATAGCTGCTGTGTTTCTCTGCCAGGAACAAGAGAACTAACGAGCTTGCTTGCTGCTGCAGTGCTTTTTACACTGACAGTCTTTTAAATTTGGCGCCGTTTCTGTGCCCGCGCGCGCCACGTGCCCGCGCACGCCTCGGCCCCCCCCCCCTCCGATAAAGCGCGCTCCCGCGCGCGCGGCCTTTAGCGCTATGGTGGTGGCCATAGTGAGAGAGGACTCTCATCAGCCCCTGTCCCCACTTACCTGCATCTGCAGGTGTCTGTATCGGCCACCGGAAGGAGGAGCGGGGTGCTCAAGCAAGCTCAGCAGCGGAGGTGACGAGCAGTGTACCTCGCCGAAGCCGACACTGAACAGAGTGAGGTGAGTATATTCAGCTCTTTACTCCCCCCAGTGGTGGAAAAAAGAAGACATCCACTTTTTGAAAAAGGTCCCAACCTAGTTATGGACCTTCTAATCTCACCTTATCCACGCCGCAGGTTTTTCTGCTGAAAGTTTTCAGACAGATACCAAACTTCACCCTTCACGGTGGGCTATGTGTGCCAACCTTCAGGGATATGGGTTCCTATTTAAAGGATACCTCTCCCCTGGGCCTTGTACAAGACTCTTACCAGGACTTTATAGCGAAATAGCGAAAGTGCTGGATCTTAGAGCCCAGTCCTCTGAAGAGAGACATTACAGGCGACGCCTCATGGATGAGGCCCGGATCCCATCCAGATTCAGCTCATTTGTAGGCGTCTTGGATGGATCCGAAAGCATAGCTCTTTTACCCCCAGAGGGTCTCTTTGGTAGAGCTTTCCTTTAGCACCTCCTAACGCGTCCAACACCTTTCGACACTGGCGAAAAAACTGAGGTACTTCCCTGATGGGAGGGGTTATATGGAGGGGAACTGTCTTCCATTGGTTGTGCCAGTGTCCAATCACCGCTGGTGACCCTTAACCCATTATGTAATGACTAGCTCTGTGTCCCGTGGTGTACGATAAAGAAATTATCATTGATAGGAATTCTTATTCTGCGCTATTCCATAGAATAACGCATATTCAGATTATACTATTATTGAATGGGGGAGGGAGGCTATCTGCAGACGCGCACTACGAATCCCAATCAATGTTGATCAGACACAGCAGAGACAAGAGCACGTATCTGCCTATAACCAATGATGTCATTGCAGAGCGAGCATATCCCCTCCTCAACGATCGTCCGTGCTAATGCACAGAGGGCCCCCGCTGGCGAGCATACCCGCAAACATCACACTCCAACCTCAAGACGTTTTCCCCTACCAGACGGGATTCAACCAGCCTCAGACTACCCCAGTCAGCTCTTTAGAGCGGGTTGCGGAAGTACTAACACTGGGTGACACTATGACAATACATATTAAATACATCTCCATAAAAATCTCCACAACATAACCCCCAACATAACCCTCAACATACCACGTCCAATCCCAACCGTGCCAACATAACCCTCAATATACCACGTCCAATCCCAACCGTGCCAACATATCACGTCCAATCCCAACCGTGCCAACATATCACGTCCAATCCCAACCGTGCCAACGTAACCCTCAACATACCACGTCCAATCGCAACTGTGCCAACATACTATGTCCAACTCCAACCATGCCAACATATCACGTCCAATCCTAACCGTGCCAACATAACCCTCAACATGCCACGTCCAATCCCAACATAACCCTCAACATACCACGTCCAATCCCAACCGTGCCAACATAACCCTCAACATACCACGTCCAATCCCAACCGTGCCAACATAACACTCAACATACATCAAGGGCTCCTCCTTCCCCGACCCATCCTCACCAACGAGGGTTCATCCTTCCCCGACCCATCCTTACCAACGAGGGCTCCTTCTTCCCCGACCCATCCTCACCAACCAGGGTTCCTCCTTCCATGACCTAACCTTGCAGAGGGCTCCTCCTTCCCAGACCCATCCTCACAAATGAGGGCTCCTCCTTCCATGACCAGACCTCGCCGAGGGCTCCTCCTTCCCCGACCCATCCTCACCAACGAGGGTTCCTCCTTCCCTGACCCAACCTTGCCGAGGGCTCCTCCTTCCCAGACCCATCCTCACAAACGAGGGCTCTTCCTTCCATGACCCGCCCTCGCAGAGGGCTCCTCCTTCCCCGACCCATCCTCACCAACGAGGGCTCCACCTTCCCTGACCCATCCTCACCAACGAGGGCTCCTCCTTTCCCGACCCATCCTCACAAATGAGGGCTCCTCCTTCCCCGACCCATCCTCAAAAACGAGGGTTTCTCCCTCCATGACCCATCCTCACCAACGAGGGCTCCTCCTTCCCCGACCCATTCTCACCAATGAGGGTTCCTCCTTCCATGACCCATCCTCACCAACGAGGGGTCCTCCTTCCCCGACCCATCCTCACCAACGAGGGCTGCTCCTTCCCCGACCCATCCTCACCAACGAGGGTTCCTCTTTCCCCGACCCATCCTCACCAACGAGGGCTCCTCCTTTCCTGAACCATCCTCACTGAGGGCTCCTCTTTACCCGACCCATCCTCACCAACGAGGGCTCCTCCTTCCCCGACCCATCCTTACCAACGAGGGTTCCTCCTTCCTCGACCCATCCTCACCAACGAGGGTTCCTCCTTCCCCGACCCATCCTCACCAACAAGGGCTCCTCCTTCCCCGACCCATCCTTACCAACAAGGGTTCCTCCTTCCCCGACCCATCCTCACCAACGAGGGTTCCTCCTTCCCCGACCCATCCTCACCAACGAGGGTTCCTCCTTCCCCGACCCATCCTCACCAACAAGGGCTCCTCCTTCCCCGACCCATTCTCACCGAGGGCTCCTCCTTCCCCGACTCATCCTCACTTCCCCGACCCATTCTCACCAATGAGGGCTCCTCCTTCCCCGACCCATCCTCACCAACGAGGGTTCCTCCTTCCCCGACCCATCCTCACCAACGAGGGCTCCTCCTTTCCTGATCCATCCTCACTGAGGGCTTCTCCTTCCCCGACCCATCCTCACCAACGAGGGTTCCTCCTTCCCCGACCCATCCTCACCAATGAGGGCTCCTCCTTTCCTGATCCATCCTCACTGAGGGCTCCTCTTTCCCCAACCCATCCTCACTAACGAGGGTTCCTCCTTCCCCGACCCATCCTCACCAATGAGGGCTCCTCCTTCCCCGACCCATCCTCACCAACGAGGGTTCCTCCTTCCCCGACCCATCCTCACCAACGAGGGTTCCTCCTTCCCCGACCCATCCTCACCAACAAGGGCTCCTCCTTCCCCGACCCATCCTCACCAACGAGGGTTCCTCCTTCCCCGACCCATCCTCACCAACGAGGGTTCCTCCTTCCCCGACCCATCCTCACCAACGAGGGCTCCTCCTTTCCTGATCCATCCTCACTGAGGGCTTCTCCTTCCCCGACCCATCCTCACCAACGAGGGTTCCTCCTTCCCCGACCCATCCTCACCAATGAGGGCTCCTCCTTTCCTGATCCATCCTCACTGAGGGCTCCTCTTTCCCCGACCCATCCTCACTAACGAGGGTTCCTCCTTCCCCGACCCATCCTCACCAACGAGGGCTCCTCCTTTCCTGATCCATCCTCACCAACGAGGGCTCCTCCTTCCCCGACCCATCCTCACCAACGAGGGTTCCTCCTTCCCCGACCCATCCTCACCAACGAGGGCTCCTCCTTCCCCGACCCATCCTCACCAACGAGGGTTCCTCCTTCCCTGACCCATTCTCACTGAGGGATCCTCCTTCCCCGACCCATCCTCACCAACGAGGGCTCCTCCTTCTCTGACCCATCCTCATCAACGAGGGCTCCTCCTTCTCTGACCCATCCTCACCAACGAGGGCTCCTCCTTTCCTGATCCATTCTCCCTGAGGGCTCCTCCTTCCCTCGACATATCCTCACCAACGAGGGCTCCTCCTTCCCCGACCCATCCTCACCAACGAGGGTTCCTCCTTCCCCGACCCATCCTCACCAACGAGGGTTCCTCCTTCCCCGACCCATCCTCACCAACAAGGGCTCCTCCTTCCCCGACCCATTCTCACCGAGGGCTCCTCCTTCCCCGACTCATCCTCACTTCCCCGACCCATCCTCACCAATGAGGGCTCCTCCTTCCCCGACCCATCCTCACCAACGAGGGTTCCTCCTTCCCCGACCCATCCTCACCAACGAGGGCTCCTCCTTTCCTGATCCATCCTCACTGAGGGCTTCTCCTTCCCCGACCCATCCTCACCAACGAGGGTTCCTCCTTCCCCGACCCATCCTCACCAATGAGGGCTCCTCCTTTCCTGATCCATCCTCACTGAGGGCTCCTCTTTCCCCAACCCATCCTCACTAACGAGGGTTCCTCCTTCCCCGACCCATCCTCACCAATGAGGGCTCCTCCTTCCCCGACCCATCCTCACCAACGAGGGTTCCTCCTTCCCCGACCCATCCTCACCAACGAGGGTTCCTCCTTCCCCGACCCATCCTCACCAACAAGGGCTCCTCCTTCCCCGACCCATCCTCACCAACGAGGGTTCCTCCTTCCCCGACCCATCCTCACCAACGAGGGTTCCTCCTTCCCCGACCCATCCTCACCAACGAGGGCTCCTCCTTTCCTGATCCATCCTCACTGAGGGCTTCTCCTTCCCCGACCCATCCTCACCAACGAGGGTTCCTCCTTCCCCGACCCATCCTCACCAATGAGGGCTCCTCCTTTCCTGATCCATCCTCACTGAGGGCTCCTCTTTCCCCGACCCATCCTCACTAACGAGGGTTCCTCCTTCCCCGACCCATCCTCACCAACGAGGGCTCCTCCTTTCCTGATCCATCCTCACCAACGAGGGCTCCTCCTTCCCCGACCCATCCTCACCAACGAGGGTTCCTCCTTCCCCGACCCATCCTCACCAACGAGGGCTCCTCCTTCCCCGACCCATCCTCACCAACGAGGGTTCCTCCTTCCCTGACCCATTCTCACTGAGGGATCCTCCTTCCCCGACCCATCCTCACCAACGAGGGCTCCTCCTTCTCTGACCCATCCTCATCAACGAGGGCTCCTCCTTCTCTGACCCATCCTCACCAACGAGGGCTCCTCCTTTCCTGATCCATTCTCCCTGAGGGCTCCTCCTTCCCTCGACATATCCTCACCAACGAGGGCTCCTCCTTCCCTGACCCATCCTCACCAACGAGGGCTCCTCCTTCCCCGACCCATCCTTACCAACGAGGGTTCCTCCTTCCCGACCCATCCTCACTAGCCAGCCTTCCCACCCCGACCATTCCTACTCAGTAAGGCCTCCTTTCACCCT
Organism: Rana muscosa; assembly: GCA_029206835.1. Lineage (NCBI taxonomy): Eukaryota > Metazoa > Chordata > Amphibia > Anura > Ranidae > Rana > Rana muscosa. Next base: position 1,300,945,472 of record CM055116.1, on the reverse strand, counting down.
GACCTGCCTTTACCAGTGAGGCTTTCTTCCACTTAACCCACTGTAGCGGGGTCTCTAAATTTATGTGGGACACCCAGGTGTGGAAGTATAGGGATAGTGGACCACTTGTGTTCGTGGAGGCTTGGATGGTGTAATAATCTCTTTGGCCTCTGGGTGGCGGAGTACCTGGAGGCTCAGGGTAGATTTGGCATTACAGTGCTACCCTTTTTGTCCCTTTCCAGAGATGGTACGGCGAGGGCGGGGAACCTGCTGTGGTGTTGATGGGAGGAGATAAAAGGGGGAGACGCCCTCGCCACGAGGTCTGTCTTCTGGAGGAAGTTCTTCACGCGCCCAGGCACCTTAGGCCCGGGTGCGGGCGGGTTCTGGATTCCGGCTCAGGTGCCCTAGGCCTGACCGGAATGGAGTTGGAGTCCATCCCAGGCACCTTCAGCCTGGGGTGAGGTACTGAACTAGGAGGCCTGGGGTCCAGTGACTTTGACTGGATCCCGCGAGGGTGGAGATGTCCGAGGGTCCCTAAGGTGGATGGGGCCCATGTCTGAGGTGAGGAGGCCGGGGAGGTTACCCGTCCAGAGAGTCTGGAGTAGCATCAACCCGGTGACGGATGGGCCTCTGGTAACTCCCTTGGAGGGACATCTTCCCCTGATAGGGGCCGCCGCGCAGCGAAGGTACTCCTATCTATGTTCTCTTGAGTCGCTGGTAGAGACTCTTAGATTCTAAGTCCTTTCTAGCTGAATGCTATAGTAAGCGCTGGCGAAATCGCAGTGGTTTAGTTGATAACCAGGACAGTGCCTCGACCTGCTCACCCCCGTATCAAAATGTCATCAAGTCGCAACCATTTGGCTACTGAAGCACTGTTTATTGTGAGATATGCAATAAAACAAGAGTTGGACTGTGATCGGTGTGTGGAACTCTGGTTAATGGGAGCAAAGGGAAGTGTTGACACAGCAGGACTGTATTCTGGAACAAAGCACATAGGCCCGAGGAAATATCTGGTGCTGGCCTTCACCTCACCCACAGCTATGGGGAGGACATGGGCCGTAGCGCATCTCACCCTGTCGTGTGACATACCCCTAGACAAAGGAGACGGGGTGAGGCCGCTACACCACCTTCAATAGTGAGGCCTCCACCCACTATCACCAACCTGCACCAGTGAGGCCTCTTCTTACCCCAGCAAGGTCTCCTCCAACCTCACCAATGAACCTTCTCCAACCAAGCCACAGAGGCCTTCTTCTGCCTCAGTGAGGCTTCACCACACCCTGACCTCTCATCAGCAAAGCTTTCTCCCACCCCAACCAATCTTTACCAGTAAGAACTCCTCCTCCCACCATGATCCGTTCTTACCAGTGAAGCTTTCTTCTACCCCGACCCATTGTCAAAAATGAGGCCTCCTCTCAAGTTTGACACACCTGCACGAGTGAAGCCTCTTCCCACCTGAACCCATCCTCACTAGCAAGACCTCACCTTGTCATGTCCCACCTGCACAAGAAGCCCTTCTCCCACCCTGATCCATTCTTACTAAAACCTACACCAACCACAGCACCAGCACAGTGGTGTAGTGGTTAGCACTTTCACCTAGCAGCAAAAGGGTCGCTGGTTCAAATCCCGACCATAACACCATCTGCCTGGAGTTTGCATGTTCTCCCTGTGTCTGTGCGGGTTTCCTCCGGGTACTCCGGTTTCCCCCACACTCCAAAGACATGCTGATAGGTTTATTGGATCTTGTCCAAATTGGCCCAGTATATGTGTGTGTACGACTGTGTGTCCCAAGCGTGTCGAGATCCTACGGGGTAAAATGACCGCACCAGCCAAGCAGACACTGGCTGCAAAAAGTGCCTAGAGGCGATTCAGTTTGCATGTGAGCGCTATACAAGTCACTCATTCATTCATTCATTCACCAGTGAGGTCACCACACACTCCGACCTGTCCGAACCAGAGAGGCCTCCTCCCACCATGGCTTGTGTGCACCAATTAAGCCTCATCTCCTCCAGGCCTGTACACACCAGCAAGGCTTCCTGCCATCTTGCCCACCCCTCCCCAGTAATATAGGCTTCTCTTCCCCCCACTTCATTCAGCTCCTGGGGGTACCCTATGAGGCCCAGGGTTTGTAGCATACACAAGACTATGGTGACGAGGCTCTATATTGACAACACTGATTGGCTCAGCCCTGTCACATGGCATGCTCCTCCATAGCTGAAGTAGTGGTTATTTCCTTGCTGCTGAATGGAGGATGGGGGAACAAAGGAAAAGTGAATAGAATAGGAGAGGCGAACCTAAAAACTTCCACATGGAGGACCCAGAATTCTATGAGAAGACATTTCTGTACCTGGATGAGAGTGCTGCGAGGGCGAGGCACCGGTGGCTCCATTGGGGCATCTTCTGACTTTATCTGTACTGGAAGCAGCCTCTTCCGGGGAATAGGAATGGGGCGCAATGCGGATTCTGAGAAAAGAAGATGTAAATGACGTGCCCATATATAATGTGCAGCCATACGGCATGAAGACAACATGGAGGATTAGCAGAGAATTACAGAGCCGAGGCATGACGGCTGAAGGCACATGCTAATCAATCAAGTGGACTCACAGCTTACAATGTGTGCCCTGCCCCCCTCCAGCATACAGCAGGTGATTGGCAGCCTCAGCTATGCATGTTTTCCTATGTGTGTGTGTGTGTAGAGGGGGATATGTAATTTCACTCCACTCAGATCTCAGATTACACTTAGCTCCTTACAACCCATACAGAGAATAATCTCTGACCAATCACATATATTACATGTTCCAGGCGGGGTCACATGACAGACGGTATTACAATACATGTTCCAGGTGGTCACTTACTCTGGGCCTCCAGTTCCCGCAATCTGGCACGCTCTCGTTCTTGCTCATGCTCTCGTTCTTGCTCATGCTCTCGTTCCTCTTCTTCTCTTTTTTGTTTCTCTTGAATCTTCAGTTCCTCTAAAAGTTTCTGGTAAACCCGGTGGCATCGGAGCCCCTTGTAACCTACATGGAGAGAGAGAGGAGGTCATATAGAAATCCCACCATCTTCCCAGAGATTAGTGGAGGCATCACCACCAGGGGCAGCACTGAGATCAGTACTGGGGTCAGGACCACTTCAGAACCAGGTGTCACCACTGGTTCAAATACATTGCACCACTTTAGGATCAGGTGTCATTGCTGGTTCAGAAATGGGGGAGATCAGCACCACTTCAGGACCAGGTGTCACCACTGATTCAGGTACACGGGCGGTCAGCACCACTAGGTGTCACCATTGGTTCAGAAATGGGGTCTGCATTGCTTTAGAATTAGTTTGGGATTAGGATCAGCACCACTTCAGGATCGGGGTCAAAACTGCTTTGGGAATCGGGAGTTAGTATCCCTTTGGGATCCTTGGTCAGTATGGGGTCAGGGGTCACCACCAGCTTGGTATTCAAGGACAATGGCATGGAGGGATCATGGGTCAGTTTGGCATTAGTGGTCAGTGTTGGTTCTGGAATGGGGGTCAGTGCCTCTTCAGGGTCATGGGTCCATTTTAGATCAGGGGTCATCGAGAAGTCAGAGTCACTATTGGTTTGGGAGTGGGGTCAGCAACACTTCAGGAACATGGGTCATTTCAGGATTCAACAATGGTGGTGGGGGCGGAGTCAGTGATCCAGTCAGCACTGGTGGAGGCAGTAGAGGTGGGGTCAGTGCTAGGATCAACACTTGTAGGGGCGGGGTCAGTTTTAGAAGCAGCATTGGTGGGAGCGCTGGGGGCGGGGTCAGTGTCTGCACCAGTGAAAGCACTGGGGGTGGAGTCAGTGTCTGCATAGATGAGAGCACTGGGGGCGGGGTCAGTGTCTGCATCGATGAGAGCACTGGGGGCGGGTCAGTGTTTGCGTTGGTGGGAGCGCTGGGGGCGGGGTCAGTGTTAGTATATATGGGAGCACTGGGGGTGGGGTCAGTATTTGCATTGGTGGAAGCACTGAGGGCGGGGTCAGTATTTGCATTGGTGGAAGCACTGAGGGCGGGGTCAGTGTTAGTATAGATGGGAGCACTGGGGGCGGGGTCAGTGTTAGTATAGATGGGAGCACTGGGGGCGGGGTCAGTGTTAGTATTGGTGGAAGCACTGGGGGCGGGGTCAGTGTCTGCATTGGTGGAAGCACTGGGGGCGGGGTCAGTGTCTGCATTGGTGGAAGCACTGGGGGCGGGGTCAGTGTCTGCATTGGTGGAAGCACTGGGGGCGGGGTCAGTCTTAGTATAGATGGGAGCACTGGGGGCGGGGTCAGTGTTAGTATAGATGGGATCACTGGGGGCGGGGTCAGTCTTAGTATAGATGGGAGCACTGGGGGCGGGGCCAGTGTTAGTATAGATGGGATCACTGGGGGCGGGGTCAGTGTTAGTATAAATGGGAGCACTGGGGGCGGGGTCAGTGTTAGTATTGGTGGAAGCACTGGGGCCGGGGTCAGTGTCTGCATTGGTGGAAGCACTGGGGGCGGGGTCAGTCTTAGTACAGATGGGAGCACTGGGGGGGGGTCAGTGTTAGTATAGATGGGAGCACTGGGGGTGGGGTCAGTGTTTGCATTGGTGGAAGCACTGGGGGCTGGGTCAGTGTCTGCACCGGTGAGAGCACTGGGGGTGAAGTCAGTGTCTGCATCGATGAGAGCACTGGGGGTGGGGTCAGTGTTTGCATTGGTGGAAGCACTGGGGGCGGGGTCAGTGTTAGTATAGATGGAAGCACTGGGGGTGGGGTCAGTGTTAGAAAAGATGGGAGCACTGGGGGCGGGGTCAGTGTTAGTATTGGTGGAAGCACTGGGGGCGGGGTCAGTGTTAATATTGGTGGAAGCACTGGGGGCGGGTCAGTCTTAGTACAGATGGGAGCACTGGGGGCGGGGTCAGTGTTAGTATAGATGGGAGCACTGGGGGTGGGGTCAGTGTTAGTATAGATGGGATCACTGGGGGCGGGGTCAGTGTTAGTATAGATGGGATCACTGGGGGCGGGGTCAGTGTTAGTATTGGTGGAAGCACTGGGGGCAGGGTCAGTGTCTGCATTGGTGGAAGCACTGGGGGCGGGGTCAGTCTTAGTACAGATGGGAGCACTGGGGGCGGGGTCAGTGTTAGTATAGATGGAAGCACTGGGGGTGGGGTCAGTGTTTGCATTGGTGGAAGCACTAGGGGCGGGGTCAGTCTTAGTACAGATGGGAGCACTGGGGGCGGGGTCAGTGTTAGTATAGATGGGAGCACTGGGGCAGGGTCAGTGTTAGTATAGATGGGAGCACTGGGGGCGGGGTCAGTGTTAGTATAGATGGGAGCACTGGGGGCGGGGTCAGTGTTAGTATAGATGGGAGCACTGGGGGCGGGGTCAGTGTTAGTATAGATGGGAGCACTGGGGGCAGGGTCAGTGTTAGTATAGATGGGAGCACTAGGGGCGGGGTCAGTCTTAGTACAGATGGGAGCACTGGGGGCGGGGTCAGTGTTAGTATAGATGGGAGCACTGGGGCAGGGTCAGTGTTAGTATAGATGGGAGCACTGGGGGCGGGGTCAGTGTTAGTATAGATGGGAGCACTGGGGGCGGGGTCAGTGTTAGTATAGATGGGAGCACTGGGGGCGGGGTCAGTGTTAGTATAGATGGGAGCACTGGGGGCAGGGTCAGTGTTAGTATAGATGGGAGCACTGGGGGCGGGGTCAGTGTTAGTATAGATGGGAGCACTGGGGGCGGGGTCAGTGTTAGTATTATTGGAAGCACTGGGGGTGGGGTCAGTCTTAGTATAGATGGCAGCACTGGGGGCGGGGTCAGTCTTAGTATAGATGGCAGCACTGGGGGCGGGGTCAGTCTTAGTATAGATGGGAGCACTGGGGGTGGGGTCAGTGTTTGCATTGGTGGAAGCACTGGGGGCGGGGTCAGTGTCTGCACCGGTGAGAGCACTGGGGGTGAAGTCAGTGTCTGGATCGATGAGAGCACTGGGGGCGGGTCAGTGTTTGCGTTGGTGGGAGCGCTGGGGGTGGGGTCAGTGTTAGTATATATGGGAGCACTGGGGGTGGGGTCAGTGTTTATAAAGATGGGAGCACTGGGGGCGGGGTCAGTGTTAGTATTGGTGGAAGCACTGGGGGCGGGGTCAGTGTCTGCATTGGTGGAAGCACTGGGGGCGGGGTCAGTCTTAGTACAGATGGGAGCACTGGGGGCGGGGTCAGTGTTAGTATAGATGGGAGCACTGGGGGTGGGGTCAGTGTTTGCATTGGTGGAAGCACTAGGGGCGGGGTCAGTCTTAGTACAGATGGGAGCACTGGGGGCGGGGTCAGTGTTAGTATAGATGGGAGCACTGGGGGCGGGGTCAGTGTTAGTATAGATGGGAGCACTGGGGGCGGGGTCAGTGTTAATATAGATGGGAGCACTGGGGGCAGGGTCAGTGTTAGTATAGATGGAAGCACTGGGGGTGGGGTCAGTGTTTGCATTGGTGGAAGCACTAGGGGCGGGGTCAGTCTTAGTACAGATGGGAGCACTGGGGGCGGGGTCAGTGTTAGTATAGATGGGAGCACTGGGGGCGGGGTCAGTGTTAGTATAGATGGGAGCACTGGGGGCGGGGTCAGTGTTAGTATAGATGGGAGCACTAGGGGCGGGGTCAGTGTTAGTATAGATGGGAGCACTGGGGGCGGGGTCAGTGTTAGTATAGATGGGAGCACTGGGGGCGGGGTCAGTGTTAGTATAGATGGGAGCACTGGGGGCGGGGTCAGTGTTAGTATAGATGGGAGCACTGGGGGCAGGGTCAGTGTTAGTATAGATGGGAGCACTGGGGGCGGGGTCAGTGTTAGTATAGATGGGAGCACTGGGGGCGGGGTCAGTGTTAGTATTATTGGAAGCACTGGGGGTGGGGTCAGTCTTAGTATAGATGGCAGCACTGGGGGCGGGGTCAGTCTTAGTATAGATGGCAGCACTGGGGGCGGGGTCAGTCTTAGTATAGATGGGAGCACTGGGGGTGGGGTCAGTGTTTGCATTGGTGGAAGCACTGGGGGCGGGGTCAGTGTCTGCACCGGTGAGAGCACTGGGGGTGAAGTCAGTGTCTGGATCGATGAGAGCACTGGGGGCGGGTCAGTGTTTGCGTTGGTGGGAGCGCTGGGGGTGGGGTCAGTGTTAGTATATATGGGAGCACTGGGGGTGGGGTCAGTGTTTATAAAGATGGGAGCACTGGGGGCGGGGTCAGTGTTAGTATTGGTGGAAGCACTGGGGGCGGGGTCAGTGTCTGCATTGGTGGAAGCACTGGGGGCGGGGTCAGTCTTAGTACAGATGGGAGCACTGGGGGCGGGGTCAGTGTTAGTATAGATGGGAGCACTGGGGGTGGGGTCAGTGTTTGCATTGGTGGAAGCACTAGGGGCGGGGTCAGTCTTAGTACAGATGGGAGCACTGGGGGCGGGGTCAGTGTTAGTATAGATGGGAGCACTGGGGGCGGGGTCAGTGTTAGTATAGATGGGAGCACTGGGGGCGGGGTCAGTGTTAATATAGATGGGAGCACTGGGGGCAGGGTCAGTGTTAGTATAGATGGAAGCACTGGGGGTGGGGTCAGTGTTTGCATTGGTGGAAGCACTAGGGGCGGGGTCAGTCTTAGTACAGATGGGAGCACTGGGGGCGGGGTCAGTGTTAGTATAGATGGGAGCACTGGGGGCGGGGTCAGTGTTAGTATAGATGGGAGCACTGGGGGCGGGGTCAGTGTTAGTATAGATGGGAGCACTGGGGGCGGGGTCAGTGTTAGTATAGATGGGAGCACTGGGGGCGGGGTCAGTGTTAGTATAGATGGGAGCACTGGGGGCGGGGTCAGTGTTAGTATAGATGGGAGCACTGGGGGCGGGGTCAGTGTTAGTATAGATAGGAGCACTGGGGGCGGGGTCAGTGTTAGTATTATTGGAAGCACTGGGGGCGGGGTCAGTCTTAGTACAGATGGGAGCACTGGGGGCGGGGTCAGTGTTAGTATAGATGGGAGCACTGGGGGCGGGGTCGGTCTTAGTACAGATGGGAGCACTGGGGGCGGGGTCAGTGTTAGTATAGATGGGAGCACTGGGGGCGGGGTCAGTGTTAATATAGATGGGAGCACTGGGGGCAGGGTCAGTGTTAGTATAGATGGGAGCACTGGGGGCGGGGTCAGTGTTAGTATAGATGGGAGCACTGGGGGCGGGGTCAGTGTTAGTATAGATGGGAGCACTAGGGGCAGGGTCAGTGTTAGTATAGATGGGAGCACTGGGGGCGGGGTCAGTGTTAGTATAGATGGGAGCACTGGGGGCAGGGTCAGTGTTAGTATTGGTGGAAGCACTGGGGGCGGGGTCAGTGTTAGTATAGATGGGAGCACTGGGGGCGGGGTCAGTGTTAATATAGATGGGAGCACTGGGGGCGGGGTCAGTCTTAGTATAGATGGGAGCACTGGTGGCGGGGTCAGTGTTAGTATAAATGGAAGCACTGGGGGCGGGGTCAGTGTTAGTATTGGTGGAAACACTGGGGCGGGGTCAGTGTTAGTATTGGTGGAAGCACTGGGGGCGGGGTCAGTGTCTGCATTGGTGGAAGCACTGGGGGTGGGGTCAGTGTTAGTATTGGTGGAAGCACTGGGGCGGGATCAGTCTTAGTATTGGTGGAAGCACTGGGGGCGGGGTCAGTGTTAGTATAGATGGGAGCACTGAGGGCAGGGTCAGTGTTAGTATAGATGGGAGCACTGGGGGCAGGGTCAGTGTTAGTATTGGTGGAAGCACTGGGGGCGGGGTCAGTGTTAGTATTGGTGGAAGCACTGGGGGCGGGGTCAGTGTTAGTACTGGTGGAAGCACTGGGGGCGGGGTCAGTGTTAGTATAGATGGGAGCACTGGGGGCGGGGTCAGTCTTAGTATAGATGGGAGCACTGGGGGCGGGGTCAGTGTTAGTATAGATGGGAGCACTGGGGGCGGGGTCAGTGTTAGTATAGATGGGAGCACTGGGGGCAGGGTCAGTGTTAGTATTGGTGGAAGCACTGGGGGCGGGGTCAGTGTTAGTATAGATGGGAGCACTGGGGGAGGGGTCAGTGTTAGTATAGATGGGAGCACTGGGGGCGGAGTCAGTCTTAGTATAGATGGGAGCACTGGGGGCGGGGTCAGTCTTAGTATAGATGGGAGCACTGGGGGCGGGGTCAGTGTTAATATAGATGGGATCACTGGGGGCGGGGTCAGTGTTAGTATAAATGGAAGCACTGGGGCGGGGTCAGTGTTAGTATTGGTGGAAGCACTGGGGGCGCGGTCAGTGTCTGCATTGGTGGAAGCACTGGGGGTGGGGTCAGTGTTAGTATTGGTGGAAGCACTGGGGGCGGGGTCAGTGTCTGCATTGGTGGAAGCACTGGGGGCGGGGTCAGTGTTAGTATTGGTGGAAGCACTGGGGGCGGGGTCAGTGTCTGCATTGGTGGAAGCACTGGGGGCGGGGTCAGTGTTAGTACAGATGGGAGCACTGGGGGCAAGGTCAGTGTCTGCATTGGTGGAAGCACTGGGGGCGGGGTCAGTGTTAGTATAGATGGGAGCACTGGGGGCGGGGTCAGTGTTAGTATAGATGGGAGCACTGGGGGCAGGGTCAGTGTTAGTATAGATGGGAGCACTGGGGGCGGGGTCAGTGTTAGTATTGGTGGAAGCACTGGGGCGGGGTCAGTGTCTGCATTGGTGGAAGCACTGAGGGCGGATCAGTGTTAGTATAGATGGGAGCACTGGGGGCAGGGGCAGTGTTAGTATAGATGGGAGCACTGGGGGCGGGGTCAGTGTTAGTATAGATGGGAGCACTGGGGGTGGGGTCAGTGTTAGTATTGGTGGAAGCACTGGGGGCGGGGTCAGTGTTAGTATTGGTGGAAGCACTGGGGGCGGGGTCAGTGTTAGTATAGATGGGAGCACTGGGGGCGGGGTCAGTGTTAGTATAGATGGGAGCACTGGGGGCGGGGTCAGTGTTAGTATTGGTGGAAGCACTGGGGGCGGGGTTAGTATTGGTGGAAGCACTGGGGGCAGGGTCAGTGTTAGTATAGATGGGAGCACTGGGGGCAGGGTCAGTGTTAGTATTGGTGGAAGCAGTGGGGGCGGGGTCAGTGTCTGCATTGGTGGAAGCACTGGGGGCGGGTTCAGTGTTAATATTGGTGGAAGCACTGGGGGCAGGGTCAGTGTCTGCATTGGTGGAAGCACTGAGGGCGGGGTCAGTGTTAGTATAGATGGGAGCACTGGGGCGGGGTCAGTGTTAGTATTGGTGGAAGCACTGGGGGCGGGGTCAGTGTTAGTATTGGTGGAAGCACTGGGGGCGGGGTCAGTGTTAGTATTGGTGGAAGCACTGGGGGCGGGGTCAGTGTTAGTATTGGTGGAAGCACTGGGGGCGGGGTCAGTGTTAGTATAGATGGGAGCACTGGGGGCGGGGTCAGTGTTAGTACTGGTGGAAGCACTGGGGGCGGGGTCAGTGTCTGCATTGGTGGAAGCACTGGGGGCGGGGTCAGTGTCTGCATTGGTGGAAGCACTGGGGGCGGGTTCAGTGTTAATATTGGTGGAAGCACTGGGGGCAGGGTCAGTGTCTGCATTTGTGGAAGCACTGAGGGCGGGGTCAGTGTTAGTATAGATGGGAGCACTGGGGGCGGGGTCAGTGTTAGTATTGGTGGAAGCACTGGGGGCGGGGTCAGTGTTAGTATTGGCGGAAGCACTGGGGTGGGGTCAGTGTTAGTATAGATGGGAGCACTGGGGGCGGGGTCAGTGTTAGTATAGATGGGATCACTGGGGGCGGGGTCAGTGTTAGTATTGGTGGAAGCACTGGGGGCGGGGTCAGTGTTAGTATTGGTGGAAGCACTGGGGGCGGGGTCAGTGTTAGTATTGGTAGAAGCACTGGGGGCGGGGTCAGTGTTAGTATTGGTGGAAGCACTGGGGGCGGGGTCAGTGTCTGCATTGGTGGAAGCACTGGGGGCGGGGTCAGTGTTAGTGTAGATGGGAGCACTGGGGGCGGGGTCAGTGTTAGTATAGATGGGAGCACTGGGGGCGGGGTCAGTGTTAGTATAGATGGGAGCACTGGGGGCGGGGTCAGTGTTAGTATAGATGGGAGCACTGGGGGCAGGGTCAGTGTTAGTATAGATGGGAGCACTGGGGGCGGGGTCAGTGTTAGTATAGATGGGAGCACTGGGGGCGGGGTCAGTGTTAGTATTGGTGGAAGCACTGGGGGCGGAGTCAGTGTTAGTATTGGTGGAAGCACTGGGGGCGGGATCAGTGTCTGCATTGGTGGAAGCACTGGGGCGGGGTCAGTGTTAGTATAGATGGGAGCACTGGGGGCGGGGTCAGTGTTAGTATAGATGGGAGAACTGGGGGCGGGGTCAGTGTTAGTATAGATGGGAGCACTGGGGGCGGGGTAAGTGTTAGTATTGGTGGAAGCACTGGGGGCGGGGTCAGTGTTAGTATAGATGGGAGCACTGGGGGCGGGGTCAGTGTTAGTATAGATGGGAGCACTGGGGGCAGGGTCAGTGTTAGTATTGGTGGAAGCACTGGGGGCAGGGGCAGTGTTAGTATAGATGGGAGCACTGGGGGCAGGGTCAGTGTTAGTATTGGTGGAAGCACTGGGGGCAGGGGCAGTGTTAGTATAGATGGGAGCACTGGGGGCGGGGTCAGTGTTAGTATAGATGGGAGCACTGGGGGCGGGGTCAGTGTTAGTATAGATGGGAGAACTGGGGGCGGGGTCAGTGTTAGTATAGATGGGAGCACTGGGGGCGGGGTAAGTGTTAGTATTGGTGGAAGCACTGGGGGCGGGGTCAGTGTTAGTATAGATGGGAGCACTGGGGGCGGGGTCGGTGTTAGTATAGATGGGAGCACTGGGGGCAGGGTCAGTGTTAGTATTGGTGGAAGCACTGGGGGCAGGGGCAGTGTTAGTATAGATGGGAGCACTGGGGGCGGGGTCAGTGTTAGTATTGGTGGAAGCACTGCGGGCGGGGTCAGTGTCTGCATTGGTGGAAGCACTGAGGGCGGGGTCAGTGTTAGTATAGATGGGAGCACTGGGGGCGGGGTCAGTGTTAGTATAGATGGGAGCACTGGGGGCGGGGTCAGTGTTAGTATAGATGGGAGCACTGGGGGCGGGGTCAGTCTTAGTACAGATGGGAGCACTGGGGGCGGGGTCAGTGTTATTATAGATGGGAGCACTGGGGGCGGGGTCAGTGTTAGTATAGATGGGAGCACTGGGGGCGGGGTCAGTGTTAGTATAGATGGGAGCACTGGGGGCAGGGTCAGTGTTAGTATTGGTGGAAGCACTGGGGGCGGGGTCAGTGTCTGCATTGGTGGAAGCACTGGGGGCGGGGTCAGTGTTAGTATTGGTGGAAGCACTGGGGGCGGGGTCAGTGTTAGTATTGGTGGAAGCACTGGGGGCGGGGTCAGTGTCTGCATTGGTGGAAGCACTGGGGGCAGGGTCAGTGTTAGTATTGGTGGAAGCACTGGGGGCGGGGTCAGTGTTAGTATAGATGGGAGCACTGGGGGCGGGGTCAGTGTTAGTATTGGTGGAAGCACTGGGGACGGGGTCAGTGTCTGCATTGGTGGAAGCACTGGGGGCGGGGTCAGTGTTAGAACAGATGGGAGCACTGGGGGCGGGGTCAGTGTTAGTATAGATGGGAGCACTGGGGGCGGGGTCAGTGTTAGTATAGATGGGAGCACTGGGGGCAGGGTCAGTGTTAGTATAGATGGGAGCACTGGGGGCGGGGTCAGTGTTAGTATAGATGGGAACACTAGGGGCGGGGTCAGTGTTAGTATAGATGGGAGCACTGGGGGCAGGGTCAGTGTTAGTATAGATGGGAGCACTGGGGGCGGGGTCATTGTTAGTATAGATGGGAGCACTGGGGGTGGGGTCAGTGTTAGTATTGGTGGAAGCACTGGGGGCGGGGTCAGTGTTAGTATTGGTGGAAGCACTGGGGGCAGGGTCAGTGTTAGTATAGATGGGAGCACTGGGGGCGGGGTCAGTGTTAGTATTGGTGGAAGCACTGGGGGCAGGGTCAGTGTTAGTATAGATGGGAGCACTGGGGGCAGGGTCAGTGTTAGTATAGATGGGAGCACTAGGGGCGGGGTCAGTGTTAGTATAGATGGGAGCACTGGGGGCGGGGTCAGTGTTAGTACAGATGGGAGCACTGGGGGCAGGGTCAGTGTTAGTATAGATGGGAGCACTGGGGGCGGGGTCAGTGTTAGTATAGATGGGAGCACTAGGGGCGGGGTCAGTGTTAGTATAGGTGGGAGCACTGGGGGCAGGGTCAGTGTTAGTATAGATGGGAGCACTGGGGGCGGGGTCAGTGTTAGTATAGATGGGAGCACTAGGGGCGGGGTCAGTGTTAGTATAGATGGGAGCACTGGGGGCAGGGTCAGTGTTAGTATAGATGGGAGCACTGGGGGCGGGGTCAGTGTTAGTAATGGTGGAAGCACTGGGGGCGGGGTCAGTGTTAGTATTGGTGGAAGCACTGGGGGCGGGGTCAGTGTCTGCATTGGTGGAAGCACTGGGGGCGGGGTCAGGCTCATCATATATCCTCCCAATAGGATTCCAGCATTATCAGCACCAATGATAAGTGATGTCACCCGTCGGCCAGAACTCACACTTCTGGATCTTGGTGGCGGCCTGCTGGTGTCTCATCTGTTGTTGGTTCAGCTCATCTTGGTGCCAATATTTGAAGAAGAGGCGGGAAGACCTGTGAGGGGGAAGGGTGAGCCAATCATCTGATATCAGCACTTCTGGAGTAAAACCTCATCCAGGAGCACTTACCCGCACTGCCAGCCCCGGAGCGCCACCTTCTGTAGAATACTCACACAGCTGCGGGACAAAAGAGTGACATTAGGGTCAGGGGTCACAGCCGCACATCGTGGTCCGGGGGGGTCACAGCCGCACATCGAGTTCCGAGGGGGGTCATAGCCGCACATCGGGGGGTCACAGCCGCAACTTCGGGGGGGTCACAGCCGCAACTTTGGGGGGTCACAGCCGCAACTTCGGGGGGTCACAGCCGCAACTTCGGGGGGTCACAGCCGCAACTTCGGGTTCCGGGGGTCACAACCGCACATCGGGTTCCGGGGGGGGTCACAGCTGCACATCGGGTTCCGGGGGGGTCACAGCTGCACATCGGGGGGTCACAGCCGCACATCGGGTTCCGGGGGGTCACAGCCGCACATCGGGTTCCGGGGGGTCACAGCCGCACATCGGGTTCCGGGGGGGGGTCACAGCCGCACATCGGGTTCCGGGGGGGTCACAGCTGCACATCGGGTTCCGGGGGGGTCACAGCTGCACATCGGGGGGTCACAGCCGCACATCGGGTTCCAGGGAGGTCACAGCCGCACATCGGGTTCCGGGGGGTCACAGCCGCACATCGGGTTCCGGGGAGGTCACAGCCGCACATCGGGGGGGTCACAGCCGCACATCGGGTTCCGGGGGGGTCACAGCTGCACATCGGGGGGGGGGTCACAGCCGCACATCGGGTTCCTGGGGGGGTCACAGCTGCACATCGGGGTCTGGGGGGTCACAGTCGCACATCAGGGTCTGGGGGGGTCACAGCCGCACATCGGGGTCTGGGGGGGTCACAGACGCACATCGGGGTCTAGGGGGGGTCACAGTCGCACATCGGGGGGGGTCACAGCCGCACATCGGGGTCTGGAGGGGTCACAGCCGCACATCGGGGTCTGTGGGGTCACAGACGCACATCGGGGTCTGGGGGGGTCACAGTCGCACATCGGGGTCTAGGGGGGGTCACAGTCGCACATCGGGGTCTGGGGGGGTCACAGCCGCACATCGGGGTCTGGGGGGGTCACAGCCGCACATCGGGGGGGTCACAGCCGCACATCGGGGTCTAGGGGGGGGTCACAGTCGCACATCGGGGGGGTCACAGCCGCACATCGGGTTCCTGGGGGGGTCACAGCTGCACATCGGGGTCTGGGGGGTCACAGACGCACATCAGGGTCTGGGGGGGGGTCACAGCCGCACATCGGGGTCTGGGGGGGTCACAGACGCACATCGGGGTCTAGGGGGGGTCACAGTCGCACATCGGGGGGGGTCACAGCCGCACATCGGGGTCTGGGGGGGTCACAGCCGCACATCGGGGTCTGTGGGGTCACAGACGCACATCGGGGTCTGGGGGGGGGTCACAGCCGCACATCGGGGTCTGGGGGGGGTCACAGTCGCACATCGGGGGGGTCACAGCCGCACATAGGGGTCAGGGGTCACAGCCGCTCACTGGACGCACTCACCTCTCTTTACTGACCGGGACCTCGGGGGTGAGAAGGAAGATCCCGTACCTGGAGAGGAAAGAATAGAATTATTCCCGGAGTAGAACAGGAGACCTTCCACCATTCCCCTCATCCAATCACTGCACTGGAAATATGGAGGAGGTATAGATGACATCATGGGAGGCGGAGTCAGACTGATCTTTTCTAGTCTGAAAGTTTATTAACATTTTTGATCATTTATATCAAATCTTATTCTACAAATAAACATTTAATTTAATAATTTTCAGGAAAGTCGGAGATTTACCTCTCCACAAATTCCTGGAATGTAGGTCGCCATGAGAAGCCGTCTCTCCGGATCCGCAGTGTCTCCATCAGACCGTTATACCGGAGCTGAAATATTACATGGTGGATCCAGTAGTAGTTAGTCTCATGTATATAGAGGTCATGGTGGATATAGTAGTAGTTGGTCTCATGTATATAGAGGTCTTGGTGGATCCAGTAGTAGTTGGTCTCATGTATATAGAGGTCATGGTGGATATAGTAGTAGTTGGTCTCATGTTTATAGAGGTCATGGTGGATATAGTAGTAGTTGGTCTCATGTATATAGAGGTCATGGTGGATCCAGTAGTAGTTGGTCTCATGGTCATGGTGGATCCAGTAGTAGTTAGTCTCATGTTTATAGAGGTCATGGTGGATATAGTAGTAGTTAGTCTCATGTATATAGAGGTCATGGTGGATCCAGTAGTAGTTGGTCTCATGTATATAGAGGTCATGGTAGATATAGTAGTAGTTGGTCTCATGGTCATGGTGGATCCAGTAGTAGTTGGTCTCATGTATATAGAGGTCATGGTGGATCCAGTAGTAGTTGGTCTCATGTATATAGAGGTCATGGTAGATAACTAGATATAGTAGTAGTTGGTCTCATGTATATAGAGGTCATGGTGGATATAGTAGTAGTTGGTCTCATGGCCATGGTGGATCCAGTAGTAGTTAGTCTCATGTTTATAGAGGTCATGGTGGATATAGTAGTAGTTGGTCTCATGTATATAGAGGTCATGGTGGATCCAGTAGTAGTTGGTCTCATGTATATAGAGGTCATGGTAGATATAGTAGTAGTTGGTCTCATGGTCATGGTGGATCCAGTAGTAGTTGGTCTCATGTATATAGAGGTCATGGTGGATCCAGTAGTAGTTGGTCTCATGTATATAGAGGTCATGGTAGATAACTAGATATAGTAGTAGTTGGTCTCATGTATATAGAGGTCATGGTGGATATAGTAGTAGTTGGTCTCATGGCCATGGTGGATCCAGTAGTAGTTAGTCTCATGTTTATAGAGGTCATGGTGGATATAGTAGTAGTTGGTCTCATGTATATAGAGGTCATGGTGGATCCAGTAGTAGTTGGTCTCATGTATATAGAGGTCATGGTAGATATAGTAGTAGTTGGTCTCATGGTCATGGTGGATCCAGTAGTAGTTGGTCTCATGTATATAGAGGTCTTGGTGGATCCAGTAGTAGTTGGTCTCATGTATATAGAGGTCATGGTGGATATAGTAGTAGTTGGTCTCATGTATATAGAGGTCTTGGTGGATATAGTAGTAGTTGGTCTCATGTATATAGAGGTCATGGTGGATCCAGTAGTAGTTGGTCTCATGTATATAGAGGTCATGGTAGATATAGTAGTAGTTGGTCTCATGGTCATGGTGGATCCAGTAGTAGTTGGTCTCATGTATATAGAGGTCTTGGTGGATCCAGTAGTAGTTGGTCTCATGTATATAGAGGTCATGGTGGATATAGTAGTAGTTGGTCTCATGTATATAGAGGTCTTGGTGGATATAGTAGTAGTTGGTCTCATGTATATAGAGGTCATGGTGGATCCAGTAGTAGTTGGTCTCATGTATATAGAGGTCATGGTGGATCCAGTAGTAGTTGGTCTCATGTATATAGAGGTCTTGGTGGATATAGTAGTAGTTGGTCTCATGTATATAGAGGTCATGGTGGATATAGTAGTAGTTGGTCTCATGTATATAGAGGTCATGGTGGATATAGTAGTAGTTGGTCTCATGTATATAGAGGTCATGGTGGATATAGTAGTAGTTAGTCTCATGTATATAGAGGTCATGGTGGATCCAGTAGTAGTTGGTCTCATGTATATAGAGGTCATGGTAGATATAGTAGTAGTTGGTCTCATGGTCATGGTGGATCCAGTAGTAGTTGGTCTCATGTATATAGAGGTCATGGTGGATCCAGTAGTAGTTGGTCTCATGTATATAGAGGTCATGGTGGATATAGTAGTAGTTGGTCTCATGGCCATGGTGGATCCAGTAGTAGTTAGTCTCATGTTTATAGAGGTCATGGTGGATATAGTAGTAGTTGGTCTCATGTATATAGAGGTCATGGTGGATCCAGTAGTAGTTGGTCTCATGTATATAGAGGTCATGGTAGATATAGTAGTAGTTGGTCTCATGGTCATGGTGGATCCAGTAGTAGTTGGTCTCATGTATATAGAGGTCTTGGTGGATCCAGTAGTAGTTGGTCTCATGTATATAGAGGTCATGGTGGATATAGTAGTAGTTGGTCTCATGTATATAGAGGTCTTGGTGGATATAGTAGTAGTTGGTCTCATGTATATAGAGGTCATGGTGGATCCAGTAGTAGTTGGTCTCATGTACCTGTATATAGAGGTCATGGTGGATATAGTAGTAGTTGGTCTCATGTATATAGAGGTCTTGGTGGATATAGTAGTAGTTGGTCTCATGTATATAGAGGTCTTGGTGGATATAGTAGTAGTTGGTCTCATGTATATAGAGGTCTTGGTGGATATAGTAGTAGTTGGTCTCATGTATATAGAGGTCTTGGTGGATATAGTAGTAGTTGGTCTCATGTATATAGAGGTCATGGTGGATATAGTAGTAGTTGGTCTCATGTATATAGAGGTCATGGTGGATATAGTAGTAGTTGGTCTCATGTATATAGAGGTCTTGGTGGATATAGTAGTAGTTAGTCTCATGTATATAGAGGTCATGGTGGATCCAGTAGTAGTTGGTCTCATGTATATAGAGGTCATGGTAGATATAGTAGTAGTTGGTCTCATGGTCATGGTGGATCCAGTAGTAGTTGGTCTCATGTATATAGAGGTCATGGTGGATCCAGTAGTAGTTGGTCTCATGTATATAGAGGTCATGGTAGATATAGTAGTAGTTGGTCTCATGTATATAGAGGTCATGGTGGATATAGTAGTAGTTGGTCTCATGGTCATGGTGGATCCAGTAGTAGTTAGTCTCATGTTTATAGAGGTCATGGTGGATATAGTAGTAGCTGGTCTCATGTATATAGAGGTCATGGTGGATCCAGTAGTAGTTGGTCTCATGTGTATAGAGGTCATGGTAGATATAGTAGTAGTTGGTCTCATGGTCATGGTGGATCCAGTAGTAGTTGGTCTCATGTATATAGAGGTCTTGGTGGATCCAGTAGTAGTTGGTCTCATGTATATAGAGGTCATGGTGGATATAGTAGTAGTTGGTCTCATGTATATAGAGGTCTTGGTGGATATAGTAGTAGTTGGTCTCATGTATATAGAGGTCTTGGTGGATATAGTAGTAGTTGGTCTCATGTATATAGAGGTCTTGGTGGATCCAGTAGTAGTTGGTCTCATGTATATAGAGGTCATGGTGGATATAGTAGTAGTTGGTCTCATGTATATAGAGGTCTTGGTGGATATAGTAGTAGTTGGTCTCATGTATATAGAGGTCATGGTGGATATAGTAGTAGTTAGTCTCATGTATATAGAGGTCATGGTGGATATAGTAGTAGTTAGTCTCATGTATATAGAGGTCATGGTGGATCCAGTAGTAGTTGGTCTCATGTATATAGAGGTCATGGTGGATATAGTAGTAGTTGGTCTCATGTATATAGAGGTCTTGGTGGATATAGTAGTAGTTGGTCTCATGTATATAGAGGTCTTGGTGGATATAGTAGTAGTTGGTCTCATGTATATAGAGGTCATGGTGGATCCAGTAGTAGTTGGTCTCATGTACCTGTATATAGAGGTCATGGTGGATATAGTAGTAGTTGGTCTCATGTATATAGAGGTCTTGGTGGATATAGTAGTAGTTGGTCTCATGTATATAGAGGTCTTGGTGGATATAGTAGTAGTTGGTCTCATGTATATAGAGGTCTTGGTGGATATAGTAGTAGTTGGTCTCATGTATATAGAGGTCATGGTGGATATAGTAGTAGTTGGTCTCATGTATATAGAGGTCATGGTGGATATAGTAGTAGTTAGTCTCATGTATATAGAGGTCATGGTGGATCCAGTAGTAGTTGGTCTCATGTATATAGAGGTCATGGTAGATATAGTAGTAGTTGGTCTCATGGTCATGGTGGATCCAGTAGTAGTTGGTCTCATGTATATAGAGGTCATGGTAGATATAGTAGTAGTTGGTCTCATGTATATAGAGGTCATGGTGGATATAGTAGTAGTTGGTCTCATGGTCATGGTGGATCCAGTAGTAGTTAGTCTCATGTTTATAGAGGTCATGGTGGATATAGTAGTAGCTGGTCTCATGTATATAGAGGTCATGGTGGATCCAGTAGTAGTTGGTCTCATGTATATAGAGGTCATGGTAGATATAGTAGTAGTTGGCCTCATGGTCATGGTGGATCCAGTAGTAGTTGGTCTCATGTATATAGAGGTCATGGTGGATATAGTAGTAGTTGGTCTCATGTATATAGAGGTCTTGGTGGATATAGTAGTAGTTGGTCTCATGTATATAGAGGTCATGGTGGATCCAGTAGTAGTTGGTCTCATGTATATAGAGGTCATGGTAGATATAGTAGTAGTTGGTCTCATGGTCATGGTGGATCCAGTAGTAGTTGGTCTCATGTATATAGAGGTCATGGTGGATCCAGTAGTAGTTGGTCTCATGTATATAGAGGTCATGGTGGATATAGTAGTAGTTGGTCTCATGTTTATAGAGGTCATGGTGGATATAGTAGTAGTTGGTCTCATGTATATAGAGGTCATGGTGGATCCAGTAGTAGTTGGTCTCATGGTCATGGTGGATCCAGTAGTAGTTAGTCTCATGTTTATAGAGGTCATGGTGGATATAGTAGTAGTTAGTCTCATGTATATAGAGGTCATGGTGGATCCAGTAGTAGTTGGTCTCATGTATATAGAGGTCATGGTAGATATAGTAGTAGTTGGTCTCATGGTCATGGTGGATCCAGTAGTAGTTGGTCTCATGTATATAGAGGTCATGGTGGATCCAGTAGTAGTTGGTCTCATGTATATAGAGGTCATGGTAGATAACTAGATATAGTAGTAGTTGGTCTCATGTATATAGAGGTCATGGTGGATATAGTAGTAGTTGGTCTCATGGCCATGGTGGATCCAGTAGTAGTTAGTCTCATGTTTATAGAGGTCATGGTGGATATAGTAGTAGTTGGTCTCATGTATATAGAGGTCATGGTGGATCCAGTAGTAGTTGGTCTCATGTATATAGAGGTCATGGTAGATATAGTAGTAGTTGGTCTCATGGTCATGGTGGATCCAGTAGTAGTTGGTCTCATGTATATAGAGGTCATGGTGGATCCAGTAGTAGTTGGTCTCATGTATATAGAGGTCATGGTAGATAACTAGATATAGTAGTAGTTGGTCTCATGTATATAGAGGTCATGGTGGATATAGTAGTAGTTGGTCTCATGGCCATGGTGGATCCAGTAGTAGTTAGTCTCATGTTTATAGAGGTCATGGTGGATATAGTAGTAGTTGGTCTCATGTATATAGAGGTCATGGTGGATCCAGTAGTAGTTGGTCTCATGTATATAGAGGTCATGGTAGATATAGTAGTAGTTGGTCTCATGGTCATGGTGGATCCAGTAGTAGTTGGTCTCATGTATATAGAGGTCTTGGTGGATCCAGTAGTAGTTGGTCTCATGTATATAGAGGTCATGGTGGATATAGTAGTAGTTGGTCTCATGTATATAGAGGTCTTGGTGGATATAGTAGTAGTTGGTCTCATGTATATAGAGGTCATGGTGGATCCAGTAGTAGTTGGTCTCATGTATATAGAGGTCATGGTAGATATAGTAGTAGTTGGTCTCATGGTCATGGTGGATCCAGTAGTAGTTGGTCTCATGTATATAGAGGTCTTGGTGGATCCAGTAGTAGTTGGTCTCATGTATATAGAGGTCATGGTGGATATAGTAGTAGTTGGTCTCATGTATATAGAGGTCTTGGTGGATATAGTAGTAGTTGGTCTCATGTATATAGAGGTCATGGTGGATCCAGTAGTAGTTGGTCTCATGTATATAGAGGTCATGGTGGATCCAGTAGTAGTTGGTCTCATGTATATAGAGGTCTTGGTGGATATAGTAGTAGTTGGTCTCATGTATATAGAGGTCATGGTGGATATAGTAGTAGTTGGTCTCATGTATATAGAGGTCATGGTGGATATAGTAGTAGTTGGTCTCATGTATATAGAGGTCATGGTGGATATAGTAGTAGTTAGTCTCATGTATATAGAGGTCATGGTGGATCCAGTAGTAGTTGGTCTCATGTATATAGAGGTCATGGTAGATATAGTAGTAGTTGGTCTCATGGTCATGGTGGATCCAGTAGTAGTTGGTCTCATGTATATAGAGGTCATGGTGGATCCAGTAGTAGTTGGTCTCATGTATATAGAGGTCATGGTGGATATAGTAGTAGTTGGTCTCATGGCCATGGTGGATCCAGTAGTAGTTAGTCTCATGTTTATAGAGGTCATGGTGGATATAGTAGTAGTTGGTCTCATGTATATAGAGGTCATGGTGGATCCAGTAGTAGTTGGTCTCATGTATATAGAGGTCATGGTAGATATAGTAGTAGTTGGTCTCATGGTCATGGTGGATCCAGTAGTAGTTGGTCTCATGTATATAGAGGTCTTGGTGGATCCAGTAGTAGTTGGTCTCATGTATATAGAGGTCATGGTGGATATAGTAGTAGTTGGTCTCATGTATATAGAGGTCTTGGTGGATATAGTAGTAGTTGGTCTCATGTATATAGAGGTCATGGTGGATCCAGTAGTAGTTGGTCTCATGTACCTGTATATAGAGGTCATGGTGGATATAGTAGTAGTTGGTCTCATGTATATAGAGGTCTTGGTGGATATAGTAGTAGTTGGTCTCATGTATATAGAGGTCTTGGTGGATATAGTAGTAGTTGGTCTCATGTATATAGAGGTCTTGGTGGATATAGTAGTAGTTGGTCTCATGTATATAGAGGTCTTGGTGGATATAGTAGTAGTTGGTCTCATGTATATAGAGGTCATGGTGGATATAGTAGTAGTTGGTCTCATGTATATAGAGGTCATGGTGGATATAGTAGTAGTTGGTCTCATGTATATAGAGGTCTTGGTGGATATAGTAGTAGTTAGTCTCATGTATATAGAGGTCATGGTGGATCCAGTAGTAGTTGGTCTCATGTATATAGAGGTCATGGTAGATATAGTAGTAGTTGGTCTCATGGTCATGGTGGATCCAGTAGTAGTTGGTCTCATGTATATAGAGGTCATGGTGGATCCAGTAGTAGTTGGTCTCATGTATATAGAGGTCATGGTAGATATAGTAGTAGTTGGTCTCATGTATATAGAGGTCATGGTGGATATAGTAGTAGTTGGTCTCATGGTCATGGTGGATCCAGTAGTAGTTAGTCTCATGTTTATAGAGGTCATGGTGGATATAGTAGTAGCTGGTCTCATGTATATAGAGGTCATGGTGGATCCAGTAGTAGTTGGTCTCATGTGTATAGAGGTCATGGTAGATATAGTAGTAGTTGGTCTCATGGTCATGGTGGATCCAGTAGTAGTTGGTCTCATGTATATAGAGGTCTTGGTGGATCCAGTAGTAGTTGGTCTCATGTATATAGAGGTCATGGTGGATATAGTAGTAGTTGGTCTCATGTATATAGAGGTCTTGGTGGATATAGTAGTAGTTGGTCTCATGTATATAGAGGTCTTGGTGGATATAGTAGTAGTTGGTCTCATGTATATAGAGGTCTTGGTGGATCCAGTAGTAGTTGGTCTCATGTATATAGAGGTCATGGTGGATATAGTAGTAGTTGGTCTCATGTATATAGAGGTCTTGGTGGATATAGTAGTAGTTGGTCTCATGTATATAGAGGTCATGGTGGATATAGTAGTAGTTAGTCTCATGTATATAGAGGTCATGGTGGATATAGTAGTAGTTAGTCTCATGTATATAGAGGTCATGGTGGATCCAGTAGTAGTTGGTCTCATGTATATAGAGGTCATGGTGGATATAGTAGTAGTTGGTCTCATGTATATAGAGGTCTTGGTGAATATAGTAGTAGTTGGTCTCATGTATATAGAGGTCTTGGTGGATATAGTAGTAGTTGGTCTCATGTATATAGAGGTCATGGTGGATCCAGTAGTAGTTGGTCTCATGTACCTGTATATAGAGGTCATGGTGGATATAGTAGTAGTTGGTCTCATGTATATAGAGGTCTTGGTGGATATAGTAGTAGTTGGTCTCATGTATATAGAGGTCTTGGTGGATATAGTAGTAGTTGGTCTCATGTATATAGAGGTCTTGGTGGATATAGTAGTAGTTGGTCTCATGTATATAGAGGTCATGGTGGATATAGTAGTAGTTGGTCTCATGTATATAGAGGTCATGGTGGATATAGTAGTAGTTAGTCTCATGTATATAGAGGTCATGGTGGATCCAGTAGTAGTTGGTCTCATGTATATAGAGGTCATGGTAGATATAGTAGTAGTTGGTCTCATGGTCATGGTGGATCCAGTAGTAGTTGGTCTCATGTATATAGAGGTCATGGTAGATATAGTAGTAGTTGGTCTCATGTATATAGAGGTCATGGTGGATATAGTAGTAGTTGGTCTCATGGTCATGGTGGATCCAGTAGTAGTTAGTCTCATGTTTATAGAGGTCATGGTGGATATAGTAGTAGCTGGTCTCATGTATATAGAGGTCATGGTGGATCCAGTAGTAGTTGGTCTCATGTATATAGAGGTCATGGTAGATATAGTAGTAGTTGGCCTCATGGTCATGGTGGATCCAGTAGTAGTTGGTCTCATGTATATAGAGGTCATGGTGGATATAGTAGTAGTTGGTCTCATGTATATAGAGGTCTTGGTGGATATAGTAGTAGTTGGTCTCATGTATATAGAGGTCATGGTGGATCCAGTAGTAGTTGGTCTCATGTATATAGAGGTCATGGTAGATATAGTAGTAGTTGGTCTCATGGTCATGGTGGATCCAGTAGTAGTTGGTCTCATGTATATAGAGGTCTTGGTGGATCCAGTAGTAGTTGGTCTCATGTATATAGAGGTCATGGTGGATATAGTAGTAGTTGGTCTCATGTATATAGAGGTCTTGGTGGATATAGTAGTAGTTGGTCTCATGTATATAGAGGTCTTGGTGGATCCAGTAGTAGTTGGTCTCATGTATATAGAGGTCATGGTGGATATAGTAGTAGTTGGTCTCATGTATATAGAGGTCTTGGTGGATATAGTAGTAGTTGGTCTCATGTATATAGAGGTCATGGTGGATATAGTAGTAGTTAGTCTCATGTATATAGAGGTCATGGTGGATATAGTAGTAGTTGGTCTCATGTATATAGAGGTCTTGGTGGATCCAGTAGTAGTTGGTCTCATGTATATAGAGGTCATGGTGGATATAGTAGTAGTTGGTCTCATGTATATAGAGGTCTTGGTGGATATAGTAGTAGTTGGTCTCATGTATATAGAGGTCTTGGTGGATATAGTAGTAGTTGGTCTCATGTATATAGAGGTCTTGGTGGATCCAGTAGTAGTTGGTCTCATGTATATAGAGGTCTTGGTGGATATAGTAGTAGTTAGTCTCATGTATATAGAGGTCATGGTGGATATAGTAGTAGTTAGTCTCATGTATATAGAGGTCATGGTGGATATAGTAGTAGTTGGTCTCATGTATATAGAGGTCATGGTGGATATAGTAGTAGTTAGTCTCATGTATATAGAGGTCATGGTGGATATAGTAGTAGTTAGTCTCATGTATATAGAGGTCATGGTGGATATAGTAGTAGTTGGTCTCATGTATATAGAGGTCTTGGTGGATATAGTAGTAGTTGGTCTCATGTATATAGAGGTCATGGTGGATATAGTAGTATTTGGTCTCATGGCCTCTTTCTTTGAGTCAGTTGTCCTTTCTGTACAAAATGTGACCTCACAGTCCTGGAAAGAAGGTCTTTCCCCTTTAAGAAGACTGACGCCTTTTTCCAACACTCTGTGCTGAATCTACCAAACATCCCATCCCGGTGTCCTTCCACCCCAACAATACCGAGAGACGCCAGAGGACCCGACACCAACACAAGGGAGGGACCCCGACACCAACACAAGGGAGGGACCCCGACATCAGCACAAGGAAGGGACCCCGACATCAGCACAAGGAAGGGACCCCGACATCAGCACAAGGAAGGGACCCCGACACCAACACAAGGAAGGGACCCCGACACCAACACAAGGAAGGGACTCGACAACAACACAAGGAAGGGACCCGACACCAACACAAGGAAGGGACCCGACACCAACACAAGGGAGGGACCCGACACCAACACAAGGAAGGGACCCGACACCAACACAAGGAAGGGACCCGACACCAACACAAGGAAGGGACCCGACACCAACACAAGGAAGGGACTCGACACCAACACAAGGAAGGGACCCGACACCAACACAAGGAAGGGACCCGACACCAACACAAGGAAGGGACCCGACACCAACACAAGGAAGGGACCCGACAACAACACAAGGGAGGGACACCGACACCAACACAAGGAAGGGACCCCGACACCAACACAAGGAAGGGACCCCGACATCAGCACAAGGAAGGGACTCGACACCAACACAAGGAAGAGACTCGACACCAACACAAGGAAGGGACTCGACACCAACACAAGGAAGGGACTCGACACCAACACAAGGAAGGGACTCGACACCAACACAAGGAAGGGACTCGACACCAACACAAGGAAGGGACTCGACACCAACACAAGGAAGGGACTCGACACCAACACAAGGAAGGGACTCGACACCAACACAAGGAAGGGACTCGACACCAACACAAGGAAGGGACTCGACACCAACACAAGGAAGGGACCCCGACACCAACACAAGGAAGGGACCCGACACCAACACAAGGAAGGGACTCGACACCAACACAAGGAAGGGACTCGACACCAACACAAGGAAGGGACTCGACACCAACACAAGGAAGGGACTCGACACCAACACAAGGAAGGGACTCGACACCAACACAAGGAAGGGACTCGACACCAACACAAGGAAGGGACTCGACACCAACACAAGGAAGGGGCTCGACACCAACACAAGGAAGGGACCCCGACACCAACACAAGGGAGGGACCCCGACACCAACACAAGGGAGGGACCCCGACATCAACACAAGGAAGGGACCCGACACCAACACAAGGAAGGGACCGGGTATATGGGGGGGGGAAGGAGTACAAAGACCCGTATATTGGGGGGGGGGGCGCAAAACAAACTGCCCAGCATGGGAGGGTGGACTTTCTACACCTGGGAGGAAAAGGGACATTCTTCCAGGATAGTGAGGTGCACATTTTGGACAGAGAAGACAACTAGTTCTCTCCCCCTACTTAGCTAAATCCCTCCCCCCTTCACCTAGCTGAGCCCCTCCCCCTTCACCTGGCTGAGCCCCTCCCCCTTCACATGACTCACCCCCTCCACCTGGCTGAGCTCCTCATTTCAGTATCAGCCTCCCTCACCTGGCTCACCCCAGCACTTGGCACCTCGTTCCCCTCTTCCTCTGGTATGAAGACTAGGACCCCTTGGAAGGAAGGTCCAGTTAGTTCCAGGAGGCCAGTGCGGGGACAAGCTGCGCTCAGCAGTCTACCTTCCCATGTATGAGAAGTCATGTGACCTTGGCCTTCTGTCCTCATACCAGTAATTGGCTGTTCTTGGTTTGATCTCCCGCCCCCCTGATTTGGTACCTCGGTGGGTATCCTGTCACCTACCGGCCTCCACAGGTCCCGTACTACCTCCACACACCGGCACTCCGTGTTCTGACATTCCATGGTGTCACCTGCAGAGGTAATACATGGGGGGGGCAGGAACCCCCCAACAATTCAGTCTCCCTTCCCCCCACCCCAGCACAGCCCCTCCCTCTCTCACCTGTCTCAGCACCTCCTCGGGATGGAAGACTCCGGGCAGCTTCTCATTGTTGGGTTTGATGCAGCGGATGAAGTGTGGAGAGGCGGAATACATCTTCTCCATCAGAATACCCAGAGAGCGCTATGGAGACCAAAGAGTGCAAAGTGAGACCCCGCCCACTGCGCCAACAGACCGCACCTACTGCACGGACACGCCCACTGTGCCAAGACACCCTGCTCACTGCACTGACCCGCCCACTGTGCCAAGACACCCTGCTTACTGCACTGACCCGCCCACTGCGCCAAGACACCCTGCTTACTGCACTGACCCGCCCACTGCGCCAAGACACCCTGCTCACTGCACTGACCCGCCCACTGTGCCAAGACACCCTGCTTACTGCACTGACCCGCCCACTGCGCCAAGACACCCTGCTTACTGCACTGACCCGCCCACTGTGCCAAGACACCCTGCTTACTGCACTGACCCGCCCACTGCGCCAAGACACCCTGCTTACTGCACTAACCCACCCACTGCGCCAACAGACCCCACCTACTGCACTGACCCGCCCACTGTGCTAAGACACCCTGCTTACTGCACTGACCCGCCCACTGCGCCAAGACACCCTGCTTACTGCACTGACCCGCCCACTGTGCCAAGACACCCTGCTTACTGCACTGACCCGCCCACTGCGCCAAGACACCCTGCTTACTGCACTGAGCCGCCCACTGTGCCAAGACACCCTGCTTACTGCACTGACCCGCCCACTGCGCCAAGACACCCTGCTTACTGCACTAACCCACCCACTGCGCCAACAGACCCCACCTACTGCACTGACCCGCCCACTGTGCTAAGACACCCTGCTTACTGCACTGACCCGCCCACTGTGCAAAGACACCCTGCTTGCTGCACTGACCTGCCCACTGTGCCAAGACACCCTGCTTACTGCACTGACCCGCCCACTGTGCCAAGACACCCTGCTTACTGCACTAACCCACCCACTGCGCCAACAGACCCCACCTACTGCACTGACCCGCCCACTGTGCCAAGACACCCTGCTTACTGCACTGACATGCTCACTGTGCCAAGACACCCTGCTTACTGCACTGACCCGCCCATTGTGCCAAGAGACCCCGCCCCAGCACTGACCCGCCCACTGCGCCAACAGACCCCACCTACTGCACTGACCCTCCCACTGCGCCAAGACACCCTGCTTACTGCACTGACACGCCCACTGTGCCAAGACACCCTGCTTACTGCACTGACCCGCCCACTGTGCCAAGACACCCTGCTTACTGCACTGACCCGCCCACTGCGCCAACAGACCCCACCTACTGCACTGACCCTCCCACTGCGCCAAGACACCCTGCTTACTGCACTGACCCTCCCACTGCGCCAAGACACCCTGCTTACTGCACTGACCCGCCCACTGTGCCAAGACACCCTGCTTACTGCACTGACCCGCCCACTGCGCCAAGACACCCTGCTTACTGCACTGACCCGCCCACTGTGCCAAGACACCC
Organism: Rana muscosa; assembly: GCA_029206835.1. Classification (NCBI taxonomy): domain Eukaryota; kingdom Metazoa; phylum Chordata; class Amphibia; order Anura; family Ranidae; genus Rana; species Rana muscosa. The sequence continues at coordinate 1,300,916,617 of CM055116.1, read as the reverse complement.
TGCTTACTGCACTGACCCGCCCACTGCGCCAAGACACCCTGCTTACTGCACTGACCCGCCCACTGCGCCAAGACACCCTGCTTACTGCACTGACCCGCCCACTGTGCCAAGACACCCTGCTTACTGCACTGACCCGCCCACTGTGCCAAGACACCCTGCTTACTGCACTGACCCGCCCACTGTGCCAAGACAACCTGCTTACGGCACTGACCCGCCCACTGTGCCAAGACACCCTGCTTACTGCACTGACCCGCCCACTGCGCCAAGACACCCTGCTTACTGCACTGACCCGCCCACTGTGCCAAGACACCCTGCTTACTGCACTAACCCACCCACTGTGCCAACAGACCGCACCTACTGCACTGACACGCCCACTGTGCCAAGACACCCTGCTTACTGCACTGACCCGCCCACTGTGCCAAGGCACCCTGCTTGCTGCACTGACCCGCCCACTGTGCCAAGACACCCTGCTTACTGCACTGACCCGCCCACTGTGCCAAGACACCCTGCTTACTGCACTGACACGCCCACTGTGCCAAGAGACCCCGCTTACTGCACTGACCCGCCCATTGTGCCAAGAGACCCCGCCCCCAGCACTGACCCACCCACTGTGCCAAGAGACCCCGCCCCCAGCACTGACCCACCCACTGTGACAAGAGACCCCGCCCCCAGCACTGACCCGCCCACTGCGCCAACAGACCCCACCTACTGCACTGACCCACCCACTGTGCCAAGACACCCTGCTTACTGCACTGACCCGCGCACTGTGCCAAGAGACCCCGCCCCCCCAGCACTGACCCGCCCACTGCGCCAACAGACCCCACCTACTGCACTGACCCGCCCACTGTGCCAAGACACCCTGCTTACTGCACTAACCCACCCACTGCGCCAACAGACCCCACCTATTGCACTGACCCGCCCACTGTGCTAAGACACCCTGCTTACTGCACTAACCTGCCCACTGTGCCAAGACACCCTGCTTACTGCACTGACCCGCCCACTGCGCCAACAGACCGCACCTACTGCACTGACCCACCCACTGCGCCAAGACACCCTGCTTACTGCACTAACCCACCCACTGCGCCAACAGACCGCACCTACTGCACTGAGCCGCCCACTGTGCCAAGACACCCTGCTTGCTGCACTGACCCGCCCACTGTGCCAAGACACCCTGCTTACTGCACTGACCCGCCCACTGTGCAAAGACACCCTGCTTACTGCACTAACCCACCCATTGCGCCAACAGACCCCACCTACTGCACTGACCCGCCCACTGTGCCAAGACACCCTGCTTACTGCACTGACCCGCCCACTGTGCCAAGACACCCTGCTTACTGCACTGACCCGCCCACTGTGCCAAGACACCCTGCTTACTGCACTGACCCGCCCACTGTGCCAAGACACCCTGCTTACTGCACTGACCCGCCCACTGTGCAGACACCCTGCTTACTGCACTGACCCGCCCACTGTGCCAAGACACCCTGCTTACTGCACTGACCCGCCCACTGTGCCAAGACACCCTGCTTACTGCACTGACCCGCCCACTGTGCAGACACCCTGCTTACTGCACTGACCCGCCCACTGTGCCAAGACACCCTGCTTACTGCACTGACCCGCCCACTGTGCCAAGACACCCTGCTTACTGCACTGACCCGCCCACTGTGCCAAGACACCCTGCTTACTGCACTGACCCACCCACTGTGCCAAGACACCCTGCTTACTGCACTGACCCGCCCACTGTGCCAAGACACCCTGCTTACTGCACTGACCCGCCCACTGTGCCAAGACACCCTGCTTACTGCACTGACCCGCCCACTGTGCCAAGACACCCTGCTTACTGCACTGACCCGCCCATTGTGCCAAGAGACCCCGCCCCCAGCACTGACCCACCCACTGTGCCAAGAGACCCCGCCCCCAGCACTGACCCACCCACTGTGCCAACAGACCCCGCCCCCAGCACTGACCCGCCCACTGCACCAACAGACCCCACCTACTGCACTGACCCACCCACTGTGCCAAGACACCCTGCTTACTGCACTGACCCGCGCACTGTGCCAAGAGACCCCGCCCCCCCAGCACTGACCCGCCCACTGCGCCAACAGACCCCACCTACTGCACTGACCCGCCCACTGTGCAAAGGCACCCTGCTTACTGCACTGACCCGCCCACTGTGCCAAGACACCCTGCTTACTGCACTAACCCACCCACTGCGCCAACAGACCCCACCTACTGCACTGACCCGCCCACTGTGCAAAGGCACCCTGCTTACTGCACTGACACGCTCACTGTGCCAAGACACCCTGCTTACTGCACTGACCCGCCCACTGTGCCAAGACACCCTGCTTACTGCACTAACCCACCCACTGCGCCAACAGACCCCACCTACTGCACTGACCCGCCCACTGTGCAAAGGCACCCTGCTTACTGCACAGACCCACCCACTGTGCCAAGACACCCTGCTTACTGCACTGACCCGCCCATTGTGCCAAGAGACCCCGCCCCAGCACTGACCCGCCCACTGCGCCAACAGACCCCACCTACTGCACTGACCCTCCCACTGCGCCAAGACACCCTGCTTACTGCACTGACACGCCCACTGTGCCAAGACACCCTGCTTACTGCACTGACCCGCCCACTGTGCCAAGACACCCTGCTTACTGCACTGACCCGCCCACTGTGCCAAGAGACCCCGCCCCAGCACTGACCCGCCCACTGCGCCAACAGACCCCACTTACTGCACTGACCCTCCCACTGCGCCAAGACACCCTGCTTACTGCACTGACCCGCCCACTGTGCCAAGACACCCTGCTTACTGCACTGACCCGCCCACTGCGCCAAGACACCCCCCCTAGCACTGACCTGCCCACTGCGCCATCGGACTGCACCTACTGCACGGACACGCCCACTGTGCCAAGACACCCTGCTTACTGCACTGACCCGCCCATTGTGCCAAGAGACCCCGCCCCCAGCACTGACCCACCCACTGTGCCAAGAGACCCCGCCCCCAGCACTGACCCGCCCACTGCACCAAGACACCCTGCTTACTGCACTGACCCGCCCACTGTGCCAAGACACCCTGCTTACTGCACTGACCCGCCCACTGCGCCAAGACACCCTGCTTACTGCACTGACCCGCCCATTGTGCCAAGAGACCCCGCCCCAGCACTGACCCGCCCACTGCACCAACAGACCCCACCTACTGCACTGACCCTTCCACTGCGCCAAGACACCCTGCTTCCTGCACTGACCCGCCCACTGTGCCAAGACACCCTGCTTACTGCACTGACCCGCCCATTGTGCCAAGAGACCCCGCCCCAGCACTGACCCGCCCACTGCGCCAACAGACCCCACCTACTGCACTGACCCTCCCACTGCGCCAAGACACCCTGCTTACTGCACTGACACGCCCACTGTGCCAAGACACCCTGCTTACTGCACTGACCCGCCCACTGTGCCAAGACACCCTGCTTACTGCACTGACCCGCCCATTGTGCCAAGAGACCCCGCCCCCAGCACTGACCCGCGCACTGTGCCAAGAGACCCCACCCCCCCCCAGCACTGACCCGCCCACTGCGCCAACAGACCCCTACTGCACTGACCCGCCCACTGTGCCAAGACACCCTGCTTACTGCACTAACCCACCCACTGCGCCAACAGACCCCACCTATTGCACTGACCCGCCCACTGTGCTAAGACACCCTGCTTACTGCACTGACCTGCCCACTGTGCCAAGACACCCTGCTTGCTGCACTGACCTGCCCACTGTGCCAAGACACCCTGCTTACTGCACTGACCCGCCCACTGTGCCAAGACACCCTGCTTGCTGCACTGACCCACCCACTGTGCCAAGACACCCTGCTTACTGCACTGACCCGCCCACTGTGCCAAGACACCCTGCTTGCTGCACTGACCCACCCACTGTGCCAAGACACCCTGCTTACTGCACTAACCCACCCATTGCGCCAACAGACCCCACCTACTGCACTGACCCGCCCACTGTGCCAAGACACCCTGCTTACTGCACTGACCCACCCACTGTGCAAAGACACCCTGCTTACTGCACTGACCCGCCCACTGCGCCAAGACACCCTGCTTACTGCACTAACCCACCCACTGCGCCAACAGACCCCACCTACTGCACTGACCCGCCCACTGTGCTAAGACACCCTGCTTGCTGCACTGACCTGCCCACTGTGCCAAGACACCCTGCTTACTGCACTAACCCACCCACTGCGCCAACAGACCGCACCTACTGCACTGACCCGCCCACTGTGCCAAGACACCCTGCTTACTGCACTGACCCGCCCACTGTGCAAAGACACCCTGCTTGCTGCACTGACCTGCCCACTGTGCCAAGACACCCTGCTTACTGCACTAACCCACCCACTGCGCCAACAGACCGCACCTACTGCACTGACCCGCCCACTGTGCCAAGACACCCTGTTTACTGCACTGACCCGCCCACTGTGCAAAGACACCCTGCTTGCTGCACTGACCTGCCCACTGTGCCAAGACACCCTGCTTACTGCACTAACCCACCCACTGCGCCAACAGACCCCACCTACTGCACTGACCTGCCCACTGTGCCAAGACACCCTGCTTACTGCACTAACCCACCCATTGCGCCAACAGACCCCACCTACTGCACTGACCCGCCCACTGTGCCAAGACACCCTGCTTGCTTCACTGACCCGCCCACTGTGCCAAGACACCCTGCTTACTGCACAGACCCACCCACTGTGCCAAGACACCCTGCTTACTGCACTGACCTGCCCACTGTGCAAAGACACCCTGCTTACTGCACTAACCCACCCACTGCGCCAACAGACCCCACCTACTGCACTGACCCACCCACTGTGCCAAGACACCCTGCTTACTGCACTGACCCGCCCACTGTGCCAAGACACCCTGCTTACTGCACTAACCCACCCACTGCGCCAACAGACCCCACCTACTGCACTGACCCGCCCACTGTGCAAAGACACCCTGCTTACTGCACTAACCCACCCACTGCGCCAACAGACCCCACCTACTGCACTGACCCACCCACTGTGCCAAGACACCCTGCTTACTGCACTGACCCGCCCACTGTGCCAAGACACCCTGCTTACTGCACTAACCCACCCACTGCGCCAACAGACCCCACCTACTGCACTGACCCGCCCACTGTGCTAAGACACCCTGCTTACTGCACTGACCCGCCCACTGTGCCAAGACACCCTGCTTACTGCACTGACCCGCCCATTGTGCCAAGAGACCCCGCCCCAGCACTGACCCGCCCACTGCGCCAACAGACCCCACCTACTGCACTGACCCTCCCACTGCGCCAAGACACCCTGCTTACTGCACTGACACGCCCACTGTGCCAAGACACCCTGCTTACTGCACTGACCCGCCCACTGTGCCAAGACACCCTGCTTACTGCACTGACTCACCCACTGTGCCAAGAGACCCCGCCCCAGCACTGACCCGCCCACTGCGCCAACAGACCCCACCTACTGCACTGACCCTCCCACTGCGCCAAGACACCCTGCTTACTGCACTGACCCGCCCACTGTGCCAAGACACCCTGCTTACTGCACTGACCCGCCCACTGCACCAAGACACCCCCCCCTAGCACTGACCTGCCCACTGCGCCATCGGACTGCACCTACTGCACGGACACGCCCACTGTGCCAAGACACCCTGCTTACTGCACTGACCCGCCCATTGTGCCAAGAGACCCCGCCCCCAGCACTGACCCACCCACTGTGCCAAGAGACCCCGCCCCCAGCACTGACCCGCCCACTGCACCAAGACACCCTGCTTACTGCACTGACCCGCCCACTGTGCCAAGACACCCTGCTTACTGCACTGACCCGCCCACTGCGCCAAGACACCCTGCTTACTGCACTGACCCGCCCATTGTGCCAAGAGACCCCGCCCCAGCACTGACCCGCCCACTGCGCCAACAGACCCCACCTACTGCACTGACCCTCCCACTGCGCCAAGACACCCTGCTTCCTGCACTGACACGCCCATTGTGCCAAGAGACCCCGCCCCCAGCACTGACCCACCCACTGTGCCAAGTGACCCCGCCCCCAGCACTGACCCGCCCACTGCGCCAACAGACCCCACCTACTGCACTGACCCACCCACTGTGCCAAGACACCCTGCTTACTGCACTGACCCGCCCACTGCGCCAAGACACCCCCCCCCCCTAGCACTGACCTGCCCACTGCGCCATCGGACTGCACCTACTGCACGGACACGCCCACTGTGCCAAGACACCCTGCTTACTGCACTGACCCGCCCATTGTGCCAAGAGACCCCGCCCCCAGCACTGACCCACCCACTGTGCCAAGAGACCCCACCCCCAGCACTGACCCGCCCACTGCGCCAAGACACCCTGCTTACTGCACTGACCCGCCCACTGTGCCAAGACACCCTGCTTACTGCACTGACCCGCCCATTGTGCCAAGAGACCCCGCCCCCAGCACTGACCCACCCACTGTGCCAAGAGACCCCGCCCCCAGCACTGACCCGCCCACTGCGCCAAGACACCCTGCTTACTGCACTGACCCACCCACTGTGCCAAGACACCCTGCTTACTGCACTGACCCGCCCACTGTGCCAAGACACCCTGCTTACTGCACTGACCCGCCCACTGTGCCAAGACACTCTGCTTACTGCACTGACCCGCCCACTGCGCCAAGACACCCTGCTTACTGCACTGACCCGCCCACTGTGCCAAGACACCCTGCTTGCTGCACTGACCCACCCACTGCGCCAAGACACTCTGCTTACTGCACTGACCCGCCCACTGTGCCAAGACACCCTGCTTACTGCACTGACCCGCCCACTGTGCCAAGACACCCTGCTTACTGCACTGACCCGCCCACTGTGCCAAGACACCCTGCTTACTGCACTGACCCGCCCACTGTGCCAAGACACCCTGCTTACTGCACTGACCCGCCCACTGTGCCAAGACACTCTGCTTACTGCACTGACCCGCGCACTGTGCCAAGACACCCTGCTTACTGCACTGACCCGCTCACTGTGCCAAGACACCCTGCTTACTGCACTGACCCACCCACTGTGCCAAGACACCCTGCTTACTGCACTGACACGCTCACTGTGCCAAGACACCCTGCTTACTGCACTGACCCGCCCACTGTGCCAAGACACCCTGCTTACTGCACTGACCCGCCCATTGTGCCAAGAGACCCCGCCCCCAGCACTGACCCACCCACTGTGCCAAGAGACCCCGCCCCCAGCACTGACCCGCCCACTGCGCCAACAGACCCCACCTACTGCACTGACCCACCCACTGTGCCAAGACACCCTGCTTACTGCACTGACCCGCGCACTGTGCCAAGAGACCCCGCCCCCCCAGCACTGACCCGCCCACTGCGCCAACAGACCCCACCTACTGCACTGACCCGCCCACTGTGCCAACTTGCCAAGACACCCTGCTTACTGCACTTACCCACCCACTGCGCCAACAGACCCCACCTACTGCACTGACCCGCCCACTGTGCCAAGACACCCTGCTTGCTGCACTGACCCGCCTACTGTGCCAAGACACCCTGCTTACTGCACTGACCTGCCCACTGTGCCAAGACACCCTGCTTGCTGCACTGACCCACCCACTGCGCCAACAGACCCCACCTACTGCACTGACCCGCCCACTGTGCCAAGACACCCTGCTTGCTTCACTGACCCGCCCACTGTGCCAAGACACCCTGCTTACTGCACTGACCCGCCCACTGTGCCAAGACACCCTGCTTACTGCACTGACCCGCCCATTGTGCCAAGAGACCCCGCCCCCAGCACTGACCCGCGCACTGTGCCAAGAGACCCCGCCCCCCCCAGCACTGACCCGCCCACTGCGCCAACAGACCCCTACTGCACTGACCCGCCCACTGTGCCAAGACACCCTGCTTACTGCACTAACCCACCCACTGCGCCAACAGACCCCACCTATTGCACTGACCCGCCCACTGTGCTAAGACACCCTGCTTACTGCACTAACCTGCCCACTGTGCCAAGACACCCTGCTTACTGCACTGACCCGCCCACTGCGCCAACAGACCGCACCTACTGCACTGAGCCGCCCACTGTGCCAAGACACCCTGCTTGCTGCACTGACCCGCCCACTGTGCCAAGACACCCTGCTTACTGCACTGACCTGCCCACTGTGCCAAGACACCCTGCTTGCTGCACTGACCTGCCCACTGTGCCAAGACACCCTGCTTACTGCACTGACCCGCCCACTGTGCCAAGACACCCTGCTTGCTGCACTGACCCACCCACTGTGCCAAGACACCCTGCTTACTGCACTGACCCGCCCACTGTGCCAAGACACCCTGCTTGCTGCACTGACCCACCCACTGTGCCAAGACACCCTGCTTACTGCACTAACCCACCCATTGCGCCAACAGACCCCACCTACTGCACTGACCCGCCCACTGTGCCAAGACACCCTGCTTACTGCACTGACCCGCCCACTGTGCCAAGACACCCTGCTTACTGCACTGACCCACCCACTGTGCAAAGACACCCTGCTTACTGCACTGACCCGCCCACTGCGCCAAGACACCCTGCTTACTGCACTAACCCACCCACTGCGCCAACAGACCCCACCTACTGCACTGACCCGCCCACTGTGCTAAGACACCCTGCTTGCTGCACTGACCTGCCCACTGTGCCACCAAGACACCCTGCTTACTGCACTAACCCACCCACTGCGCCAACAGACCGCACCTACTGCACTGACCCGCCCACTGTGCCAAGACACCCTGCTTACTGCACTGACCCGCCCACTGTGCAAAGACACCCTGCTTGCTGCACTGACCTGCCCACTGTGCCAAGACACCCTGCTTACTGCACTAACCCACCCACTGCGCCAACAGACCGCACCTACTGCACTGACCCGCCCACTGTGCCAAGACACCCTGCTTACTGCACTGACCCGCCCACTGTGCAAAGACACCCTGCTTGCTGCACTGACCTGCCCACTGTGCCAAGACACCCTGCTTACTGCACTGACCCGCCCACTGTGCCAACAGACCCCACCTACTGCACTAACCCACCCACTGCGCCAACAGACCCCACCTACTGCACTGACCCGCCCACTGTGCCAAGACACCCTGCTTACTGCACTAACCCAACCACTGCGCCAACAGACCCCACCTACTGCACTGACCCGCCCACTGTGCCAAGACACCCTGCTTACTGCACTAACCCACCCATTGCGCCAACAGACCCCACCTACTGCACTGACCCGCCCACTGTGCCAAGACACCCTGCTTGCTTCACTGACCCGCCCACTGTGCCAAGACACCCTGCTTACTGCACAGACCCACCCACTGTGCCAAGACACCCTGCTTACTGCACTGACCTGCCCACTGTGCAAAGACACCCTGCTTACTGCACTAACCCACCCACTGCGCCAACAGACCCCACCTACTGCACTGACCCACCCACTGTGCCAAGACACCCTGCTTACTGCACTGACCCGCCCACTGTGCCAAGACACCCTGCTTACTGCACTAACCCACCCACTGCGCCAACAGACCCCACCTACTGCACTGACCCGCCCACTGTGCTAAGACACCCTGCTTACTGCACTGACCCGCCCACTGTGCCAAGACACCCTGCTTACTGCACTGACCCGCCCATTGTGCCAAGAGACCCCGCCCCAGCACTGACCCGCCCACTGCGCCAACAGACCCCACCTACTGCACTGACCCTCCCACTGCGCCAAGACACCCTGCTTACTGCACTGACACGCCCACTGTGCCAAGACACCCTGCTTACTGCACTGACCCGCCCACTGTGCCAAGACACCCTGCTTACTGCACTGACCCGCCCACTGTGCCAAGAGACCCCGCCCCAGCACTGACCCGCCCACTGCGCCAACAGACCCCACCTACTGCACTGACCCTCCCACTGCGCCAAGACACCCTGCTTACTGCACTGACCCGCCCACTGTGCCAAGACACCCTGCTTACTGCACTGACCCGCCCACTGCACCAAGACACCCCCCCCTAGCACTGACCTGCCCACTGCGCCATCGGACTGCACCTACTGCACGGACACGCCCACTGTGCCAAGACACCCTGCTTACTGCACTGACCCGCCCATTGTGCCAAGAGACCCCGCCCCCAGCACTGACCCACCCACTGTGCCAAGAGACCCCGCCCCCAGCACTGACCCGCCCACTGCGCCAAGACACCCTGCTTACTGCACTGACCCGCCCACTGTGCCAAGACACCCTGCTTACTGCACTGACCCGCCCACTGCGCCAAGACACCCTGCTTACTGCACTGACCCGCCCATTGTGCCAAGAGACCCTGCCCCAGCACTGACCCGCCCACTGCGCCAACAGACCCCACCTACTGCACTGACCCTCCCACTGCGCCAAGACACCCTGCTTCCTGCACTGACACGCCCATTGTGCCAAGAGACCCCGCCCCCAGCACTGACCCACCCACTGTGCCAAGTGACCCCGCCCCCAGCACTGACCCGCCCACTGCGCCAACAGACCCCACCTACTGCACTGACCCACCCACTGTGCCAAGACACCCTGCTTACTGCACTGACCCGCCCACTGCGCCAAGACACCCCCCCCCCCTAGCACTGACCTGCCCACTGCGCCATCGGACTGCACCTACTGCACGGACACGCCCACTGTGCCAAGACACCCTGCTTACTGCACTGACCCGCCCATTGTGCCAAGAGACCCCGCCCCCAGCACTGACCCACCCACTGTGCCAAGAGACCCCACCCCCAGCACTGACCCGCCCACTGCGCCAAGACACCCTGCTTACTGCACTGACCCGCCCACTGTGCCAAGACACCCTGCTTACTGCACTGACCCGCCCATTGTGCCAAGAGACCCCGCCCCCAGCACTGACCCACCCACTGTGCCAAGAGACCCCGCCCCCAGCACTGACCCGCCCACTGCGCCAAGACACCCTGCTTACTGCACTGACCCACCCACTGTGCCAAGACACCCTGCTTACTGCACTGACCCGCCCACTGTGCCAAGACACCCTGCTTGCTGCACTGACCCACCCACTGCGCCAAGACACTCTGCTTACTGCACTGACCCGCCCACTGTGCCAAGACACCCTGCTTACTGCACTGACCCGCCCACTGTGCCAAGACACCCTGCTTACTGCACTGACCCGCCCACTGTGCCAAGACACTCTGCTTACTGCACTGACCCGCCCACTGCACCAAGACACCCTGCTTACTGCACTGACCCGCCCACTGTGCCAAGACACCCTGCTTGCTGCACTGACCCACCCACTGCGCCAAGACACTCTGCTTACTGCACTGACCCGCCCACTGTGCCAAGACACCCTGCTTACTGCACTGACCCGCCCACTGTGCCAAGACACCCTGCTTACTGCACTGACCCGCCCACTGTGCCAAGACACTCTGCTTACTGCACTGACCCGCGCACTGTGCCAAGACACCCTGCTTACTGCACTGACCCGCTCACTGTGCCAAGACACCCTGCTTACTGCACTGACCCACCCACTGTGCCAAGACACCCTGCTTACTGCACTGACACGCTCACTGTGCCAAGACACCCTGCTTACTGCACTGACCCGCCCACTGTGCCAAGACACCCTGCTTACTGCACTGACCCGCCCATTGTGCCAAGAGACCCCGCCCCCAGCACTGACCCACCCACTGTGCCAAGAGACCCCGCCCCCAGCACTGACCCGCCCACTGCGCCAACAGACCCCACCTACTGCACTGACCCACCCACTGTGCCAAGACACCCTGCTTACTGCACTGACCCGCGCACTGTGCCAAGAGACCCCGCCCCCCCAGCACTGACCCGCCCACTGCGCCAACAGACCCCACCTACTGCACTGACCCGCCCACTGTGCCAACTTGCCAAGACACCCTGCTTACTGCACTTACCCACCCACTGCGCCAACAGACCCCACCTACTGCACTGACCCGCCCACTGTGCCAAGACACCCTGCTTGCTGCACTGACCCGCCCACTGTGCCAAGACACCCTGCTTGCTGCACTGACCCGCCTACTGTGCCAAGACACCCTGCTTACTGCACTGACCTGCCCACTGTGCCAAGACACCCTGCTTGCTGCACTGACCCACCCACTGCGCCAACAGACCCCACCTACTGCACTGACCCGCCCACTGTGCCAAGACACCCTGCTTACTGCACTAACCCACCCACTGCGCCAACAGACCCCACCTACTGCACTGACCCGCCCACTGTGCTAAGACACCCTGCTTACTGCACTGACCCGCCCACTGTGCTAAGACACCCTGCTTACTGCACTAACCCACCCACTGCGCCAACAGACCCCACCTACTGCACTGACCCGCCCACTGTGCCAAGACACCCTGCTTGCTGCACTGACCCGCCCACTGTGCCAAGACACCCTGCTTACTGCACTGACCCGCCCACTGTGCAAAGACACCCTGCTTACTGCACTAACCCACCCACTGCGCCAACAGACCCCACCTACTGCACTGACCCGCCCACTGTGCCAAGACACCCTGCTTGCTGCACTGACCTGCCCACTGTGCCAAGACACCCTGCTTGCTGCACTGACCCGCCCACTGTGCAAAGACACCCTGCTTACTGCACTGACCTGCCCACTGTGCCAAGACACCCTGCTTGCTGCACTGACCCACCCACTGCGCCAACAGACCGCACCTACTGCACTGACACGCCCACTGTGCCAAGACACCCTGCTTTCTGCACTGACCCGCCCACTGCACCAAGAGACCCCACCCACTGCACTGACCCACCTATTGTGCCAAGAGACCAAACCTACTGACCCGCCCACTGTGCCAAAAGACCCGCCCACTAAAGGGGGCAGGAAAGGGTTGGGGAAGGGGGTGGAAATAGGGGGTGGAAGGGGGAGGAGGGGATGAGGAGGAAGACTACTAAAAGATCTCACAGAAACACGCTCACCCGGAATTGCGCTCCGACTGACATTTTGCGAGCAGATGATGATTCCTGCAGGATCAGAGCCTGGAAAACAAACAATGTTATTGTGATGGGGGTCACTTTAGGCGGGGGGCCCGTGGAATTCAGAATCCCTTGGAGAGGTTGGGAAACCCTTGTTTCAGCTCCCCATGGCCCTCCTATGTGTAAGTCACCATGTGTCTATTAGGGGTACAGGGTGACCGAGAACCCCAGTCTGATCTGCACTAATCGGACTCACCATACAGCCACACTGGTTGTACAGTGTACAGAATATAACTGGGTACTGACATTTATAGGGAAAGGTGATCCGGGGAATATCCGATTGCCTCTCGGGGGATCAGGAAGGAATTTTTTCCCCTGCTGTAGCAAATTGGATCTCATGCTCTGCTGGGGTTTTTCGCCTTCCTCTGGATCAACTGTGGGTATAGAATTGTGTATATGGGATTGTACGATATTTGTTTATTTTATTTATTTATTTTTATGGTTTAACTGGATGGACTTTTTTCAACCTGACTATATATATATATATATATATATATATATATATATATATATACACACACACACACAATATATGTATGTATGTATGTATGTATGTATGTATATATAGTATATTGTCTCCTACTATGGTGTGCTCTGTGTTGGGGCGTTTGGTGTGTGGCTGTATTCCATTGTTCTAATGTGTCTGTCTGCCTTGGGAGGAAAGTATTATGGGATGTGTATGTGTGTTTGGTGTGAGGAGGGAGGGGGGGAATTCCTCCAACAGCTCTGCCTTCTGATTGGACAGTCTACCCCACCCAGAATGCAAAGGAGGGGGAGAGTGTCCCGAGTGTTACCTCTGTGTACCCGTGTTTCAATAAACAGTTCATGTTTAGCAGCCAAAACGAGTACTGTGCAGTTCTTGGTTGTGAGCAGTTGGAATATCTGATATCTACAGTATATTTCAGACTGAAGGAAGGGGTATATGATGAAAGCACTCAAGTGGAGTGTGGGACGTTCCGTCATATTGGTGGCAAGCAGCGGGACACTTCCTGGGACATCCAAACCTCCACCTGGATCCAAGATCAGATAGCAGACTTCAGCCACCCCAGCGGAGATATGGATCTGGCATCAGAGTTCCCGGGGCTGCTGCAGATCGTCCTTTCATCAATCTCCAGGACTGTGTCTGCGGATGAATACCTGGAGCTCAGGCAGCAGATTCGGGTAGGACTCTGGATTGGAGGCCTCCAGGTCGCTGGTATGCAACAGGACAACAGGGCAAGTACTTTCCAACCCCAGACCAATAGGAAAGTGACCAGCGGGCATTGCGGATAACATTCCTGGGAGAGCGGCCCCTGGAGCAATGGGTGACTGAGTTGGACAGGCTGGTCCAGCAGGAGATAGAGCTGGACAATCGGTATCGGGCTCTGCAATGGCGGGCGGAGGAGGAATATTTAGGAGAGACAACAAAATGCTCTCCGGAGGGATATGACTTTGGTGGCCCTGGATTGCTGTGGGAGAGCCTTACAGATTGTTTTGTGTTTGGCGATGAAGGGGAACCTACCCTTGAGGACCTGCGAGAATACAGAGAGGCTATGCTCAGTCTTTCAGGGGTCTTAGAGCTTAAACTGGACCTGAAATATTTGCGAAGGAAAGAACAGCATCTTGAATGGCATACAGGAAACTGCTAGAACACGTTCAGCAGCATGCCAAAGAATCGGCAGTGGAAACTCCAGAGATTGCCGTCCCCAAACCTGAAGTGCTGACAACAGGGCAGAGTTCTGCTAACCTCTGCCCTGCACAGATAACATCTTCTGGGTTCTACGGGCAGGAGATGGTGAACCTTTATCCCCAGACACAACCTGGTGAGCCTCCAGCAGAAGAGCTGGCATCAGGGCCAAACCTCACTGAGCTCTGCCCAGTACCAACAGCAGCTTCAGCCTCCCTGAGAGAAGAGGTAGTCGGCCTTTCTCCCACAACACTGACAGAGACATGGGATTTTCTGCCAACAGCATCTGTGAATTTACCAGAAACTTCTCCAACTGGACAGAGGGTCCAAGACCTCTGCCCCACACTTGTGGCGGTGAGAAGGAGATGGTCACTTTCCAATAGCAGATTAAGATCCAGGGGAAGAAGGTGTTTATCCTCCCTTCCCAACAGTTGGCCAGGGTGGAGGAAGCGATTCTTCCTCCCCAGCAAAGATCAGTGCACCTGGGAGACAGTACCAGAGACATGTAATTTCAGCAGCCAGATGAGGGTAAGGGAGATAGAGCAGCCGACTCCTCTTCCCAGCAGCAGACAGCACCCCAGAATGATGCCACCAACCCAGCAGAAGAGCTGGCAACAGAGAAGAGTGCTGCTGGCCTCTGCCCTCAACTAACAAAAGATGCAGTCTCCCTCAGTCGGCCCAGATCCCCAACAGCATGACGGAGTGAGCCCAGTCACCCTGTCTTCTCTCCAGCGGCTGAAAGGACTCCAGGGAGAAGGGCCAGTCCGCACTTCCCCCCAGCGGCGGGTATGTTCTCTGAGAGAGGCAGAGGTTGGCTGGGTGAGTAATGCTCTGTTTGGGACAATTTATTTGGGGTACTGTGTGGCTACCGGCATTGGGGGACTGGAACTATGGACTAACTTCAGAGTCAACCCGTCTGGGGTCTCCTCCTGTGTTAGTCTCCTGCCAAAAGGGGGAGATGTGTGACGGGAGTCACTTTGGGCGGGGGGCATGTGGAACCCAGAATCCCTTGGGGAGGCTGGGAAACCATTGTTTCAGCTCCCCATGCACCTCCTATGTGTAAGTTACCCTATGTCTAATAGGGACACAGGGTGACCAAGAACCCCAGCCTGATCTGTACTAATTGGACTCACTGGACAACCACACTGGAATGTTGTGTGTGTGTGTGTATATATCTATATATATATAGTATATTGTCTCATACTATGGTGTGCTTTGTGTTGGGTCGTTTGGGGTGTGGCTGTATTCCATTGTTCTATTGTGTCTGTCTGCCTTGGGAGAAAAGTATTATGGGATGTGTATGTGTGTTTGCTGTGAGGAGGGAGGGGGGAATTCCTCCAACAGCTCTCTCCCTGCTGATTGGACAGTCTACACCACCCGAAATGCAAATGGGGAGTGTGGGGGACGTTTCGTTACAGTTATCACTATACAGGATCTATAGATTATCATTATTTTTATACAGGATCTATAGATTATTATACAGGCTCTATAGATGATTATTATTATTAATATTATCATATAGGATCTATTGGTTATTATTATTACTGTTATTATATAGGATCTATAGATTATTATCATTATACAGGATCTATAGATTATTATCATTATACAGGATCTATAGATTATTATTATACAGGATCTATAGGTCAGCATAATGGAGGAGGATCCTTCCTTTCACACTTACTTTTCCTTTCTGTGGCATCAGAGTTCCCGTCCTGGAGATACTCGCTATAAAAACAGAGAAAATGGGAGAAGATCAGACACCAAGCACCCTTCAACCCGCTACAACCTCAGACACCGACAGATTGTTTCCCATAATGTGCCCTCTGGCCCCCCTGTGTATTGTGCCCCATAATGTGCCCTCCTGCCCCCCTGTGTATTGTGCCCCATATTGTGTCCTCTGGGCCCCCTGTGTATTGTGCCCCATAATGTACCCTCCATATTGTGCCCCCCTGTGTATTGTACCCCATAACTTGCCCTCCTGCCCCCGTGTATTGTGCCCCCCTGTGTATTGTGCCCCATAATGTGCCCTCTGGCCCCCATGTGTATTGTTTCCCATAATGTGCCCTCCTGTGTATTGTGCCCCATAATGTGCCCTCTGCCCCCCCTAGGTATTGTTCCCTATAACGTGCCCTCCTGCCCCACTGTGTATTGTGTCCCCCCATGTTTTGTGCCCCATAATGTGCCCTCCTGCCCCCCTGTGTATTGTGCCCCATAATATGCCCTCTGCCCCCCCTATGTATTGTTTCCCATAATGTGCCCTTCTGCCCCCCATGTATTGTGCCCCATAATGTGCCCTCTGGCCCCCCTGTGTATTGTTTCCCATAATGTGCCCCCCTGCGTATTGTGCCCCATAATAAGCCCTCTGCCCCCCCTGTGTATTGTTTCCCATAATGTGCCCTCATGTCCCACATGTATTGTGCCCCATAACGTGCCCTTCTGCCCTCCATATTGTGCCCCCCTGCCCCCCTTGTGTATTGTGCCCCATAATGTGCCCTCCTGACCCCCTGTGTATTGTGCCCCATAATGTGCCCTCTGGCCCCCCTGTGTATTGTGCCACATAACATGCCCTCCATATTGTGCCCCCCTGCCCCCCTTGTGTATTGTTTCCCATAATGTGCCCTCCTGCCCCCTGTGTACTGTGCCCCAAAATGTGCCCTCCTGCGTATTGTGCCCTTTGGGTCCCCTGTGTATTGTGCCCCATAACGTGCCCTCCATATTGTGCCCTCCTGCCCCCCTGTGTGTTGTACCCCATAACGTGCCCTCCTGCGTATTGTGCCCCCCATGTTTTGTGCCCCATAATGTGCCCTCTGGCCCCCCTGTCTATTGTTTCCCATAATGTGCCCTCCTGTGTATTGTGCCCCGTAATGTGCCCTCCTGCCCCCCATGTATTGTGCCCCATAATGCGCCCTCCTGCCTCCCTGTGTATTGTGCCCCATAATGTGCCCTCTGGCCCCCCTGTGTATTGTTTCCCATATTGTGTTCCACTGCGTATTGTGCCCCATAATAAGCCCCCTGCCCCCCCTGTGTATTGTTTCCCATAATGTGCCCTCCTGCCCCCTGTGTATTGTTTCCCATAATGTGCCCCCCTGCGTATTGTGCCCCATAATAAGCCCTCTGCCCCACATGTGTATTGTGCCCCATAATGTGCCCTTCTGCCCTCCATATTGTGTCCTCCTGCCCCCCTTGTGTATTGTGCCCCACAATGTGCCCTCCTGCCCCCCCTCCCCATGTATTGTGCCCAAAATTTTCCCTCCTGCCCCCCATCCTTGCTTAAACTATAACTAAAGTAAAAACTTTTTGTTGTTTGTGTTGGATAGAGGGGGGGGGGGCGAGACCCCCTGTCAGGTTTTTATTGCTGTCTGTGCCCCCCATGGGGGAGATTCCCCCTCTCAATTTCTCCAGATTACCATTATCATTGAAAGTAAAAGAAAACCTCAAGTTTTGGGCTGTCCCCAGAAAAGTAATAGAGGGGAAGTCTGCCAATGGGGACACTAGTTCTGGTGACCTGGAGGGCCCCAAGGAATTCCCTTAATTTGCAGAGATTTCCTTACTTTCCGTTTTGACTTTGGGACAGGAAGTGAAGCAAAATTTCCAAACTGCGATGATGGCAAAAGAAAACAGGGGTTATAACCCTCCATTACTCCATCCAAAATGAGAATTTTGACGGGAGGGCCTGTGGAACCCAGAATCCCTTGGAAGGTATGGGAAACCCTTGCTTAAGCTCCCCATGCACCTCTTATGTCTAAGTCACCCTGTGTCCATTAGGGGCATAGGGTGACTGAGAAAATATATCTTGGACTACTTCGAATGGGACAGTCATATTTATCCACAATATCTCCTAGGATAGATGTAAAGACTATTCTTGGTTTGTTTGATTCTGAACTCAACATGTTCATTGTAGGAGATGCTGATGTCTTCACCTCCAACCACCTGTCTGTTGTCTTCTATAATGTAACTGAGTAGTGAGGCTTCTCTGTCACACATTGGTGTTTGTGCTAATTGATCCTGCACTTGTATGAAGGAGTTCTGTGTTGTACTTATGATAATGTATAATCTTCTGTGTGAAGCTCGGTGACAACAAGTCTGACCTGTAGTGAAATCCTGATTTATCACAACAACGCCCAGGAGGGCACGGAGTCACATCGGCTGCTTTAAGGGATTAGTTAATTAGCTCATGTTAATTTATGTTCTGGTTACCTCTTCTTTAACTGTATAGAAGACTTGTATTCTGGTTCTAATAAACAGTCCATGTTCAGCAGACAAACAAGTATCATCTCGTTGTGCGCTTGCGAGCAGTTGGAATATCTGATATTTATATCCAGACTGATAGGAAGCGGTATATGACGGAAGCACTCAGGCGGAGTGTGGGACGTTCTGTTACAAGAATAATGTTCTATTTGAAGGCCAAGTCCTGGTGAAGACCCGATTATCGGAAGGACAGAATGCGCGGCACATCTCTGGGACTGAAGTCTCTGTGGGTTCCAGGCAGGAGGGGTGGGAATAAGAGAGACCATGCTGTCCCTCAGGTCCTGGGGTTCATGCTGTCCCTCGGGTCCTGGGGTTCATGCCGTCCCTCGGGTCCTGGGGTTCAGGCTGTCCCTCGGGTCCTGGGGTTCAGGCTGTCCCTCGGGTCTTGGGGTTCAGGCTGTCCCTCGGGTCTTGGGGTTCAGGCTGTCCCTCGGGTCCTGGGGTTCATGCTGTCCCTCGGGTCCTGGGGTTCATGCTGTCCCTCGGGTCCTGGGGTTCATGCTGTCCCTCGGGTCCTGGGGTTCATGCTGTCCCTCGGGTCCTGGGGTTCATGCTCTTCCTCGTGTCCTGGGGTTCATGCTATCCCTCGCGTCCTGGGGTTCATGCTATCCCTCGCGTCTTGGGGTTCATGCTGTCCCTCGGGTCTTGGGGTTCATGCTGTCCCTCGGGTCCTGGGGTTCATGCTGTCCCTCGGGTCCTGGGGTTCATGCTGTCCCTCGGGTCCTGGGGTTCATGCTCTTCCTCGCGTCCTGGGGTTCATGCTGTCCCTCGCGTCCTGGGGTTCATGCTGTCCCTCGGGTCTTGGGGTTCATGCTGTCCCTCGGGTCTTGGGGTTCATGCTGTCCCTCGGGTTCATGCTGTCCCTCGGGGCCTGGGGTTCATGCTGTCCCTCGGGGCCTGGGGTTCATGCTGTCCCTCGGGGCCTGGGGTTCATGCTGTCCCTCGGGGCCTGGGGTTCATGCTGTCCCTCGGGGCCTGGGGTTCATGCTGTCCCTCGGGTCTTGGGATTCATGCTGTCCCTCGGGTCCTGGGGTTCATGCTGTCCCTCGGGTCCTGGGGTTCATGCTGTTCCTCAGGTCTTGGGGTTTATGCTGAGACTCAGAAGCAGATGGAATGGAGGTGCCCCGGGACATGAGATCCCGCCTGTCTGGAAGGGGTCATCTTCTAGCAGTCTCCGCGTTTCTACCCTCCAGGTCCTGGCAGATTCCACACTGGAGGAAAGGCAGAAACCAGCCGGAGACCAGGAAACCATCTGACCGCCCACAACCAGTGCTGGAGGATCCTGACAGGGAACTTGTAGAGCCTGGAAGCTGGGAGGTCCTTATCTCTGACATGTCCTGGTGAAGGTGATGGTAGAGGTGATCCTCCTTCCAATTCTCCATCCATCCCCATCATCAACCATTATATGGCAGAAACCACTTCCCCATTCCCAGGGCTGGAGATGCTCCGAGCCGGGGAGGTCCTGATTGGTTGGACAGATGGAGCCGGGCTGATCCAATGGAAGAAGGCGACACCGAAATCTCACGCAGCATCCCAGAGGAAGGAAGGCAAATCCTCCGGGTGGAAGGAAGGCTGGAGAGCAGATGAGAAGATCGTCACCTGGAAGGA